>JAMPIV010009919.1:0-113751 GCA_024509875.1 Oreohelix idahoensis
GTACGGTAATTAATTGTTTAATAAAAATAACTCACTGGATGATCGTAATGATGATATATCTACCAAAGAAAAATCAGAGTGTTTTTAAGAAAGGAAATTAAAACTCCAAACAAACAAACAAAATTTTACAGGGCTCTGATCGGGTTAAGATAAAAATTTGCCTTGCTTTCGTGAGTTTTTTCCACAGTTTCATCATTCTTTTTATATTATTACTAAAATGTACATTTCTTACGCAGATTCTACAAGTTTTAGTGAAATCAAGTAATATATACTGGTATTCACTTATTTTGTTGTTGCTTATAAGCCACCGTAAATAATAAATTATGCTCAATGCGACATAATCGTTAAAATAATCAGTAATTGCAGCATTAGCTAAAAATGATGAATGAACGACACACCACGCGGTCTCTCGCAAATCCCGCATCAATCGAAAAAGGTAGTTTAATTTCATTGATTGATTTTTTATTCTTTAGAGTATTAAGGTCTTTGTCTTGTGTAGTCTGACCTATACTGTATGATAGGGGAACAACAGAAGTGATTGCGTCATTAATAGGCTGGACTGCCCATGGTAAATTTCCGGTGTTATGTGTTGCGGGTCGCACTAATGACCTGTCATCGAAGCATCATTTTTGGTGATGCCTAGATGGCAGGGAGGATAGTGTGATTCGCTTGCATAGCTAGGCGGGGTTGTCGCACGGAAGGTCCTGGGTTCGAGTCCTGAGTAAGCCACTCACGTCTGTTGTTTTTCTGTTGTCTAGTTTTCTACTTCTTTATTTCTTACGAGTGCCTGAAAACATACCTTTATGTTTGTCTAATATGTATTTACTATTCTCTAGAGATGTTACTAATTTCGCCGAATCTCACGTCGCAAATATCGGCTAAGTTGTGGCGCAAGTCAATCGATATATATATATATATATATATATATATATGTATATATATATTTATATATATAAATATATATATATATATATATATATATATATATATATATATATATATATATATATATTTAATAATTAGGCGAAAAAAACCTGTACAGAATTTAAGTACGGGGCGTACACATCTGAAAACGCAAACATCCAGTACATATTACGGGTAAACCTATGCACGTTTGATGCCAAACTCCAACAGTCTCAGCCTTGTTAATTCATCCATTGCAGTGTCATTATCTAGCAGGCTATCATTAATTACCCTTAGTATATCTCCCTTATCCATGTCCAGTGTCCCCACTATGGGTGCTCTCGAGGCCAGTTTGTCAGCTCTCTCATTGCCACGTACCATTGTATGATCAGGACAGTAGATCCACACCAGTTCTTGAAGACTTGATGTTTTCCATTTCTGCCGCAGCCTTCCATTCTGAACTTTCCGAAGCATGGCCTTAGAGTCTGACAATATAACTGCTCTGGTTGATGGGGTTTCAGACAGCCACCTCAGTGCTGCAGTAACTGTCTCTGCCTCCATTCTCATGCTGGAGGTTGTTGTCATGTAGGCTCCATTCTGTTTAGCAACGACCCTGCCCTTTATTCTCGCAGAGAAGCCCCATCATGATTTCTCACCACGCACTACAGACCCATCAGTGTACACAATAGTGTCATCATCCCCAGCATGACCACTTCTTCTTTTATCCTTAGCCGCCGACCGTCAAAGCAGTCAGTGGCCATTACGCCTGGTGGCGTCTTGTAGGGCAGCAACAAATTGATTCCACTTTGCTGGGTCGGTGGCCATCCTTCGTACAGTGCCCCAACTGTGGTTCATTCTTTGCATCTCAGCCTCCACAGTCCTCCGCCAAGTTGTTTTCGGTCGGCCTCTTTTTCGTTTTCCTTCCGCGGTCCATAGCATAGCTGTTCTTGTGATGGCATCGGGGTCTTTTCTGAGGACATGGCCTACCCAATTCCAGCATCTGCCGGTTATGATGGTGTGCATGTCCTTTTGCTTGCTCCGAGTAAGCAGTTCTTGGTTGGTGATGGTATTCGGCCAGATAATTCGTTGGTCACAAGATATTAATCCTTAAAACGAAATCCCTCTTATAAGGTATAGCTCTGTTTAGTGTAAATATATGTCTAAGTATTTATATATAGATATATTAATTATTCTGGCTCAACCGTTTGCTTTCATACATATAACTGAATCAACTATTATTGTTTAGTCTTAAAACAGCAGGTAACAAATTTAATAGCGAAATAGTCTTTAACAGGTTAAATTAATCATGGAAAGATTAGTGGAATTTTGATCGTTATAAATTTCTCGTAAATCAGAGGCACATCTCCAATCCAACCTGCAAGTCTGGAAGGAACAGCTGGAGAAGAGAGGGATGGTCATAAGCAGCTCTAAAACAAAATCCATGGTGATATCACGAGAAGAAAGAAGACATCAGATTAAGCTGGAAGAACAGGTCCTGGAGCAGGTCGACCACTTTAAATACCTCGGAGCTATCATAGACCGAAAGGGAGGCATCAAAGAAGAGTTGGCCACTCGAAAAGCAGCAGCTGGGAGACTTTTCAGGCCATAAATCGAGGATTCCTCAGCAAGAGAGAAGTTGGTAAGAAAACGAAGATGGCTGTATACCGCTCCACCTATGCCCCAGTCTTGACATATGGATGCGAGTCATGGGCAATGACTACAACCCATAAAAGCCAGATCCAAACCTCAGAAATGAGGTATCTGAGGAAGGTGGTTGAAGTAACAAGAAGAGACATGGTACGCAACCAGACGATACGTCAAGGCCTTAAATCCTACCCCCTGCAGACCCAAGTAGAACAGTCCCAATTAAGATGGTTTGCCCATGTCTGCAGAATGGGAGAAGATCGGATACCACGACAAGCATGGGAAACAAAGAGCCAAGGATCCAGACCCCGAGGACGATCCAGAGTCCGCTGGGAGGACAACATTAGACAATCTTTGAAGGACCGAGGACTAGAATGGAACCAGGTCAGGAGGAAGATAGCCGATAGGATAGTCTGGCGCTCTCTCTTCCAAACTTCTACACCTCACGGTAGAAGGGGAACGACTAAGTAAGTAAGTAATAAATTTCTCGTCATTGAGACGTAGGTGGAAATTTAACGTTATACTTAAAGTTTAACTGAAATGTCCTTATTTGCTGGTGCCTTTTAGTTAGCACTTAGCTTGTATGAGTGAGTCCTGCAGCCGTGGTGCATCAATTCTGTGATGACGAAAGCCTTATTTACACTCTTTTCCATTGTAGGCGGTTATGGTGGATGCTTTTCTCTCACACTAGGTGCGTTAGTACCACAAATCGTCTGATGGCTTGTAACCACGAACTTTAGACAAATAGAAAGAAACAAATGTCTCCTGAGTACATTTGTTCACCGCAAACTAACAGGCCCATTGTCTTGCGCTCCACCCACCAATGTTAACCTCTCAGAAGAATTCAATTCCCGAGCACACGCGGAGTGTCGGAGAGTAACAAAAAAGAAAATGGCAACATTATCCTCATTCCACACAACCTGCCTAAGGAAAAGGCTTTTAATTTTTTTTTTTGGCCGAATACCATCTCCAACCAGGAACCGCTTTCATCGTGCAGTCAAAGAGGCATGCACACTATGATAGCAGGCAAACGCTGGAATTGGGTTGGCCATATCCCCAGAAGGGGCCCGGACACCATCACCTGAATTGCTATGCTATGGGCCCCAGAAGGATAGTGAAAGAGAGGCAGACTAAAGGCAACCTGGCGGAGAACAGTGGGGGCTGAGATGCAAAGCATGAATCAGAGCTGGGGCACGGCACGAAGGATGTCCACCGACCGAACAAAATAGTATCAGAATCAAGCAATCCATTTTTATAAGAGTGATCTCCCCTAGGATGGCGATATAAATTGACGTTATCAAATTTATACATTTTGGTCAAATGGTAACTAAACTGCTACTTTGCAGGTAGGCTTCGGGCTGTCAAAGGCTAAGGAACGCAACCCGACAAAAATGCATGTTGAAATCGGATGCACTGGGCCACAGGCCTAACGAAACAGTGCAACCTACATTTGATGATATGACGTCACACACACACAAAAGTAAACAGAATGTCGCTAAATCCATTGAGTCACGCCGGGCTGGGAAAGTGCTGAACTCACTCCTCGTAGGGAACCGCGCTGGTGTAGTGGTTACTAAACTGCGCTGGCGACCGGTTGACCCAGGATCAAACCCGGGCGAGGACATTTGAGGATTTTTCGTCGACCGGGATTTGAACTGGATTAACTCGAGCCCTGGCGAAGACATTTGAGGTAGTGTCGTCGACGAGGGACTGGCGGCTCCTGAGTCGACCCAGCTCTTATGGGTACCTCCGAAATCGGAGAGTATCTGCCTGAATGGCGAGGGACACCTGTCTCTGTACAAGAAAAAAAGGGATACTCACGTAAAAATTAGTCTCAGGTTAGACATACTAACCTGAGATTTCGCCTCGAGTAATAGCGGGCGTACGCAAAAAAAAAAAAAAACCTCCTCGTAGGGGTAAACTCTATGCTGCTGGTGGTCACCTTCCCCTGAGTCATGGTGTAACGGCCCAGAAGCAAATGACGAAAGTACTGAACATTTGTTTCAGAGATGCCCGACTTCTGAGCAACAGAGAAAGCACATATGACTGTAGTGGTGTTTGGTGGTATTGTATGATGGTGATATTACTAAATGTAATTGTATGAGGCCAGCTGTGAAGGCTCCTGAGATAAAATGTAGTTGAGAATTGTCAGAAGGCCTTTCTTGCTACCACTACGACCTCACACTTAATTTTTTTTTAATGAATGTGGCTACGTAAAGTGTCTAGGGTTATGATATGTAGTGTGGTGTAATAGGTTATAGATATACCCACAGATATTTAACAAGACTAATAATATTAATAAATGTTAAAATACACTGAACTAACTCACGTGTGTAAAATTTTTTGATAAAAATTATATTACATTTATTTTGTTCTGGATCAATTTTTTTGGTTGACCAGAACTTAAAAGGATTTAGAGATTATGAAAGAAATGCATGGAATATTATATCATAAATGCAATAGTGTACATATATATGTACTATACTAGTTAGTTTTATTAAAATGTTCTAGTAGTCATCTACTTGGGAGGATAGTTACTGTTTGTGCTGTTGGGGTGGCCTCATCACACCTGTCTATATTGACTACCCAGTGTCCAGAAAATGGTGGGAATTTTTATGGGGTATTAGTAACTACACAGCTTTGGTGAATGTCCAGCAGACCAGAGGCTCACTCATCTTATATTTGTAGCTCTGGTGCTGAAAACTGATGGTCCCACCTCTCCGTGCTGGCGGGCAATAATGGTGGTCTCTGTCACAAGTACTGCACAGATACACTCGAGTAAAGTCACCAACTGAATAGACACTGCTTTGTTGACAACAGAAACTCGCAGCTCTGCAATCAAAGTATGGGCCATGTGTCAAAATCTATTCTCAACCCACGTCTGGACACAACACTGACACAACAACCACATCATACAGACAGGTCAGATCTCTCTGACCAAACAGCACATTTACCATGGTGGTTTTACATCAGATAGATCCTCCCAGACTATAGATTCTGAAAAATATTTATTAGTTGTCTGCCCTAAAAGAGGATAGGTAATATGTTCCATTATTCTCAACACTTGATCTGTCTTGCATAATCCTTGCTGGAGTTTATGTACATTGTTGGCCCCTAGACCCTGACTATGGCGGGGGGTCTAGAGCAAATCCCTACTTGTTTGTAAGGCTAGATTTTGATATGGCAGTATCAAATCACTCGAACATGAAACAATATTCAAAATATACAAAGAAATAATTTCAATCTTACCAGATTATGAATAAATAACACAGAATTGCTAGCAAAACTCAGCTGAGCTGCTGGCTATAGTATGGCGTCCCTAAATTTATTACACTTTCTTTCATATGGAAATCACCACACTTTAAAATCTGTGTCTATCACTGAACAACTATTGAAGAATGGCCCCACTTTCGCGTCTGAGCGCTAATGATATGATTGTCTGTGGCCAATCACTGCCTAGGTTTATTTTAATTTCAAATTTCCTACCATAAAGTCATTTCAGTCATGCTTCAGTCAAGTATGGATGGTTATCTGTTAGTCTGTCCGTCTCTACTTGTGTTTCTACAAAATGTACTCGATTTTTGACCCAACCTTTCTCTCCCCTCCAAAATTTTGTCGTTAAAAGTTATATTTAGACACAGCTACCACCCAAAAACCCTCTCCTCCATACTAAGTAAATTTGAACACCTGCGTTTCGAGGTCGTGTTTTTTTGTGCAATTAGCGACACTTTTAGATTCCATACAGTCTGTCGATGATGTGAACAACACTGTCTTTTGTCATTATCTTCAATATTATCTATCCGTTTGTAAAATTAAGAACGTATTTGTTCACTGCTCAGAATGGGCCATCCGGCCAGCTAATTTTTATATTCCTAACATTAATATTAAGAAAAAAGTACTTTTTAAATTTTTGTAATATTCCTAACATCTGCGTTTAGCCGCTGAATTCAAATCAAGGGCTTGGTATTGCAAAAGCGTCCAATAAATGACTGTGGCGTATTATATCTAAGGTCCCTTCTGTCGAGTTGCTTACTTTTTATGTCAACTTGGGAAACGTGACTTTGCTCCGTTTCCCCCCCAATTGCGTCTCCTTAGCCTTTCCAGTCTCACGCAATCTTTTCAGTCATATTTTTTTCCTTTTTTGATCCGCCGTTCCCCTCCTGTCTAGCAAGTCAATTATTATGGAGGATGACGACCCGCGGTCTAGGCGATCATGTACATCAGCAGCCTACGCATTATGTTTTTATCCCTAAATGTTATCTTTGGAGATATTTTACCGTTGTATCTCTGTCAATTTCACTACACATCTCCCCCCTTGAAAACATGCCTATGGCAAGTTCCAAAACCAGCGATACACATAGGTAAAATTACTCCTCACGTCTGCCACTACTCTAATTTTGATCACAGGGGTGCCGACTGAGGAAATCTGCACCGACATTCAATTTGCCTGGGATATATTGGATACTGAACTGATAAGGTTGAAGCAATAAAGACCACCTCAGCAATCTTGCGTTTCCATGCTTAGCCTGAGACAAGAACACGAGAGGCTGATGGTCCGTCTCCACCACAAATGTCCTACCATACAGATAGATTTGAAACTTCTTTATTGCCCAGATTAACGCTAAACATTCTTTTTCGCTTGTGGAGTATCCTTGTTCCGCCTTATTCAATTTGCGGCTTGCATAAGCGACTGGTTTCAGTTCCCCATCAGGTGAAGATGATCTTTGCAACAAAGCCCCTCCTAGTCCTACATTACTTGCATCGGTTCTTAAGACAAAGTCCTGTGTCAAATCAGGCAGTTTGAGAATAGGCTTGCTAGTGAGTTTTTCCTTTAACTCTTGGAACGCTAGTTCACATTGTGCAGTCCAAATAATTTTATCTGGAAGTCCCTTGCGAGTCAGATCAGTCAGAGGAGCACAAATAGCGTTAAAATTTTTGATGTATTTCTGATAAAATCCGCATAACGACACGAATGATCGCACGTCCTTTTTTGTTTGTGGCCTAGGTGCTCTCTGCAGTTTTTCCAAGTTCTTAGGATCAGGGGTCATATTACCCTGATATACAGTGTGTCCCAAGAATTCCAACTCTTTGCATCCAATACAACATTTTGTTGGCCTAGCCGTTAAATTCGCCTCCCGAAGTCTATCCAACAACATCTCCAGAGCTTCAATGTGTTCTTCAAATGTCTCTGTGGCGACGAGAATATCATCCATGAAATTCGTGATACATGGGTTATTCAGGGGATCCAACAATTTGCGCATCATCCTTGAAAACACACTCGGAGCATTTTTCAGTCCGAATGGTAGCATATTGAATTCATAATGTCCATCCGAAGTGCTAAAAGCCAAATAAGGTCTCACTTCAGGCTTCACTGGGATCTGGTAATAGCCTTTACTAAGATCCACCTTTGAAAAGTATTTTGCCTTGTTCAGTCTGGCAAATAACTGTTTTGTGTCTGGTAATGGATCCACTTGTCCTTCTGTGACAGCATTCAGTTTCCTGTAATCTATGCACAGTCTGTGTTCCCCAGACGGTTTTCTCAACAAAACGACACTAGAACTAAAAGATGATTCACTGTGCGAAATAATCCCCTCCTTCAACAAATACTCTATTTCTTCCTTCAATGCCTTCTCCTTCGCGAACGGAATAGAATAGGCTCTCATACAGATTGGGTTTGAGTCTACCAGTTTCATGTCATACTGTAGCAAATTTGTATGGCCTGGTTTATCTGTTAATACATCTGTATGTTCCTCCAGAACTTGTAGAACTCTCTCCCTCTGGTTTTTAGTCAGGTGCTTACTGACTTTTACCTGTGCTGCTGTTTCACAAGGATGTAATGGGTATTCATGTGAGGTGAGTGGTTCCTTTTGCATCTGGGTTGCAATAGCTAAGGTCAATAAGGGGGTGCTTTCCTGGAGTGGTCTGTCCAGATACTTCTTTAACAGGTTTACATGATAAACTTTTTCCTTCCCCTTTTTGTCAATTTTATAGTTTGTTCTAGACACCTTCTCTAGAACCGTATATGGACCTTGCCAACCAATTTGTAATTTATTCTGGCTTCCGGGTAGTAGAAGCAGCACCTTCTCTCCGACTGCCAGTTCCCTGTCCTTTGCCTTCCTATTAAAATATGCTGCATGTTTCTTCCTGGCTTGCTTCAAATTATCATTTGCCAGTTTCCATCCAGCTTTCAAACGAGTGGTCAGTTCGTTCACATATTGATACGATGAGGTAACAGTCTCTTCCGCCTTCTCATCTGTCCAGGTCCTTAATAACGCTTCTAAGGGACCTTTTATTGGCCTCCCAAATAGCAGAGTTGCGGGAGCCATCCCGGTTGAACTATGTGGTACCTCCCGATACGCAAACAATGCGGCGGGCAGGAATTGATCCCACAGATCCGGTTTTTCGTGTGCCAGCTTTCTCAGGATAGAAATGAGAGTCCCATTGAACCTCTCTACCTGGCCGTTCCCTTGTGGATGGTACGGACTACAATGAAAGTGCCTGGCTTGAAATAGCTTAAAAACTTCTTCCGTTAGTTTCCCCTTGAACTGAGATCCATTATCCGTCAAGATTTGATGCGGGAATCCTAATCGGGTAAATATTGTAAGTAGTGCCTCTGCTACATGTTTTGAATCAATTGATGGCAGGGCTACCGCCTCTCCCCCACATAGAGCAAGTGTCCACCAGAGTAAGGATGTAACTGTTCCTCCTCTTGGTCCGAGTGAGAGGTCCTACAATATCCACTGCAACCCTCTCAAAAGGTGTTCCCACTATGGGCATTTCCCCTAGAGTTGCAGGAGCAGTCCAGTGCTTTGGAGCTACCCTTTGACATTCTGGGCAGGATTTGACATATCTTTTTATATCCTCCGTTATCCCTGGCCAGAAGTAATGACAAGCTATATGCTGTCCTGTGGCGCTGATCCCCATGTGACCACTGAAGGGAATCGCATGCCCGAGTTCCATCACTTTATCTCTATATGAAGTGGGAAGAACCAGCTGGTTGTGACCATTTGTTCCAGTTCCGGCCTTCCTGTATAAGAGTTTGTTCTTCATGAAATATTCCCCCTTGCTCGGAGGTGTGTGGCATTTGGGCAATTTTTTAAAACAGGGCTTGAGTGTCCTATCCTCAGCCTGCGCCTTCCTCATCTCCTCTGGATGAGCATTTATAGGTTCACCTTCTTCCTCCTTCTTCTGTGACCTGGTCTGCACTGTCGCCATTATCACAGGTTTCTCGGGATTCCCCAAGAAGACGTATCTACACCCCAATATCAGAGGGTAGATTGGTTCATCTATCACTGCTGCTCTGATTTCTCCTTCCACATAGCGAGTTTTCACCGTTATCCTTGCGATGGGAAGTGTCATGAGTGGTATGTCCTTAGTCGCCCCCTGTATTTCCACTGTTTCTGTGGTATACTGACTTGGGTCCACTAGGCTAGACTTCACAACTGAATCATAATCCAAACCTGTATCATAAAGGCACCTTATGGTGACCCCATTACAAATAACATCCTCACAAACTGGGGGGTGATAAGGTTCCTGTTATCCCTTAGGATTAACCTTTAATCTTTGCGTCCCCGACTTCATTGCAGCAATGTTTGAAGGTTTCCTTCTACAAAATTCGGTGTTATGGTTATCCTTCTTGCACCATTTACACCATCTTTTTCCTTGGTTCAACGGTTTTCTTTCATTGAACTTTTGGTCATTGAACTGTGAGTTTCTGTCGCGATAGTCATTTCTTGGCCGCTCAAAGTTTGTCCTACCTTTATTTCCCTGCTCTCTAGTATCAAATTTATTAAATTGCTGTGGAGCTTTAAAATTGTCTATGTGCTTCTTCTTAGCACCACTTACCTTTGCCTGGGCTGCCTGATACCTCTCAGCAACATTTAAAATTTCCCCCAACTTCTCTGCACCTTGTTCCATGAGAAATTTTCTCATGTCTGGAGCCATGGACTCTCTCAATTGCTCAATCATGATCATTTCTTTAAGATCTTGGGTCTTCCCCAGAGCCGTCCATTTCTCCAAATAGGTTTCTAGTCTAGCAGAGAATTGGTGGTATGTCTCCCCAGACAACAGTTTGGCATTTCTAAATTTCTTACGATAAAATTCACCATTCTTCTCGTATCTTAATAACAAAGCCTGCTTTAACATGTCATAATTGTCTTGGTCTTCCCTGTTCATTTTAGCAAATACTTCATAAGAAGTACCTCTCAATCCCTGTGATAGCTTTAAGCTCCACCTCTCTCTCTCTCTAACCCATATGTAGTAGCTAATAACTCAAAACGTCCTAGGTACCCCTCTATGTCATCGTCTTTTTCAACAAAATGGTCTAAATGAAACCCCATAGCTGAGTTTGAGGCTCCCAGACTAGGCGTAGCATCTGAGGCAAAAGGGCTGGCACCATTTTCAGGAGCCTGGCCTTGTAATTCCAGCTCCCTTAGTCGTAATTCGTGCTCCCTTTGCAACCTTCTATCTTCTGCCTCCCTTTCGGCCTTTTTATCTTCTGCCTCCCTTTCGGCAGTCAACCTTTTTTCTTCTGCCTCCCTTTGCTGTCGTTTTTCTTCTGCCTCAATCTGCAGCCTCTTAATGTCTCTATCAGCCTCAATTTGTAACCTCTTCTCTTCAGCTAACCTTTCAGCCTCTAATTTTCTTTCAGCCTCTTTTTCTAATCTCCTTTCTTCCCGTTCAATATATTTATCACATTCAGCCGTTACATATTGAATTAAAATTTGACCATCCATTCCCATCTCCTTCGCGGTGAGCACAGCAGCTGATCTAAATTTTGCCAGCTCCGCCATACTTTTTAGACAATATAATAATATACAAGATAAATCTCTAACCAGTAAATACACTAAGTACTTCTAATTACTATATGACTATAGTCTAACTAATTCTAACTAACCAGTTAACTAATTAATTATTACTGGCTGTGAAGATTCACCAACTTTTATCTGCAGGGACACTTTTAATTTTAAAGGGAATTTTACAATTTATTTCCCTACTTTTATTTCTCCCACCAGGAGATCCTAATATTACTGTTGGGCTAATTATCCCTGGACAAGACCCCAATTTATGTAGTGGTGTTTGGTGGTATTGTATGATGGTGATATTACTAAATGTAATTGTATGAGGCCAGCTGTGAAGGCTCCTGAGATAAAATGTAGTTGAGAATTGTCAGAAGGCCTTTCTTGCTACCACTACGACCTCACACTTAATTTTTTTTTTAATGAATGTGGCTACGTAAAGTGTCTAGGGTTATGATATGTAGTGTGGTGTAATAGGTTATAGATATACCCACAGATATTTAACAAGACTAATAATATTAATAAATGTTAAAATACACTGAACTAACTCACGTGTGTAAAATTTTTGATAAAAATTATATTACATTTATTTTGTTCTGGATCAATTTTTTTGGTTGACCAGAACTTAAAAGGATTTAGAGATTATGAAAGAAATGCATGGAATATTATATCATAAATGCAATAGTGTACATATATATGTACTATACTAGTTAGTTTTATTAAAATGTTCTAGTAGTCATCTACTTGGGAGGATAGTTACTGTTTGTGCTGTTGGGGTGGCCTCATCACACCTGTCTATATTGACTACCCAGTGTCCAGAAAATGGTGGGAATTTTTATGGGGTATTAGTAACTACACAGCTTTGGTGAATGTCCAGCAGACCAGAGGCTCACTCATCTTATATTTGTAGCTCTGGTGCTGAAAACTGATGGTCCCACCTCTCCGTGCTGGCGGGCAATAATGGTGGTCTCTGTCACAAGTACTGCACAGATACACTCGAGTAAAGTCACCAACTGAATAGACACTGCTTTGTTGACAACAGAAACTCGCAGCTCTGCAATCAAAGTATGGGCCATGTGTCAAATCTATTCTCAACCCACGTCTGGACACAACACTGACACAACAACCACATCATACAGACAGGTCAGATCTCTCTGACCAAACAGCACATTTACCATGGTGGTTTTACATCAGATAGATCCTCCCAGACTATAGATTCTGAAAAATATTTATTAGTTGTCTGCCCTAAAAGAGGATAGGTAATATGTTCCATTATTCTCAACACTTGATCTGTCTTGCATAATCCTTGCTGGAGTTTATGTACATTGTTGGTCCCTAGACCCTGACTAGGGCGGGGGGTCTAGAGCAAATCCCTACTTGTTTGTAAGGCTAGATTTTGATATGGCAGTATCAAATCACTCGAACATGAAACAATATTCAAAATATACAAAGAAATAATTTCAATCTTACCAGATTATGAATAAATAACACAGAATTGCTAGCAAAACTCAGCTGAGCTGCTGGCTATAGTATGGCGTCCCTAAATTTATTACACTTTCTTTCATATGGAAATCACCACACTTTAAAATCTGTGTCTATCACTGAACAACTATTGAAGAATGGCCCCACTTTCGCGTCTGAGCGCTAATGATATGATTGTCTGTGGCCAATCACTGCCTAGGTTTATTTTAATTTCAAATTTCCTACCATAAAGTCATTTCAGTCATGCTTCAGTCAAGTATGGATGGTTATCTGTTAGTCTGTCCGTCTCTACTTGTGTTTCCACAAAATGTACTCGATTTTTGACCCAACCTTTCTCTCCCCTCCAAAATTTTGTCGTTAAAAGTTATATTTAGACACAGCTACCACCCAAAAACCCTCTCCTCCATACTAAGTAAATTTGAACACCTGCGTTTCGAGGTCGTGTTTTTTTTTGTGCAATTAGCGACACTTTTAGATTCCATACAGTCTGTCGATGATGTGAACAACACTGTCTTTTGTCATTATCTTCAATATTATCTATCCGTTTGTAAAATTAAGAACGTATTTGTTCACTGCTCAGAATGGGCCATCCGGCCAGCTAATTTTTATATTCCTAACATTAATATTAAGAAAAAAGTACTTTTTAAATTTTTGTAATATTCCTAACATCTGCGTTTAGCCGCTGAATTCAAATCAAGGGCTTGGTATTGCAAAAGCGTCCAATAAATGACTGTGGCGTATTATATCTAAGGTCCCTTCTGTCGAGTTGCTTACTTTTTATGTCAACTTGGGAAACGTGACTTTTCTCCGTTTCCCCCCCCCCCCACCCACCCCCCCCCCGCCCCCCCCCCCCCCCCCCCCCCCCCCCCCCCCCCCCCCCCCCCGCCCCCCCCCCCCCCCCCCCCCCCCCCCCCCAATTGCGTCTCCTTAGCCTTTCCAGTCTCACGCAATCTTTTCAGTCATATTTTTTTCCTTTTTTGATCCGCCGTTCCCCTCCTGTCTAGCTAGTCAATTATTATGGAGGATGACGACCCGCGGTCTAGGCGATCATGTACATCAGCAGCCTACGCATTATGTTTTTATCCCTAAATGTTATCTTTGGAGATATTTTACCGTTGTATCTCTGTCAATTTCACTACAATGACCGTCGCCAGTACCATTCCTAAAAAAAAAAAAAAAAAAAAAAAAAAAAAAAAACCAATAGAGAATCAAATAGTCTCAAGCTGAGCACAGCTTTCTTTGAAAATATTCACGTAGACGGCCTGAGAGTGTACGAAGATGAGGAAGAAGAAAGACGTGTTATGAGAAGATGAAGATGGAATATATTGTGACACCAGACCAAACTAAAGGGACACAAAGCATAGAGTACAACAAAGAGAGAAAATACTGGGCAGTTTAACATCGTGGCATGGAAACAGACGGACTGCAAGGTTTATAAGAGAGATAGATGTGGTTATTTGAGAACGAACGAAGAATAGCAGAATTGATAAGAAACACTGAGGACAGGACATTTTTGTAAAAACGTGATCACCCAAGCCAGCAGGCTTGATATTTGAAGCAGTATAGACGACTTGTTAACAAGCCGATCAAGGCATTTTATTGTCTTTATATGTAACTGGCGCATAGTGTTGTTTCTATCAGCCAACTTAAACACAAATGCACTCAGTCATCGTGTCTCGTACGTTGCCATCCATCACACAAATACTTAGACTACTAAAGCCATTACTGTGACATAATTTGTGCGCTCTCTTCTCCTCTCCGGCCGTATTGAACTATTTTTGTTGTGCGTACTAAATTAGATGCATTAATCTTTTGTTAGTACTCTCCTTTTCCCTACTGTCATTGTTCACATTTCACGCTTCGATGCATGACAGGGCCAGACAAGCGTATCGCCCATCCCTGAGAGATTAACTGAGTCCCTAAAACGTGATAATACCACATTGACTCCAGGTAAATGCGAGCACGAAGTGTTTGCTTAAGATTGCATAATTACTTCCGACTCGACAGGAAAAATGTAAGAAGTTGTAACGTAAACATTACCAAGAATTGTCGGATGTAGCAACTCCATATACGGAGGATGACTGTTTGAAATTTTCAAACGCATGAGTCATACAGAATACTGCATGAGGAAAAGTTTTCATAATATGAACTTTGAATGTATTGGCTGGCATGTGAGGCGCTAATAAATAACCACGCAATTGGGAGATTTGTCAGAACGCCAGGTCGAAGCGTGGGCCGGGAACTTACGATATAACGTAGGAAAAGTTTGACATACGGCACTGCATTCCTGAAATCGTCAAAGTAGACAGCTCGGACCTTGCCACAGAAAAAAATAGAGTCAGGATTCTGAATTTTTAGGAACGGAAAAACGTATTAGAGCATCTTTTATCCACTGGAAAAGAAAACTCGCCAATATTAATACGGAACCGGACTCCTACAGAAACTACTCACAAGTCACAGAGGAATTCTAGAATAAGAAATAATATCCCAGACGTGTGTTCGAGGCATCTGTGTTAAGTTGCCAAGACTATTTACCTGAGCAAGACGTCTAAGATTTGCCTAGTTACTAGGGTGAGTTGTACATATTTTTATACTTTGAATTTTACTGGTTTATACTAGCTAGGAGTGTTAAAGATTCATACGAGGCTGGCAACCTCAGCATGTGAAAAGGATACATTCATGAACCACCACAGCAAGCGCTGGTGATTGCTTCATGCTAGTTCTCACGGAAGAACCAAAAGCAGAGGTAATCCCAGACTCCAAGTGGAGAAAGGAAGTGGATGATGATGACATCATATGTATATTATCATTTGTAATGAGTTGTATGTATGTTTAAAGTTGTTCCTTCAGGCACAAGCCACTTGCCGCTGTCCAGTTGAAATTTTTTCATTACATTAACTAAAAGAATGGTGATTTTGTTATCACATCCCCTGAGTTATATGATATACACTCAGGGAGAGTACAAATTCTGATTAAAAAATCGGTGACGGACAGCGGGGAAAGGCGCCTGATCTAAATCAGGAAAACAAATACTTAGCAGCGGAATGTGTTCTTTTATTCCCTCTAAAGTTGGTGGTACGGATTGGAGAGACCATTTGAGGTTCTACCCACGTTACCAGCTGTACTAGTCTGTGGTTCGAAGCTTGAGATCGACACGTGAAACCTACATCCCACGGGTGGTGAAGATCCCTGCCTTGACCGGAAGCGGTTACCTCCAGAATCCTTTGGAGACGTGCCCTTGCCACAGAGACGAAGTGACGGAACCAGCAGCACCAACATTTCAGCAATTTGGAAGCTAAGTTATAAGTTTAGCAGGCCACCTCAAAAGACTATATTTTCATCTCCCAAACCGAGATCTATGATGAACCATAATTTCTCATAATTACCATTTCATATTTATTTACATTTGTTTCAAAGTAATTGAGCATTAAATTTGTATATGTTGATTTTGACAAATTCATAGTTGAATTAATCATTACAGAGAGAAAGGCATATGTATGATCCAGAACCTCTAGTATATATTCTTACTTACTTAGTCGTTCCCCTTCTACCGTGAGGTGTAGAGGTTTGGAAGAGAGAGCGCCAGACCATTCTATCAGCTGTCTTCTTCCTGGCCTGGTTCCATTCTAGTCCTCGGTCCTTCAAAGATTGTCTAATGTTGTCCTCCCAGCGGACTCTGGGTCGTCCTGGAGTATATATTCATTAATATAAATACATATCTATATCGAGGTAATAAAAGGAATTTCGCTGAATTAAATCAGGTGGGGGCTTGAACGAGCAAATCATTTATATCCATCTTCACAAAAGGCGGCGGGCCAGATACAAAGTTAACGAGCTAAGACTCATTCAGCATTGTTCTTGATTTCTGAAATATCTTGTGAAACTCTCTCGAGGTAGAAGCGTCATTATCCTTCTATCTACAACTTTGCCAAGAGTAATCATGTGCGAAGGTAGACACCTTTGAAGACCCACATTAGATACTCTAGATTTTGGCCACTATTGTACCACTACATCAGAGCAAGGGGAGGCAACCCGTGACAATTACTGTCACCGTCAAGACATTCATCATTATAGCAGGCTTCAAAATCTTCATCAGAACCTCTCTGTCACAATAGCAGAAATGATAACAGCGTAAAAAAATTTTGTTTGGGGATCATTTAGACAGGTCAGACTGCAACACAAATACACTAAGAATGTAAAAATCCATTTTTAAACACTTTTAATTTTGCTGAGATTACTTTGAAAAATACGTAACGAGTAACAGATAACATAATGTAACATTACAGAGTAATTAGCATCTTCTTCTTTCTTCATTTTAATCTTAACACCTTATGGAGCATGTGAAGGCCACTGAGGTAAATTCCCCATGAAGGAAGCCTTCGTCAAATCATTTATTTGCCCTTGCAGCTGGCTGTTTCTGTGGCAATCGGCTTTGCATGCTGAGGTTACAAGTTTCATGCATGACTTTTTATTATTCGACTCTTACGACTCGCATGAGAGAACAACAGTCATATTTGTTCTTTGTTTTACAAGAGATCCCAGGTGGCTGTTGTCATCATCACTTTCCGTTTCACTCTGTATGGAGCTACCACGTCTGTTGGTCCTTATAGCCTGCATCAAGCATTCCCATCCACGTCTGCTGGTCCTTATAGCCTGCATCAAGCATTCACATCCACGTCTGCTGGTCCTTATAGCCTGCATCAAGCATTCACATGCTTGCAGTGGTTGTTTCCGTTCAAATTAATTTAACGAGATCAAGTTGCTAGCTTCACGCACAGCATCATATTTGCCGCCATGTACGACATGCATGAGGTCATATTCATTCTTTGTTGCATCAGACCCTACACGGGCCCTGATAACTATGTAGGGTTGTTTAATGTTGCATTTTGGAGAATTCTGTTTCTTCGATGTGATATTAATCTTATCTTCTTGTTTTTTAAGACTGAGTCCCAAATAAGCAAGTAAGTAAAGAGTTTGATCTCTCTCTTCTCATTAAATTGCCTTTGAATATACTGAGCAGATCAGATCAGATACAATCGTCGCATCGAAGACGTCTGCAATGTATCTCCAACATCTTCTGTCTTTTGCCTTTATGGTGCACTCTTTTCTTGATGTTGTATTCACACTTATAGCGTTATCTTCCTCTTGCACGTTTGTCTTTAAATCTTCTTACCATTATAGTTTTACCATTTTCTATATATTCCTATTTGCTCGATATTCTTTTAATATTTCTGTTTCACATCTGTCAACTTCTATAATTATATGGCCAAAATATACTAAATTGTCTGCTTGTTCTAGTATCTTCCCGTTTATTCTAATTTGTAAAGTTGACTTAACATCTGCTTTGCCAACAATCATAGTTTTATTTTTCTAAATATTAATCCATATTCATAACTTAGGCTGTATACCTGTGCCGCTAGTTCATGAAATTCTTTTTCGTTTTCAGATAGTCTTTCAGACAACAGTATCCTCAAACTATAATTAAAAAAAATATATATACGGAAACCGACCAATATGGCTGTTTGTTGTATACCCCTCACGTCCGTGTCTAAACCTCTGCTCCGTGGTTTCTGTTGTTGTGCTGTCTCCCTCTATTTCACTTAAACTGTGAATTCCAGAACAAAGACTGCCTTGTAATGTTATAACTGGTTTTTCTCAGTGTGTGACAAATGCACCGCCAGGGTCTTCTCCTTACACCCTATTACACATGTATTTGTCGGGATCTTTCCATTAGTTCCACACTGGTGATCTTGTCATAGCATTTCGATCCGTCAATTCTGTGTAAACACCCTTTTATGAAAGTCTGTACCTTTTTGGTTGCCATTTTAATTGTCCTACATGTTTCAAAGCCGTACAATAGGACTGACTTTAAATTTGAGTTGAAGATTTTAATTTTTGTGTTGACCTTGATTTATTTTGATTTCCAAATAGTTCACAAAGCAATGAAACCTCCTCTTGTCTTCTGTATTCTTATTTTTGTATCATTATTTGTTCGTCCAACTTTAAAGCGTACCGAGAAAAAAAAAGACTTGAGTTATCGTCATCAAATCTAATTTATCAGAAACAACGTCACCCTGATGATAAAACGCAAAGTACAGACTGTCATCGACTTACGATGGGGTTCCGTTCTGACGACAGCGTCGTAAGTCGAAATGGTCGTAAGTCGATAATCACTATATACTATAGCAACCATAAAGACAATTAACATTTGTTTTTCTTCTTCTTCGACACTCTTAGACATTTGCTTGAATATGTTCAAAGAAAGCAGTGGTCAGCTTCAGGCTATTTGTACAAGTATCTCCATAGAGTTTTTCCAGGAATGGTACTTGTGACGGCCATATGTGTTTTCTCTGTTCGTATGTTGGGCGTCTTTAAAGCAGATGTTCAGCAGTCATTTTATCAGTACCACATTTACACTCATCGGTAGTCCATATCTTTAAGCTTGTTGAATAGATGGTATCCCAATCTGTAGTTGTTGATACCGCATTTATGAGAACTGATCTCATCTTTGTTGTGGTTGATTCTTCTTCTTCTTCTTTCGTTCGCTTGAACTATATTGTCTATATCTGCAATGTTGTTTCTTGTATAAACTTCACTGTCTTTTGTAGTTCATACAGAGGTCCGTATAGTTTTGCTTCCAGTGTTGTTTCTCTGGGCCAGTGGGTTTGCCTCAATATATCATATTCGGGGCAATCTTGAAGTACGTGCTCCGCAGTCTGGGGTGCCTGTCCACTGTACACATGGCTGAATTGACAATCTTGAATTTTGTATACATGTGGCTGTGGAGGCGGTTGTGTCCTGTTCTGAGGCGCAGAATGACTATTTGTTCTGATCTGTTCATAGCTTGGTAGTCATCCTGCGTTGGTGTTGGTGGCTTTCTGATAGATTTGATCATCCTTTTCTTCTGATGGTATGTAACTGGTACATCCGGTTGCTCGTCTGCAGCACCTTCTTTAGCCAGTCCGTCTGCTCTCTCGTTTCCTGGTATTCCACAATGAGACGGTATCCACTGCATGGCGACCCTACGCTGGTTGCACAGTTCAGAAAGTAGGGCTTGTATACCTGGCAATTTTCTGGACTGAAGTGCTTGGAGTGCTGATCTTGCATCTGTCAGGAATACTACAGGCTGTGGACCGAGATTGGTGTTCAGTAGTTTCTCAGTTGCCACCTTGATTGCCTGGACTTCTGCATCATAGTTGTTACAGAATTTTGTGGTTGATTCTACAAAGATGCTTTGCTTGAGTCTTCCCCTTCGAACATTTATTCTATGGTACATTGGATGTTTGGTTTGTATACGTCTATTTCGTTATATGTTAAAACTAATTTTACTCTTTGTTTATACTGAAATAATACGATGTAAAAATTATAAATTAGAATTACTGCACTGAACAGCACTGTACTGTAATAGATAATAGATAAATAAAATTTACAGCCGAACGTCGGGAGTCGACAAGTAATCGAAAATTATATAAAAGCAATAATGTAGTGGCCGTAATAAGTACGAATAGTCGCAAATCGCGTACGTCTTAAGTCGATAACAGTTTGTAATAGGACAAATGTAATTGCGTTATTATGAGAACATATAAGTTCATTAGCAACACATTTTTCGATCATCATGAAATGTGCACATTAAAAAAAAAAAAAACACCGTTTCATCATAATTGCGTTATTGTGTGAGAATATGAAATCATTTGAAAACATGACTTTACCATCGCAAAATATGTACATTAAAAACAAATGCTTATCATCATAACATGTGAGAAACATGCGAAATGTGATATACAAGTATACGTTTTGATAAAGAAAAGTATAGAAGCATCCGTAGCGCAGCCGAAAAAAAAAAAAATATTGACTAAATTAGGAGCATTAGTGTAATCTTAAAAATGTGTAATTTTTTACGAAACAATTATATGGTCATAATGAGATGTAATACAATATACATTATTATATTGGCCGTGGTGAATCACTTCACATACCTGTGGTCTACTATCAACGACAAACTCTCTCTGGACACAGAAATTGACACCCGCATTGGCAAAGCTGCAACCATTTTTGCCCGCCTGACAACGCGTGTTTGTGGAAACTCCTACTCTGAAAAGAACACCAGGCAAAAAAATTCAGTCGAGGACTAGCACCTCAAGGGCGCATCATCCCCATAGTCAGTTATGACTGAAGGAGGCCATTACTATTGGAGACAAATAAATGATCATAATTAGATGTAATACCCTACACATGATTACTATTGTTATCATAATTTTTCTTTTAAACACAGAAAAGAAAAACTCTTCTAACCATTACATTCCTAATGTGATATTACCTTCTTTTCTTTCATAACAAACTAGTGATACTTAAAAACTTCATACCAGAGCCATAGAATTACCACATAAATATACATCATCATTTTCCTTTGCACTATAAGCAGAGAGTGCAGCCACCACCGCAGCTGATCCTCTTGTAGCAAGCCTGCACAAAACAGTTGCTGTGGTCTCTGTGGCAATTGTTTTACATGATAGATTTGCCAGCTCGATGCACATTCTCAAATTACTCGCCTCGTACGACATGCATTTCAGAACGCTCAATTTACAAGTGAATTTGTAAAGGATGAAGCAATTAAGAGAAATCCAGGGTATTCAATCCAGTATACAGTGACTCTAGAACAACAGTGGATTTAGTGATAAGAAGATACTTCCACCTACACTTCTTCTTCTTCTTCTTTGATCCTTAGCCGCCAACTGTCAGCGCAGTCAGTGGCCATCACGCCTAGTGGCGTCTTGTAAGGCAGCAATAAACCGCTTCCACTTTGCTAAGTCGGCGGCCAACCTTCGTGCAGTGGCCCAGCTCTGGTTCATTCTTTGCATCTCGGCCTCCACAGTTCTCCACCAAGTTGTTTGTGGTCGGCCTCTCTTTCACTTTCCTTCAGGTGTCCATAGCATAGATATTCTTATGATGGCATCAGGGTCTCTTCTGAGGACGTGGCCAATCCAACTTCAGCGTCTGCCAGCTATGATGGTGTGCATGTCCTCTTGGCTGCTCAGTTCTTGGTTGGTGATGGTATTCGGCCAAAAGGTTCGGATAATTTTCCTTAGGCAGATTGTCTGGAAATAGGACAATGTCTTTGTTGTAGGATAACGTGTATGGTAAATGTAAATGCTTATATCTAGCTTGTCAAACCATGCATTTCTCACTGTTATTGAACTTTTCTATGCTTAAATTTTCTAGTAAGGACAGCTAAACGCCTGGCAAACATCTTACTAAGAGTTGTTTTGTATTTGGAACTCATTTTGAAATACACGAATATGTTCACCGATGAATTGATAGCCTCGATGAAGTAACCTATAGACCAGGTCACGTGGTAAATGTTGGGAATTTCAGTCCCTTTGTTGTACTGGGGAATTGCAGACATGCAGATCTGAACAGCATTGTTAAACTCTGTAGTTGTTAACTCATACTGGCTACTAGTTGTTGAATCACGCTTTATTTGTTAAATGACGTGAATGTCCACCAGTTGTTAAATGTTGATGTTGGGACTGGTGTAGTAAAGTGTAACGATTGTCAACTCATTAAACCCAGCACAGTTTTGGTCATACAGGTCATCTTGTCCTGGAACGTGATGAGGCACCGACAAGAATGTGAGTGTAGACAATGAGTGTGTATATGAGGAATATCATCTTAAGTTAGCATTCATGCTTGGCAAATATCATAATGGAGCATTCGTAAATAAGCATTCAGAGTTCCATCATGTAAATCATCTGGCTTTACTGACTGGGCACGTCAGACCATAACCAATATATAGGAAGGCTCCTAGACCTAACCTCGTCTAGCGAATATCCCTTCACGTAAAGTTCAATATATATATTTTTCATAAAGATATAGGAATCCCAGACATGGGTTCTCACATGTAGCAGTGATCTCTTGGTTCATCGAGCGATAGTACAGGCATCCCTTTTTCTCACTCGATAAATACAAAGTATATGGATTTCAACATGGCTGTGCTTCTCTCGTGAGCTTCACTCACTATTGGATACAGACCAAAATTGGTCATTCGTTAAATGTCCTCATTTCTTCATAGCTTCTATCATAGAGGTAATTGAATAATATCATATAATCTAGTGCTGATACATAGGAATGTCATCTTCCTTTGAATAAATATTCTTTTCAAAAGTACCACTGTGCATCTGCTTATCGACAACGATGGCGAAGCCCAAGTTCATAATAAATTGTGGTTTTACCTTTCTATGCGAAATATAACTTTGCCATTCCTTGGCAAAAGAGAATAAACACTGGGGTAAAGTACATACAACATGTCTAAATGACTATCACTTTTCCCCATCTACTTATAGATCACTTTTTCGGCGATAGGCCGGCTACAACAAAATTCGACATCCCGACAGGATGACAGCCATGAATCACACACCCTGCTAGCGATACTTCCGCTGCATAGCCTTTGACCTTTTCTAGCGACAACCAACATAGTTCGACTTAGAAATGTAAAGATATCCATATATAAGACAGACTCGTCCTACTCATACAAACACTACGTATAAATTCAGGCCATAGATATACTGAAGCAAGAACAATCTATTCCTACCCAGCCAAAGAATAAATCGCAGTAGGCCTAAATTCGTCCGCGGAATCCGATCGAAGATGACGGAACTCCTTTCAAGGGAAGTAACTCAAAAATGACTTCTCCTTAAGCACTTAAAAAAGGAAATACTTTGTTTACAAAATATTTGCGAACATAATAAGTATATAAATGTATTATATTGCAAGATAGTAAAGATTGCACTTTACAGTCTTACCACACCTCCCGGGGGAAAAAAAAAATTTTTTTTTTTTAAAAATACATCTAGGAGCAACGTAGAATAGGCTCACAACGCAAGAATACTGCGCAGAT
Organism: Oreohelix idahoensis; assembly: GCA_024509875.1. NCBI lineage: Eukaryota > Metazoa > Mollusca > Gastropoda > Stylommatophora > Oreohelicidae > Oreohelix > Oreohelix idahoensis. The sequence goes on from JAMPIV010009919.1 coordinate 23,722, forward strand.
GAAAATATCAGGAATAACTATAATTCCTAATATGACCGGTGAGAATATATCTCAAAATCTGAGAGAAATTGTTTCTCTACGAATAAATGTTTCCAGGAAGGTGTGATGTACGTATAATACAATTCTGGTAATTATACAATGCATACCAAAAATTCACACTATAATCTTAAATTTATGATTTATGAAGAAACAATCATCAAAGAACAGCGGTGAATAAACATCAATAAACCGCTAAGTAGCGATACCATCATTCTATTATTAAATTACAAATGTGTATCTTAGTAAAGAAACAAAAAATAACTGTTGTAAAGTTATACATATTAAAAAAAATCCAATATTTAACAGTTAAGTGGCATCATGTGGGCATCTGGACAGAATGTCCGCCATCACATTTTCTGAACCACGGATAGCTCGTACCGAGAAATGAAAAGGTTGAAGAGCGATTGCGTATCGAGTTGATCTCGAGCTCTTCAAGTTCTTACTTTGGATAGCCGTAAGAGCTTTTTGGTCAGTTTCCACTACGAAATGCGCGCCCAGAAGGAATCTTTGGAGTTTGAGAATTGACCAAACCATTGCCAATAATTCACGGTCTAAAACCGAGTAATTCCTTTCTGCAGCATTAAGTTTTCTGGATATATACATTACAGGATGCAGAGTTCCAGAGTACTCTTGCATTAGTGCCGCTCCAATCCCAGTGGATGAAGCGTCACTACGAAGAACAAATGTCTTATCTGTTGTAGGTAACACTAAAATAGGTGGTGATGAAAACATAGTTTTGATCTTCTCTAGTGAAGATTGGCATTCATGAGACCAGTGAACCATGTTAGGCGACCCTTTCTTTAATAGTGTAGAGAGAGGTGCCATGATAGAGGACAGATTCGGAATGAAACGTCCATAAAATTGTATGAGACCTAAAAGACTTCGCACTTGCTTTTTAGTCCTAGGGATAGAGATGTTAAGTATCTTAGTGATATTATGGTCTTCTGTCTTCAAGAAACCGTGACCTACTCGATGGCCTAAGAAAGCAATTTCGCTAAAGCCAATACAAGCTTTGGATGGTTTTGCTGTCAGGTTATACTCACGCAGAGTTGATAATAATTCAACTAACCCTGAATAGTGATCTTCCCAAGTATCGCTGAAAAGACAGATGTCGTCTAGATAAGCAATGACATCTGACCGATACGATAGGATTCGACGCATCATGCGTACAAATGTAGCTGGTGCGTTCATAAGGCCGAAAGGCATAAAATTCCATTGGAAAAGGCCTCTGGGAGTAGAGAAAGCGGTAAGAGGTTTGGCGCGTTCGGATAATGGAACTTGCCAATATCCTTTAGACAAATCAAGTTTAGTGAAAAAATGCGATTTAGAAAGACGAGTAAGTAGCTCTTCTAGTAAAGGCATAGGTTCAGCATCGAACTTCGTAACTTGATTCAATTTGCGATAGTCAACGCAAAGACGTATGTTATTGTCTTTTTTTCGAACAATAACCATCGGCGAAGAATATGCAGAAGTGGATGGTTCGATTATTTGTAAATCTATCATTTCATCCAACTCCTTTTCAACCTGTGTTTGGAAATGTATAGGGATAGGATAAGGTCTAACCCTAATTGGAGTATGTTCAGTTAGAACAATGTCATGCTCAATGACATGAGTTTGTCCAGGGATGTCAGTGAGGACATCCTGAAATGTTTGTAACATAGACGAAACTTGTCGCCGTTCTCCTAGAGACAAATCAGGAGAAACAGTAACGTCTTTCCATGATTCACTAGAATGAAGTGGGATCATTGGAAGCGGAAGATTAACATCCGAAAAACTTGTTTCCTCATCCTGTATTACAGACAGTGATGAGTAATGACCATGTTTGACATGAGAATCGTCCGTTGCCTGGAAAATAGGCTGTAGATAGTCAGGACGTTCATGGAACTCCGTAAGCATATTGATGTGGAAGGTTTTATGCTTCCCGTTAATATCGACGATGTAGTCAACATCTGAAATTTTCGATATTATATCGTACGGACCTTTCCAACTAATAAGGAGTCTATTTTCACGACAAGGTAGCAAAACAAATGCTTTGTCACCAGGACAAAGTTGTCGTAAAGTTCTCTTCTTATTAGCAAATTGTCTTGCCTTCTGCTTAGCAAATTCAGAAGAGGACGTTGCCAATTTGCATGCTTCGATAATCTTTTGTCTCAGCGCGATGACATACTCGTAAGAAGATTTTGTGTCATCGTCAATATTGTCAGCTGTTATAAGATCATGCAGCAAAGACATTGGGCCGCGCGGTCGCGCGCCAAAGACAAGTTCAAAGGGAGAAAACCCTGTATGTTCATTGGGGACCTCTCTGTACGCGAAGAGGGCCGCGGGTAAAACCCTATCCCAATCTTGAGGATGATCCTCAGTTATCTTCCCTAATAAGTTCTTAAGTGTTCTATTTAGTCGCTCGACCATCCCATTGGACATAGGATGATAGATGCTACTCAAAGATCTCTCTATCTGTAGAGTAGACATTACTTGAGACATGGTATCCGATATCAGTTGGGTGCCATGATCTGATAATATTTCTCCGGGGAATCCCAGCCGAGAAAATATAAGCCAAAGAGCATCTGCAATGTCAGCGGTAGTAATGCTCTTTAGAGGGATAGCCTCTGGCCAACGTGTGCACATGTCTACACACGTTAAGATAAACTGATGTCCTCTAGCAGATTTGATCTTGAATGGACCAATGATGTCTATCGCCATTTTCTGGATGGACGAATAGGAATATCTGCAGCCTGAATAGGCGCAGCATGACGAGGACCTTTGGATTTGACTTCTTGACATACTTTACAGGATCGACAATAGATCCGTATGTCCTTGTTCACAAAAGGCCAAAAGAAAGCCGCAAGAACTCTTGACTTTGTACGGGAAAAACCCATGTGACCAGCACACTGAGAGTCGTGTGCATGTTGTAAGATCTTAACTCTCAAATTCTTGGGTACAAGAATCTGAGAATGACTTGACTTAGTGGAGTCTTGCACCATACGTACAAGTACGCCATTCTTCATTGTAATCCAAGATTTACAATTTGAATCTTTATTCGGATCACCTTTCGTTACAAGAGTGAAGAATTTCTTAAGAGTCGGATCTTCTTCTTGTTGTTTTATAAACGAGTCACGAGAAATTACCAAGGGATCATCTTGGTTATGCACTTCATTATCTTCAACAGATGAAGTTTCAGGCATATTGAGAGCTTGAGCTCTAGTGACTACCGCATTAGCAGATTGCATATTTTGATTTTCCCAAACGGAAATTTGCTCCGGAGTGCATTCTTTGACTCCGTGAATGCGACCGATGATAAGATCAGCGATCGGATTCGGCAAAAGACATGCGTGTACATCTCCTGTGAAGAAAGGAGTAGCAATCCTAATGATAGCGGTAGAGTATTTCTCTATGGTGCCGCCAAATGTTACGCATTTGACTACTTTGCCTGTAGAATGAGAAGGATCTATGAGTGACTGCCTAACCCCAATAGTTGTGCATCCAGAATCAAAAAGTACTGAGACTGGATTGTCATTTACTAAACCTTTGTGTAAGACAAGAGAACCTCTCCCATCATGCGCGATTGACGCAGGAAGAGCGGGAAGAGAGGATGCCCACAGCTTAAAGTAGACACTGTGGTTGGCTCAAATAATGTTTTGCATTGGGGGCACTGAGATGCTCTCCCAAAATCAAAAGCGGCACATGCCATATTATTAGAGTCATCATTATCTTTATTTTGTTTATAGGCTTCGTGGGACTCTTGCTGTGCAGAGTTCGCCTGGTAATGAGCTTTATGTTTTTTGAATTGTGCTCTACCTCTGTTATTATTGCCTCTGTACTTATCATTGTTTCCATCATTATAACCCCTACTCGGGTTTGAATCATAGCTCCTTTGGTTACTATCATCATATTCATTATAATGAGTATCTCGGTAATTATGATCCTGTTGTCTCCATGAAGGAAAACTTGGATAGTTTCTAGAATGACTTCCTTTGCGAAAGTTCCTGTAATTATGACCACCCCTGAATCGAGGGCTGTCAGCTCTTCTCCAGGTATTCGAAGAAGAACCCTGAAATGATTGGTTACCTTGGTTCTGATAACTGTAATAGTTACCTTTTTTATTAAACTTATTTTGAGGTCCTTGGAATTTGTGAGAGTGATTAGGGTTGTATGGTGTTGCAGAAGCAACTGGCATACCTTCTTTAACCTTACTGTTGCTAATAGCTACGTCCGGATGTGCAGTGACGTATTGGGTACAATACTGTTCCATTTCTTTTAGAGACTTAGGTTTACGCTCATGTAAGAATTCGAGGAAAGGTTTATTTATACTTGACATAATCTTGTCTCTGAGTATCAAGTCCATAAGGGCTTCATAAGTCTTTTCTGTTTTGGATAGCTCAATCCAACGATCAAATGTAAGACGTGTCCTTGCAATGAATTCTGAGAATTCTACACCTGCCTCAGGCACCATTGTCTTAAACAACTTCCGATAACCCTCTTCAGACAACTGATACTTCTTTAATAAGGCTGCCCTAATAACATCATAGTTATCTTTGTCAGCCTCTTCAACAAACTTAAACTAGTCAGAGAATCACCTTTCAGATTTTCTGATAACTGGTTAGCATATTGTGATTTGTCCACATTATGGGCTCGACACGAGCGTTCAAATCTATTTAGCCAGAATGTTATGTCATCACTGGAAGGGTTGAACGCTGGTACCTTGACCTTGTAAGTAAAGGGTTTACCATTACCACCAGATGCTTGATTACCATCACTTATGTTTGTTAACTTTAACTTTTCTAACTCAAATGCTAAAAGTTCTTTTTGGTGTTCATGTTCTCTTATTGCTTTTTTCTCTTGAGCTTCAGCTTGTAATTTTCTCTCTTCTGCAGCAGCTTGTAATTTTTCTCTCTTCTGCAGCAGCTTGTAATTTTTTCTCTTCAGCAGCAGCCTCATCTTTTCTTTTCTCTTTTTCCATTTCCATCTGGAATCTTTTTTCATCAGTCTGTATCTGCAATTTCTTTTGTTCATCCTCTCTTTGTAATTTTTTTTCCTCAGCTTCTAATCTTTTCTCCTCAGCTGCTAATTTCTTTTCTTCAATCAATGCTTTTCTTTCTTCAGCAGCAGCAGCTAATGCTTTGTCATATTGAGCAACTGCCCATTCTTCTAATTGCTGACCAGTCTTATCAAGAGCTTTGCCTTGTGTGATAAAATAATCTAATGTAGACATCTTGTCTAATAAGATCAGTAATTTGCAAAAGTAAATAAATTCACTTTCTTAGTCTTAATCAAAGACCTTGTATGATAACTTTGTAACCTGTGGAAAATAGTACTTAACTATCCCAATCACTGTGGGAAACAAGCCTTACAAAGGTCTTGTATAAATCCTTATATAATAACAGCTATAAGTTGCTGGTTCACTCTATAATATAAGTGCAGTGCACCAGAAATAGTGTTTTATATCATCAACTGTGTACCTTTAGTAATAGCAATTAACTATCAGTTGATTCTTGTACATCAATTTATATGATCAACTATATTTTAAATAGTGTATGTCGATCAGGCACAAAACAAAACAGTTATACAGAAGAACATGAAAACATTTGCGGAAATGAAATAAATCAAATGGGAAAAACAATAAAAGATAAACCGCAAGAGGATAACAAATACAAATAACGCCACAGTATATAAATATAAATTGAGAATAGAACTGAAAGATAGAATAGGGTAGACCAACAAATTACAAACAAATCAAAACAAACTAAAGAACAGAGGAATATTACAAAAACAACAATGAGTACAGTCTTCACAGCTAACACTAATAGCAACAGCTGTCGCAGCAAATTTTCAATCAAGAAAATTGCACCTATAGAAACGCACACAACAGACCCTCTATTACGTGGGATACTCTGTTGTGTGACACCGCCCAACCAAAACAACAACCCGCTGGATACAAACAAATATCACATATAAATATTTAAACATAAATACATAAATGCATAAATAGTATGGCAATATGATGTAAATAGAGTGTTGCAGAAAGAATGTGTTGTAAAGAAGGCTCAGTTACACTGCCTAATAGTACAGTACTGTGGTACTTTATTAAACAAATACTTCTGGTCTAATTATTTTAAATTCAACACAGAAATAGAAGCTCCATCGTTGATGTGAATGATAACAATCGATGTAGGACTTCTCAGTTCAATAACATTTCCTTTCGCAAACACTGTCAAATATTCTCCAGTCCTGATGTGTAATGTTCTATGTTTCAACCAAGCTTGCTGTGTAACACTGTCAGTTGTATGGCAAATGTCCAACGAACCAAATGTCAACAAACGCTGACCTAGTTACCGCATACTCTCGACAGGACAGGTCACGCTGACATCACTGTAGAGTTGTACTGTTGATGTATTTGTGTGTCGTAACAGACCCCAAGGAACGTCTGGTCTCAGTAGTTTACTTCTCAATATGGTCACTGTGCAGGTTGACCCAGGAAGCTGGCACACCAGTTGTTAAATGTAGATGTTAGGACTGGTGTAGTAAAGTGTAACGATTGTCAACTCATTAAACCCAGCACAGTTTTGGTCATACAGGTCATCTTGTCCTGGAACGTGATGAGGCTCCGACAAGAATGTGAGTGTAGACAATGAGTGTGTATATGAATGTCAGAACGCGAATGGTAGAATGATTCGATAGAGTTGACAAGTTGGTAGTACATCACTCATACTCACACTGTTCGAATTCAAGAAGTACTGGAACTACGGTGGTCTTTTTATAACATTTAATGAGACGCACACTTGCACAGTACGTGTATGGTTACAGGAACAAATGTCGACATAGACAGCATAATGTTGATCACAGGAATATCATCTTAAGTTAGCATTCATGCTTGGCAAATATCATAATGGAGCATTCGTAAATAAGCATTCAGAGTTCCATCATGTAAATCATCTGGCTTTACTGACTGGGCACGTCAGACCATAACCAATATATAGGAAGGCTCCTAGACCTAACCTCGTCTAGCGAATATCCCTTCACGTAAAGTTCAATATATATATTTTTCATAAAGATATAGGAATCCCAGACATGGGTTCTCACATGTAGCAGTGATCTCTTGGTTCATCGAGCGATAGTACAGGCATCCCTTTTTCTCACTCGATAAATACAAAGTATATGGATTTCAACATGACTGTGCTTCTCTCGTGAGCTTCACTCACTATTGGATACAGACCAAAATTGGTCATTCGTTAAATGTCCTCATTTCTTCATAGCTTCTATCATAGAGGTAATTGAATAATATCATACAATCTAGTGCTGATACATAGGAATGTCATCTTCCTTTGAATAAATATTCTTTTCAAAAGTACCACTGTGCATCTGCTTATCGACAACGATGGCGAAGCCCAAGTTCATAATAAATTGTGGTTTTACCTTTCTATGCGAAATATAACTTTGCCATTCCTTGGCAAAAGAGAATAAACACTGGGGTAAAGTACATACAACATGTCTAAATGACTATCACTTTTCCCCATCTACTTATAGATCACTTTTTCGGCGATAGGCCGGCTACAACAAAATTCGACATCCCGACAGGATGACAGCCATGAATCACACACCCTGCTAGCGATACTTCCGCTGCATAGCCTTTGACCTTTTCTAGCGACAACCAACATAGTTCGACTTAGAAATGTAAAGATATCCATATATAAGACAGACTCGTCCTACTCATACAAACACTACGTATAAATTCAGGCCATAGATATACTGAAGCAAGAACAATCTATTCCTACCCAGCCAAAGAATAAATCGCAGTAGGCCTAAATTCGTCCGCGGAATCCGATCGAAGATGACGGGACTCATTTCAAGGGAAGTAACTCAAAAATGACTTCTCCTTAAGCACTTAAAAAAGGAAATACTTTGTTTACAAAATATTTGCGAACATAATAAGTATATAAATGTATTATATTGCAAGATAGTAAAGATTGCACTTTACAAGCATTCAGAGGAATGAAGCTGATTATGAAGATCAAAGAGATGACAAGGACCATTTTCCCAACACGTGCATCTCGTCTGCTAGTGGTGTTTGACGTCTGCACAGATGTTTCTCGAAACTTTTGGTTGCGTTTTAGGCTGGAGACCAACGCGATGCTGCACACGACAACCATCAAGAAAGAGCATACACCAAAGAAAGTTCCCAGAGCGAAAGTCCACCTGTCAATTTGTCGTCGATTCTTGGTGAACACAAGACCCAGCTGTGTTTTATTTTGCCTATCAGGGAAAACTTTCCAGCCAAGTTTCGTTGTGAAGTACACAGGAACTAAACTTAAAATCATAGTTATAAAAATGCAGACAAGAACCACTAAAGCTCGACGAGGTGTAAGAATAGTTTTAACTTTCAAGGGAAACCTCACGCAAAGGCATCGTTCAAGTGTGACAAAAGCAATAATCAAACTAATTATTCGACTGAAACACAATCTAGGCATTCCAGCCACTAGATATTAAGCTTCTTTTGAGTAGAAAGGAATATCAGAATTGACAAACAATGGATTGTAACACAGGCCCAAAAAGATCAAGGTTAACAGACTACACGCATCAGCTACAGCAAGCGCCACTAATGTCACATTTACCGTGTCGTTGAGACCATGATTGATGAAGACAACGATGTTGATGACATTAGTTCCAACTCCAAAAACCCCCACCAAAGGAAAGAGTGTCACAATAATAAATAATATTAGAACGTGAGAAATGTTATTATCCAAATCTTTTATGCCGTTTTTCCAGCTATATATGTCCTCACTGAACGTAACGATCCATTTATGGTCAGTTGACTCAGTGCTTTGGCCGTAGCTGGAGTTAGTATACCAGCTATCCGTCATGACTGCCTGAAATATAAGTAGGATGCTTCCTACCCTTTTAAGATAAACGTTTGAATATTAACCACATGTAAAAATGTATAACAGTCTGAATTTCAAGAAATGTTATATGTTGTACATTACTGCAGTGCATTCAGCTTCAATGGTGAAATATAGCACGTGTAGCTGCGGATCGCCTAATGCATCTACTTTGAAAAGGCCTTGTGGTATTCAGGCAAGTTATGTGCAAACAAATCTATTTAAAGGACAATTCTACTTTCCATGTCTAAAAACACTCTATGTCTCTGAAAAAAAAGTCGTTATCGGGTATCAATGTTTTTATCTATAAATTTTGTTTTTGACATTTCAAATGTCAGGACTACGAATTCGCTGTTTCATTCTGTAGAAATGATTGCATGTGCTCATTATTATACCAAAATTAGATAGGTTGCAGGTTAGAAATAAACAAAACAAGCCATTCATGTACAGAAATACAACTGTCCGATGCCGCAAGAAAACCATGTGATAAAAGAAATTAATTCCGTAAGTCAAAGTACCTTTCACAGAAGTCCGTTTCTGTAAAGCTACATTCACAGAAGTCCGTTCCTGTAAAGCATCAATCACAGAAGTCCGTTCCTGTAAAGCACCAATCAGAGAAGTCCGGTCCCGTAAAGCACCAATCACAAAAATTCGTTTCTGTAAAACACCTTTTATTCGAAGTCCGTTTCAGTAAGTCAAAGCACCAATCACAGAAATCCGTTCCTATAAAGCACCAATCACAGAAGTCCTTTCCCATAAAGCAAGTCACAGAGGTTCCTATCTGTAAGGCACCAGTTATAGAAAGTCGTTTCTGTAAAGCGATAATCATAGAAGTCAGTTCCAGTAAAGCACCAATCATAGAAGTCAGTTTCTGTACGTCAAAGCACTGACCGCAGAAGTCTGTTTCGGTTAATCAAAGCACCAATCACAGAAATAGGAGCCTACCTTTCTGCGAGTCGAAGCACCAATACACAAATTACATTTCTGTTAGCCAAAGCACAGATAACAGAAGATCATTTCTTTTAATAAGAAAAAAAAAAAAACAAACTAACTAATCACTCCGCTTCTGTAAAATGTTACGTACCAATCATGGAAATCTCTAATACTTGAAATACTTGTCTTTAAGTAAAAGCACTAATCACAATTAAAAGTAAAATCATAAATCAAAGAAGTCATGTAAACCGAAGCACCCTTCACAGAGTCCGTTTCTTTAAGCCAACGCACCAATAAGAAATCCACCCATGTAAGCCAAAGCACTATCACAGAAGTAAATTCAAAGCACAAATCACAGAAGTCGGCGGTTTGTGTTAGCCAAAGCACCAGTCACAGCAGTCGGTTTGTGTAAGCCAAAGCACCAATCACAGAAGTCGGCGGTTTGTGTAAGCCAAAGCACCAGTCACAGAAGTCGGTTTGTGTAAGCCAAAGCACCAGTCACAGAAGTCGGTTTGTGTAAGTCAAAGCACCAATCACAGAAGTCGGTTTGTGTAAGCCAAAGCATCAATTACAGAAGTCGGTTTGTGTAAGCCAAAGCACCAATCACAGAAGTCGGCGGTTTGTGTAAGCCAAAGCACCAGTCACAGAAGTCGGTTTGTGTAAGCCAAAGCACCAATCACAGAAGTCGGTTTGTGTAAGCCAAAGCACCAGTCACAGAAGTCGGTTTGTGAAAGCCAAAGCACCAATCACAGAAGTCGGTTTGTGTAAGCCAAAGCACCAGTCACAGAAGTCGGTTTGTGTAAGCCAAAGCACCAGTCATAGAAGTCGGTTTGTGTAAGCCAAAGCATCAATCACAGAAGTCGGTTTGTGTAAGCCAAAGCACCAATTACAGAAGTCGGTTTGTGTAAACCAAAGCACCAATCACAGAAGTCGGTTTGTGTAAGCCAAAGCACCAGTCACAGAAGTCGGTTTGTGTAAGCCAAAGCACCAATTACGGAAGTCGGTTTGTGGAAGCCAAAGCACCAATCACAGAAGTCGGTTTGTGTAAGCCAAAGCACCAATTACGGAAGTCGGTTTGTGTAAGCCAAAGCACCAGTCACAGAAGTCGGTTTGTGTAAACCAAAGCACCAGTCACAGAAGTCGGTTTGTGTAAGCCAAAGCACCAATTACGGAAGTCGGTTTGTGGAAGCCAAAGCACCAATCACAGAAGTCGGTTTGTGTAAGCCAAAGCACCAATTACAGAAGTCGGTTTGTGTAAGTCAAAGCACCAATCACAGAAGTCGGTTCGTGAAAGCCAAAGCACTAATCATAGAAGTCGGTTTGTGTAAGCCAAAGCACCAATCACATAAGTCGGTTTGTGTAAGCCAAAGCACCAATCACAGAAGTTGGTTTGTGTAAACCAAAGCATCAATTACAGAAGTCGGTTTGTGTAAGCCAAAGCACCAATTGTAACCGGGGCAGGTGTTCCTTAGGACTGGAACGGCACCATATTACATCATGTGGCAGTGCCGGTATATGCAGTATTTTCAGTTTACTTTACAGAGAGCAGATGTTTAACTGGCCTAATCACCAGAGATTTAGATTTCTCTCTTATATTTGTGTTACCAGGTTCGATTTTCTTCTCTTAGGTGTTGATGTAGCGAATTTAATTGAAATGGATAGATTTCTTATATAGATCTCAAAACTGTAGTAATTCACCTTTTCAACAGCGTTCGATTTCATGCAAAACTTTTAATATCTTTCAGCATGAAACTTAAAATTTCAACAAAATCTGGAATTCAGAACATTTTTACAATAATAAGTATATAAAATTCTATCATCTCATCAGATGCTTTCATCGATGCAAAAATCCCTTTTTGCATCTTTGTCTCGTAGGCCTACTCAATTGTCAAATATGGCGAACCTTCTCATTCCACCGTGTTCCTTCCTTTAAGTTACAGTCTTAATTTAGGTTCGACGACATTTACCCATCTCCTCAGATTTGTCCTTGATTTCTTTATCGTCATAAGCATTCCTTGAGTTAAATGCTTTCCAACACAAGAATATTTTCTACTCTACATGGTTTGAGGTGTAAGACATTTTTTTGCAAATTGACTCAAATCCTCGAACCTAGTTCTGCTGCGACTAGGGTTGGGAGCTCTATTCAAAATACATATTTAACAATTGTCGCTACTTACGCCAGTAAGAAAATTATAACCACTCAATGTCCTGAAATACACATTTTATAAGAAATGTTGAAGTTTGATTTTCTCAAACTAAGAAATATGTAGAGCTGGACCAGATACGACCTCTTGAGTTGCGCTCTTTCATTCTACTGCCAAAATGGCGTCGTTGTTCCACTTTCCCCGGGGTAAATCTGAGCTATCCGATTGGGCAGGGGAAATCACCCAATTATTAGAAATGGCGTGTAGAAGCGACTCTACCCTAAATATGTGACACTATTTATTATTTTCTGTTTCTCATAAAATATAAAATTATGGGGTGGTCTGTGCTTCCTCTGTCTTGTAAGAATATAGTCTGTTTCCAAAGGAACAACTATGTACACGGCCACATATAGATCCCGGGGCTCCGCAAATGTATCCCGTAGGGAGACATTTGAGTACTATCAATAACAAAAATCCATCCCCAAAAATTTCTAAGTTCAAAAAAAATTTTCAGAAAAATTTAAAGTTCAAAAATTTTTCTAAGTCCAAAAATATTTCCAAAAAAATTTAATTTAATTCCTATACTGGGGTCCTATGTCTATATGAGGTCGTCTGCTATGTAAAAAAAAAACTAGTAGTGGACATCAACTTCAAAAAGTGTAACTTATTCATCACATCATAATATTTTTAACCAAATTTACAAATTGGCAACACTGCCCAACAAAATCTGCAAAACACTCATAAGGTCATCACTAAAAAAAATGTGACGAGTGGCAACACTGGGGAATAAACAATAAACTATCTTATTTGCAGAACTTGGTTGGATTATCATAATCTATTACATTTCATTCAAAAATATAGTTGATTACATTCTCTTGGATGTGGTAGGGGTGTTATCTCTTTTCTGTACTGTTATTTGCTCCATATTAAAAGCCTGCAAGTACTAAAAAAAAATCTTTTTTTTTTCTGGCGTACTTATTTATTCTATTTCCCAAGTACTCTGCAATATTCCAAGAAATGTCCAAAATCTCTAATTCCTATGGTAATGGCAATCCACTTTCATAGAATAGCCAATGTTTTCATGGGTACTCATCATCTTCTTCTTCTTTTTTTTTAGTGAATGAGCCACTTTCTCATTATTACATGTAGAAAACATCTCTAAACATAATATGCATATGTATCAGACGATAATACGACCAGCATCATTTTTATAAGTAATCATTTTTCACAATAAAAGCATTAAAACCTCATGGCTTATCCTTATTTATCTTTCTGAATGTTTCCTTGTTATAGACATTTTCTAAATGGTAAGTGTATAAATTCGTTCTAAGTCCGTCACTGTAGAAAATGTTCTATATTACATTTTTTTTTCTTCAAAATATGTGATGTTTGTTTCCAATATCCGTACGTCTGGTGGTGATCCTGTCCATTAGTCAGTTATTTCTAATCATTCCTTCTTTTCTGTCATTACAGTATATTTTTTTTTGTGAACTCTTCCCTAGAAATATTATTTTATATATATATTTATTCTTCAAAGATCTTCTTTGACTTCCCATACATCAATTTTCAAACATCACATTGTTCAGCAACCAACAGACGAATGTGTTACTATCATATTATGAAATAGAAGGGAAAAGAAAAATATAGTTTCCAAATCATCATGAATTTTCTACATTGGGTTCCGTATTACTTTATTTTCTCTTTTAAGACAACTGCTTATACTCTTGACAATATGTATCCATGTTGTCACTCTCGAGGCATCCTTGTATACAATTTATATTTGTCTCCTTTTTTTTTTTTTTCATAACACCAATGTATCATTTATGGTGTTCCAATATCATTGTATCTATTCTAGTCCTCCTGTTATCTTGAGAATTCATCCTTAGTAACTCCCTATGTACCTTATCTAGCAATACCTTTATGCAAAACACATCAAACAATTATTTATGGAACTATCAACTGAGATGTAAGAACTTTTGACAATATGAGATGAAAAAAAAAATTTTGGGGTCATCACTCAAAAAAATGTGACATAGAAAGGAAGAAAATAATCAATTGATCGTGAGGAATCTACAATATTCTCGTAAGACAAAGTTCCTGGCACTCTGACTACTATTTATCCATATTATTTCTGGTTATCCTTGCATACAGTGTACCATTTCCATTTTCTTTATAAGTCCAATTCCTCGCTCATGGTGCTCCAATATTTAAAATGTGGATCCTTCCTATTCCTCTTATTCTGTACTGGAAATATTAATTGTCCATGTACTATATTTGCGAATATTTATCATCAATATATCAACTAATCATTTATAGAACTATTAACATAAATGTCTAGACTTTACTAAAACATGAACAAAAACATGTCTTTTTACATATGTGCAAAATTTCGACACCAACTCTGCCTTCGCTGGTCGAGGGTTAGTCAGAGTTATGTGGTGCCTGTAACATCCGCTGACTACAGCCAGATGGGTGACTTATGGTACTTATAATTCAAAAATCTCATCCGTCAGTTATCTTAAGTGTGGGGCGGGGGTCTATTTCATGGTGTCCTTGACCAAGTTTGCTGCATTTCTAATCTAGATATTTTTTTTTTTTTTTTTTTCATAGTATCTCCATGATATATCTGTGACATGTCTGTCCTTGGGATAACATTTTTTTTTTTTTTATCCAATATCCTCGGGGTGAGCAAATCTCAGTGTGTCCACTTTCATCAATCATTATTTATTTTCTCTCCTGTAATTCTGGGTATGTTATGAGTATTTTAAATTGTCAATTTATTCCAACTATCTTACAACATTCTGTAATTCGTGATAAGGAATAGTCATTTGTTATACAACAATGTTCATATTACAAAGGCAATAAGCAAAAATCAAAGAGATATCTCCTCCAAAATGCGGATGCATCTCTATTTCCTTTACCTCTGGGCGTAGCAATTATTCAGTCATTATTTTTTTTTCTCCATTATTTAATCTCCATTTTGTGTCCTTAGTACCTGTGGTTCCATGGGATTATCATAATTCATTTGTGTCTCTTGTCTACTGATAATCCTTCAATAATGACTTCAAATATGGTCCTCATATGTGCAACAATCATCTGCTCTGATTTTTTCCATGGTATTCATCAAATATTCTATTATATCCTTGTCTTATCTCGTAACCACGAAAGACTAAGATTATTCCTCCTCCAATGTTAATGTGGGGGATTTTGTGCATAAACATTACAACAAAATCTCAGCTGTGACAACATAAAGTTTCACCTTAATATAAAATGGCATCTTCATCATACATAACCAGTTGCTTCTTCATCTCATGTGTCATTAGTGGTTATCATGCGGTAATGGGGTATTTCATTTGCTAGGTCAGCATGTGCAAATGCTATTTCTTTAACATGGGCAAAGGCATCATCAACAAATAGGTGTAATGTGTTCAATCTGGGGTTAGCATATACTAATGCTCTCAAGGGATTCTTCATTTGCAGAAATTCAGCATGCGCAAATGTCATTGGGGTATTTGTGATAGGCAGTAAAATTTTTGACAGTACTAATATACATCTGGGTCTAAAATAATAATGTACATTTGAAAATAAATAATCCTGTGGAGAAAAATAGCATAACCTACAATACTAGTTTTGGGTATGAATTATGTGCTGTTGAGAGATATCATAGTAGGAACAGTATGATTGATCAAGGTGGCAGATATCAAGGAGTTTAGCATAATATAGATCAAAGAAATATTAGTATGAGGTAAGAAAAAAAAAACTACTGGTGTAAAGTGTCTGCATGAAAATGCTGGTGAATGGAGCGTGGAATATGATCAGTTACAAAAGTGGAGATGAATGTTACAACAGAATAGTGTGACACATGTGTTATAGGTAAAGTTGTGTAGCATTCTAAATATTAAGAAAATGTATGTAACTAAATAAGGGTGTCTGTAAACTCGTAACACCGTGTGTTATCAATTGTTTTAACATTTTTATTTCACAATTATGCTATCTAAAGAAAATCCTCCGTGTGCTGGTCTTGATTTCTTTCTGGGCATCCGTATTCTAAGGCTGGAAAAAATAACTTTCTCAGTGAGGCTTTGACATCTTAGTCTGTAAGCAAGTCATTTGAACTGTCAACAACTGAAAATAGAGTACATGGGGAGAGTTAGTACATTGTTAAAAAGGTTTGTTCACATATGCGTTGACCGTGTTCGGATTTGCGAACATATAAAACACCTGGGCGTGTTTTTCAGAACAGCTTCGCTAGTTCCTTCACCATCTCTAACCTTGCAATGTCCCGACTGCTTAGGCGAGCATCATACTGAGTAGCAGTGGTGACGGGTGTGATAGGCGACGACACTGCATTTGCTGATTGTTGGGACACTGAGGACATTGACGAATGCGGTGATGGCTTAACATCATTTGATTGCGGTGATGGTTTTACTGTGGTTAGGGTGTGTATGGCTGGAACATCTGTTGGTTTTGAGGCAGGTATATGTTTCGCCTTGATTTTTCTTCTGACCTGGTTGTGCTGAACGTTAGCACTGGTTACAATGGGCACAGTAATTTGCACACTGTTGTTTTTGACTAGTTGAGATGAGGCTAACACTTCTCGGCTTGGTTTTGGAACATGATTGCGTTTCTTCAGAATCTTTCGTCTGATATAGTTGTGCTGTATACGCGGAATTTTGTTGCTAGGGATTGAGTCATCAGATTCTGTTTTATAGGCGCGTTTGACGCTGGAGCTGACTGGTACAAATAATGTACTATCCGCATCACTGGTTTCAATGGAACTAGCTGTATCAATGTCTGTTTTTTGTTGGTATAATTCTACCATTTTTCTGTCATTATGTTCGTTGGGGTCTGACAAAGCTATGCTGTCTTGTTCTGTTTCGTCTCCATAAAGATCGCTGGTATATGGTTCAACAATCTGCTTGGGTATAGTTTCTTCAGGATCTGATTGTTTTGAACGAGCAATCTTGTTCTTGTGGTATAGCAGTGTTTGGTTTTCACTAGTGTTAAAACTAGAACTGCCTGAACTGGGGGTGTGATAGGTATCAGCTGACGATTTATCACTGTGGGAGTAAGTTTGAGTGTGGATATAAGGTGTTTTCGTGTTGTCATCGTGTGACGTCTGTGGCATGATTTCTTCATTTCTAATGCGCAGGTCTCTGTCTTGTAGTCTATTACGTAATTCAAGTGGTGGGATATCTTCTTCGCTTTCGGACGAGTCTCGTTGTTGTCTTGCTCGATGTATTTCATCTGTGGGTGGTCTGGGTATGTGGTCGTCTTGGTAAAATTCAGAGTCTGTCGTCTCTGACTCTGATATGTCAGACGAATCTGTGCTGGATGGATTATAATTTAGGGTGGCTTTTCTGACTGGTCTTGTATTTGTCGTCAGAGGCGGAATGGGCCGGTGATTATCAATTTTTATTTGTTTTACGTGAGCTTTTGTTTGGTGTTGTTTCTCTTCATTCCAAATAATGAAGTTTACAGGCGTAGTTTGTTTCATGATTTTGTAGCCATCTAACCATCGGTCATCGAATTTTGAACTGCGTACATGTTTCTTGTAGTATACTCTGTCTCCTATTTTGTACGTTGGTAGCTTGGCTGATTTATCATGTTGTTTCTGTTTCTTGTGAAATGCCTTCTGCGTATTTCGTTGTGCAATCTGGTGAGCTTTATACTTTTCTTGAAGGATTATTTCGATGGGGTCTTCTCCCATGTATTTTCTTTGTGGGCGAAGTAGGTTGTCTAACGGAAAGTTTGGTTCTCTTCCGTATAGCATGAGAAAGGGTGACATTCCTGTGGTATCGTTCACGTTTACTCGGATGGCTTCAAGAGCTTGGTTAATGTATAGGTCCCAGTATTGGTGGTTCCCCTTGATATATTTGCTAATAATATCATGTAGGGTGGCGTGCATGCGTTCATTTCTGCCATTTGCATTTGGGCAATAATAAGTGGTTGTAGTATGCTCAATATTCAGCTGGTGTAAGGTGGCTTTAAATGGGTTACCTATAAACTGTTTACCGTTGTCTGAAATGATTCGTTTTGGACAGCCATGCCTGGGAATGAATTCTTGTAAAAAAATTTGCGTGATGGACTGCGATGTGGCATCACTGAGTGGGTAACTTTCTGGCCAAACAGAGTATTGGTCAACTATGTGCAGGAGGTATTTGTTGCCTGATTGGGTGAGTGGGTAAGGACCTGATAAGTCAATGCTCACTGTTTGCATGGGGTAATGGGAAGGTTGCATTTCTTGAAGGGGAATTAAATGTGGCTTCATGTTTCTCAATTTACATGTTCTACAGGTGGCTACATATTCTGTAATGTCCTTGTAGAAAGTTTGCCAATAATACCTTTTCTTTATGACATCAATTGTTTTGTCTCTTCCCATGTGCCCGTTGTTATCATGAAACTGTAGCAATACTTCTGGGACTAGATGTGCTGGAATGACTTTTCTTAGTGTCCCTTCTTGTTTCTGATCAATATAGTATAGAATTCCATCCGTTGGGTGTACTGTAAAATCTTTACTTTTTGTTGGGTTTTCTTTCACGTATGTGAGCAGCTTGACAATTTCTGCATCTTTCGCTTGTTCTACTCTCATGTCAAACATCTCTTGGCTTTCTTCTTCTACTTGAGTGGCGGAATCTGAGGTACTTCTTCGACTTGATGAAGTAATTTCATTAATTTCTTTAGCATTATCGTCAATCTCTGAGGATGTGCCATCATTTTTGACTCTATTTGTTTTCACTTCAGTTTCATCATCATATTTAATCCTGGATAAGAGGTCTGCACAGGTGTTCATTTCGCCTGGGATATGTTCGATAGTGGTGTCGTAGGACTGTAAATTCATTGCCCATGTCTGTAACTTCTTTGGCTGTTCTTGTGTTTTGGTGAGCCAGTTAACCAAAGGTTGATGATCAGTTCTTATAATGAGTTTAGTTCCTCTGACGTAAAAGTCAAACTTTTGTACTGCATAGTGAATAGCATATGCTTCTTTCTCAGTGGTGGTCCACCGTTTTTGTGACTTTGACAATGCGTGGGATAGGAATGCAATGGGTTTCTCATTTGGAATGTTTGGTAGGATGGGTGTTTCATCTTCTAGTACAGGTTGGACCAAACAAGCACCAATTGCGTTATCTGAGGCATCGGCGTATAGTATCATGGGCTGAGAAATATCTGGATGTCCAAGCAGTGGGATGGTGGTTAGGGCATTTTTTAGATACTCAAAGGATCTCTGGCAGTCTTCTGTCCATTTGAAGCGTGCATACTTGCGGGTAAGGGCTATCAAAGGCTCTGCTGCTCTGGAGAAATTGATGATGTGGCGCCTATAGTACCCTATTGTACCAATAAATGAGCGTGTTTGTCTCACCGTCTTGGGGCTAGGCATTTCTCTTATGGCTTTGACTTTATCTTCATCAGGTCTGACGCCATGTCTATTGATGACAAAGCCTAAATATTTTGTTTCTGTCTTTAGAAACTCACACTTCGACAGTTTTAACTTTATTTGGTGATGCCTGAGTCTATCAAACACTGTTTCAACCTTGCGGAGGTGGTCTTCCATCGTGCCTGCGGTATGTATCAGGATATCGTCTATGTATGCCAGGGCAAATGGATGTAGACCCTTTAACACTTCATCCATGAGTGACATATATGTTGCTGGAGATCCTTTTAGACCAAATGGCATAACATTCCAAAAAAAGCTTCCCATATGTGAACAGAATGTGGATTTCTGTTTTGCCTCAGGTGTCATGGGGATGCACCAAAAGCCTGACCTTGCATCAAGTGTGGTAAAGTATGTAGACTTTCCTAACGTCGCAAGTAGATCGTCTATCCTGGGGAGGGGGTAGGAAATGACTTTTGTGATTTTGTTAAGGGCACGGTAGTCGCAGCAAAAGCGACTGGAGCCGTCTTTCTTTGTTACGATCACTATGGGTGAGGACCATTGGGAACGGGATCTTTCGATGATTCCTGCCTGTAGCATTTCATTTATAGACCTTTCCACGAGTTCTCTGTTTTTCAAGGGCGTATGATAGGGTTTCATATGTATTGGCTCCTCTGTGGTTGTTTGAATGTCCATTTTGACAGTGTT
The DNA here is from genome assembly GCA_024509875.1 of Oreohelix idahoensis. NCBI lineage: Eukaryota > Metazoa > Mollusca > Gastropoda > Stylommatophora > Oreohelicidae > Oreohelix > Oreohelix idahoensis. Next base: position 43,788 of record JAMPIV010009919.1, read on the forward strand.
AGTTCTGCCTAATTCCATGTCATTGAGTGCGAATACATCCTGGTGCTTTTCTACAAACGTTTTCAAACGTTGCTTATTATCTTCTGTGGCATTCAGGGTTGCAAGTAACTGAGCTATTCTCTCTCTGTATTTATGATCTGCTATGATATCTCTGGTCTGTCTTGATGCCTCCGTTTCATTCCCATAATTTTGGGACATTTTTCTTGCATCTTGTGAAAATCTCTGCTCCTGGTATGTGGCTTTCTTTTGCGTAGTTCTTTGCCGTTCATTGGGCTGTGCTTGGTACTGTCTCCTCTGCCATGTACTGTGTGCATTTCCATTTGTCACTGCATTTACTGTATATTCATTTCTTATTATATTTCTGGGGTAGTCGTTGTTGTGCCATTTTTTCTGATTATTTCTGCCGTAACTGCGCTTATCCGCGTACGTTACTGTATTTCTTCTGTTTGTGCTATAGGGCTGTCTTCTTTCCCTGGGCGAAAATTTTTCATTCTTTCTGTTTCCAACTTTGCTGCTATAGTATCCTCCTGTGGTATAGTCATATAAGAATTCTTCCTTTTCTTCGGAAATTTCAATTGGTTTTGGGACTTTATCATATCCACCTGTTTTTGAGTTATATTGATACTCCATGGGGCATGTATCACTGTCTTGTCGCTTTGGATATCCTCCTGGCAAGACAATTTCTGTTTCTCTGTTACTCTGTGATATACAGCACTTCATCTTTTCTCTTGGTGTGCTGGGGCGCAAGAATGAGTAATTATAGTCATTTTCATACTGTGGCCTTTCTCTTCTTATGTATGGACTGGTTCGTTTCTGCCATCTGGGTAGGGTATGCTGTGGTGTAACATAACTGTGACTGATGTTACTGCCTTTTTCTGCATAAGCCTTATAACTGTTTACTTTCCGTGTACTATGGTTATTTGTACTGCGATTTCGTGCATTATGTCCAGTGGGAGTGGTTGAGACAATTTGTGGATGGTCTCTATTGGTTTTGGTTTGTCTTATTGTTGACGTATCCACTTGCGCTACAACTGTGCCTCTTTTTATAGTGGTAGTTTTTCCTGACATATTCAATATCATGATGGGGAAATCTCTGGACTTCGAGACTTCAGCGATTCCCTCTGTAATTTGCAACAATGGGTCATCAATAATGCTTTCTTCTGCTAGGGGCTGTACTTGAATTGATTGCCCTGGTGTTATGTACTCAGAATTTTTTACTCTGCCTTTTGCTATGACCAGGGAGTTTGGAGCCACCGTTATGGGAGCTGTAATCCTTACTAAAGACGCTATGTGGATATCGTCCTGGAGATCTATGTACGTATTGTTGACTTTGATTTTGTGGAGGTCATAGTATATTCGAACTTTGTGTTTGTTAAAAAAATCTCTCCCTAGGATAAGATTTCTAGACATTCCTTTAGTAATGACAAATGGGTGTTCAAAATTTGTTTCGCCTAAGGAAAATTTTAGCCATGCTGTCCCAACTGAATTTAGTCTTTGTCCCGTGACTGAAGCTAGGTGTGTTTTGGACGGTTGAAATCGTACTAAGTGTTGGATCCTCTTGAACAGCTGGAACCTAATAAGGCTGATGGATGCTCCTGTATCTACCAGTGCCCTATATTGTTGGCCCTGTATAGACATGATGCAGGAACTGGGGTCCGGATGTATTTTAGTTCCATCATGCAACATTTCTTCATATTGTATTTTACTGGATGGGCCCACTTGACAATTTCTGTTCTGTGTTGTTTCTTTTGTTTTGGACCAGTTTCTGTGATTGTTGCCCTCACTAACGGTCCTGTTTAGTGAGTGGCGCGGCCGTTTCCCTGACGCATGAGGGGTTGAGGTGCGCCTCTGGTATACTGATTTCTGGTGTAATCACGTGGGGGTGGTGCGGGTTGTTGTGGTTGGTAACCTCCTCTTCTGGGTGGTGCGTGATTGTAATTTGCTCTACAGGACTTGTAACCATGTCCGAGCCTACCGCATGTAAAGCATCCGTTTGTATTGACATTATTGACGTCGTTTTGCCTCTGTGTGGGGGGTCTATAATTGCGGGGCCTATCATCTCGTTGTCGTGGGCGAGTCCATTGCCTCCTGGTATGGTCAACTTCCATAGGCTCATGCTCATCATAGTCCCTATATTCTGGTCGGGGTTCCCTACCTGCTCTTTGTTGGAACCTTCGGTGAAGATTTTCCTCCTGTATTGCTGCTTGGATTGTTTCAGCAATAGTCTTGGTGTCTTTTCTAATAAGATGCCTTCTGATATTTTCCGCTCTAAGGCCATCGGCAAATATCCCCACTAACTGTATTTCTACATCAGGTGTGGTAGGGATTTCTCCGCAAAATGCCTCTTCTGCCATATTGAGGAATCGATCTCCAAAAAGTTGTACCGATTCATCTCTTTCCTGTTTCATGCTTCTAAGGACTGACCAAGCATGCATTTTGTCTATGATTTCCCCATATCTCTGGGTGAGCTCTTTTTTTAGGGACTCGTAGGTTTCTGTGGGGTACTGCTGGGACCTCCTTCTTAAAAAATCAGTCACGTACGAATCAGAACCTAACAGAGCGATTTTCTTTTTCTCTTCATCCGTTGTTGCCTCTGCTAGTGCCGCAAATTTTTCCATGTCGGACAACCATCTTCTGAATTTTTTCTTGTTTCCATCGAACGGCTGAACAATGGATCTAACCTGTGTGAATTTCGCGTAGTTGTCATTTTTCTGTAGGGTTTCAGTAATTTGCCGTAGCGCTATTATTGTTGGTCCTTCCATATTTTGTCTGTCCTGGGGCTGCAGTGGTTGTGTATTTACGGGTTGGTTCTGTGGTTGTTGTTGTTGTTGTTCCACACCCAGCTGTTGAAAATTTTGTAGTAAATCGTCCATGGTCTATGATCGCTAGTTATTCGCTTTATCAAAGAGAAGTGGTCACGGGCACCATATTACCTTCATGTAACCGGGGCAGGTGTTCCTTAGGACTGGAACGGCACCATATTACATCATGTGGCAGTGCCGGTATATGCAGTATTTTCAGTTTACTTTACAGAGAGCAGATGTTTAACTGGCCTAATCACCAGAGATTTAGATTTCTCTCTTAAATTTGTGTTACCAGGTTCGATTTTCTTCTCTTAGGTGTTGATGTAGCGAATTTAATTGAAATGGATAGATTTCTTATCTAGATCTCAAAACTGTAGTAATTCACCTTTTCAACAGCGTTCGATTTCATGCAAAACTTTTAATATCTTTCAGCATGAAACTTAAAATTTCAACAAAGTCTGGAATTCAGAACATTTTTACAATAATAAGTATAATAAAATTCTATCATCTCATCAGATGCTTTCATCGATGCAAAAATCCCTTTTTGCATCTTTGTCTCGTAGGCCTACTCAATTGTCAAATATGGCGAACCTTCTCATTCCACCGTGTTCCTTCCTTTAAGTTACAGTCTTATTTTAGGTTCGACGACATTTACCCATCTCCTCAGATTTGTCCTTGATTTCTTTATCGTCATAAGCATTCCTTGAGTTAAATGCTTTCCAACACAAGAATATTTTCTACTCTACATGGTTTGAGGTGTAAGACATTTTTTTGCAAATTGACTCAAATCCTCGAACCTAGTTCTGCTGCGACTAGGGTTGGGAGCTCTATTCAAAATACATATTTAACGATTGTCACTACTTACGCCAGTAAGAAAATTATAACCACTCAATGTCCTGAAATACACATTTTATAAGAAATGTTGAAGTTTGATTTTCTCAAACTAAGAAATATGTAGAGCTGGACCAGATACGACCTCTTGAGTTGCGCTCTTTCATTCTACTGCCAAAATGGCGTCGTTGTTCCACTTTCCCCGGGGTAAATCTGAGCTATCCGATTGGGCAGGGGAAATCACCCAATTATTAGAAATGGCGTGTAGAAGCGACTCTACCCTAAATATGTGACACTATTTATTATTTTCTGTTTCTCATAAAATATAAAATTATGGGGTGGTCTGTGCTTCCTCTGTCTTGTAAGAATATAGTCTGTTTCCAAAGGAACAACTATGTACACGGCCACAGTCCGTTTCTAGAAGAAAAAAAAATCCGAACATGTCATGCGTGCACATCGAAACCACAAAGATTCATTGATCACGCCGTTATATGAGTACTTCTTGCAGAAGGCGGGAAAAATGGTTACTGATGTAAAATAATTGCTACCATGTTTAGATTACCATTATGATCAATCTAACACTGTGACAATAAAACAACTATATATTGTCTAGTTACAGTTATACATGTTTAGAAAAATCATTAAAAGAACTAATCCGCAATAAAAGTTACTAAAATTCCTTCATTTACTGTAGTTTCTCTTTATTTATTTATAGCTATAACTGTCACTAGTTTTTAACGTTATTATTATTGATCATAAACAAGACGTTAAAAGTTTTTGCTGTTCTGAAAACAATACAGGTGACTTAATGTTTTACTGTTATTTTACCCTGTACATACCATAATTTCTGTTATAAGAAAATGTTGACATACCAAGTTTAACATTGTTTTTACACCATCTTGTTTTGAAGTTTATCTTGGCACTTTCACAAACAAAATAAATACAATGAATGATAAACAGAAAGAGCCGAGTTACTAGGAATTAAATTTGAAAATGACAAAAATAGCCATATTACTTCTTGCGCTGTTAGTGGAATTAGAAATAATTTAAAAACTGAACGAAAATTCAAAATTACCTGAAGCAGCCCTTCCCCATCTATAACTTGGCTTGTCATTCTATTTACTTTCTAACATATGCGTGCGGTAGATCGACTAGAGCGCGAATCGCTCGTGTCGGCAATATCTGCTAAATATGTTTGATCTAACAACGTTACACCGACAGTTTGTGTGTGGATTTCCACCGTGCGGTGTTAATCGAGTTCATACGTCATGAAATATTATCCATCGATCCATCGGAGAAGTTCTGGAACTAAGCTGAAGACGCCGTTTCGGAAAAGCACATTCATGTTAATCTGAATAACGGAGGACTATAACGGATTTGAATCCTGACACTTTATGAACGTACACGGATTTAGCTGTAGAGAAAAGGAAAACTAAAGGAAATTCCAATGATATTCTCAGGTCTATAAATAGAAAAGATAATACCTTCATAATTTCCCGTTATGACCCCTGTGAAGCATAAAGCCCCTACTGCAGCTAACCTTCTTGCAGGAAGCTGCGCCCAAAGCATTCGTATCCTCTTACAGCAGTAGTTGCTATAGGAATTTGTTTTATATGTTGAGGTTGCCAGCTGCAGGCATAGCTTCATATTTGTCGCCTCATAAACATGACGAGGGTAGCAGTGTTTCTATTATGTCTTTGTTCCCCCCAGAGACACCCGGGAATTACACGGGGCCAAATATAGCAGAGTCCTCCGATACAGTGTTGGTACACGAACATATTTGACCAATTACTGTGATCAAAGGCGGTTTTAAGCATAGGTAACCTAGGGTGTTGCCTTGGGCCTCGCACTTTTAGAGATCTCATGCACACATATATGCTTGTTGAATTTATTTGAAAGGAGGCTCGCCTATGGTCTCGCTCAATCTAAAATCGCCCCTTACCATGATGATCATATTCATCGACCGGAAAGATACCGATTTTTATACATGAATACTTGCATACAATAGAAGGACGGAAATGTTATTACAAGATCTCCAATGTGGAACTGATGGAAAGAACGAAATACCACTAAAACAAGAGGTGAGAAGAATACTCTAGCGTTGGACAGGGCACACAATAAGAAACACGCTGTTAGCATTACAAAGCAGTCCTTGTTCTGGAATAAACAAGTTTAGTGAAATAGGGGGAGAAAAAAAGACACACACATGGAGAAGAGAACTGGAAACAGACATGAAAAAGCTAAATAATAAATGGAAAGACCTTGAACGAAGGGGATCCCGTTACACGCCCATTGAGGCATATTGGGAATATGATGTTAGGCCCAAATTTTCTTGGACCATCGGCACACTAGGAGTGATGTAGTCAGCATCACGCCCTTGAACGAAGGGCATAGTATAAATAGGTATGGGACCCAAAGATGCAGCAATAGAGAATGCAGTCAGCGACCCATAGCTTGACGGCTTGCGTCAGGGTCAGCGAACCAGAGCTTCTTCTTCTTTCGTTCGCTTGAAATATATTGTCTATATCTGCAATGTTGTTTCTTGTATAAACTTCACTGTCTTTTGTAGTTCATACAGAGGTCCGTATAGTTTTGCTTCCAGTGTTGTTTCTCTGGGCCAGTGGGTTTGCCTCAATATATCATATTCGGGGCAATCTTGAAGTACGTGCTCCGCAGTCTGGGGTGCCTGTCCACATGTACACATGGCTGAATTGCCAATCTTGAATTTTGTATACATGTGGCTGCGGAGTCGGTTGTGTCCTGTTCTGAGGCGCAGAATGACAATTTGTTCTGATCTGTTCATAGCTTGGTAGTCATCCTGCGTTGGTGTTGGTGGCTTTCTGATTGATTTGATCATCTATTTCTTCTTATGGTACGTAACTGGTACATCCAGTTGCTCGTCTGCAGCACCTTCTTTAGCCAGTTGGTCTGCTCTCTCGTTTCCTGGTATTCCATAATGAGACGGTATCCACTGCATGGTGACCCTGCGCTGGTTGCACAGTTCAGAAAGTAGGGCTTGTATACCTGGCAATTTTCTGGACTGAAGTGCTTGGAGTGCTGATCTTGCATCTGTCAGGAATACCACAGGATGTGGACCGAGATTGGTGTTTAACAGTTTCTCAGTTGCCACCTTGATTGCCTGGCTTTCTGCATCATAGTTGTTACAGAATTTCCCCGTTGGTACTCTGACCGTATCCCTAGTGTTGTTTGGGTATTCTATGTACACTCCTGCTCCTCCATTCTTGACTGCATTCTGTGCTGATCTATCCGTGTATACTCGGACCCAGAGGTCCTGTTGGTATTCATCATCTAGGAAACTGAAGGTGACTGTCCTACGTTGCACGCTGTTCTGTTCATCCCTGTCGAATATTCCTTTCACTTTTGTCTGGATGTGTATTGGTAGTCCAGGCTCTTTTCTCCAAGGGGTTTGTTCTGGCACAGACGTTAGTGGGCTGTCAACTTCAGGCCGGTCTGAGGTTTGTCTACGAAATCGTTTGGCCTGGTGGATGAAGCTGCTTCTTTTCAATCGCCCCATTGCTAGGTTTTGGAATCTGTCCTTCATTGAATGGCTTGGCATACAGAGGAACTTTTCTGCCTGTGTTAGCACTTTCGTGTCTCTGCGTTCTCGTAGTGCTTGTATCCTCCCCATTTTCTCCATCTCCACTATAGGCGCTGATTTCATTGCCCCCGTATTGACCCTAAGCGCCTGGTTTTGCACCTTATCTAGCTCTTGTAATGTGGTGTTTGATACTGGACACCACGCAGCTGACCCATATTCCAGGTGTGGTCGTATGCCCTGCTGGTAAACGTTATTAAGTATTTTCCTGCTGGCTCCCCATGTGGTTCCACTCACTTTTCTCAGGATGGCTAACTTCCTCCTGGCCTTTGTTGCTGCCTTGTTGATGTGCTGCTTCCATGTCAGCCTATCATCGAATGTAACTCCGAGATAGGTGGGTTGTTTATCTTCTCTCAGGAGCTCTTCATTTATCTTGATGACACCAGCTTTTTGTTTGGGAGAGAGGGTGAAGAGCGTAGTGCTGCACTTGTCTGTGTTGATGCTGACACACCATCTATTTGCCCACGAGGTTAAGGCATCTATAGCTCTTTGTAGCAGTTTGGTGGCCACTGTTGCATGCTCATCTGTGCACCATATTACCAGGTCATCAGCGTACATTGCCACTTTCATTCCATGTGGTAGTTCAGTAACCAGGTCGTTGATGTAGACTAGGACAAGTGTGGGGGACAGAACCCCTCTCTGAGGGACGCCATGACGCAGTATAATTTTCTTACTCTTGAGGCCATCTAGTTGTACACGGGCTCTTCTGTGTCGTGGAATATTCTAATCCACATATATAAATTATTAGGTAAATATGAAGCCTAACAAATAAAATTAATAAAGAAAAGAGCAATGGTAAAATAACAGTGCTGTCACAAAGAAGGTACTCGAAATCCCCCTTGTTTTCTGCTTCGTCTGCAAATTGTAACGCTTTCACGTTGATATTAAAGGCCTTCTGCAACATACACGCGTTTCCCAAACACACAATAAAATGTGCTGCCTTTCTAAGAAAAACCTTGAAATATGCAAGTTGACCTAAATTTTAAATTCCATTCATGTCTTTTTCTACACTATGTTACCAAAAACAAAAGACAGATGGACTAAAGGATAGCGAGAAGGGAGAGGCAGAAAGCCGAACACTAAACACGCGTCGCGCGATACACAAATGCTGCCATCACGCGTGTAAGACTACATGCACTAACTTTTTTGGACGAACAGTGATAAAATACACTACCCTTCCCAGAGTTAGGTTTTAAAATCATAAAAAAAACGCTTATTAGGAAAGATAACAATAGATGGGTTTACGTTTGAAAACATTACAGTACCCAGACAGCACATCTTCGAAACAGGAGGTAGAAGGAATTGCATATTTTGAACGCAGCCACGTAGCTCTTTTAAATTTGGATATTTGGGTTCCTTAGGGCTTGCTGACAAAGAATATGTAAAACGTTACGCAAATAGTCCAGGAATTAATAAATTATAACCAAAATAAAATAGTGGGGATGCCTGACAACATAAAATCATTTCTGCTCATAAAATTTTTTTATAACGTGTTTGAACAAAACCTTACGTTACAGAAATAGCCTACCATGTAAACTCCAAATTGATTGGAGCGCAACAAATGAAAGACTAACCACGATTGGTCGGGCTATAAATACTATTTTTCGTTGTTAGGGGAGACGTGAAAAGGTAACATTTTTTCAAACACTTGTCGAAACGTGGCTCCATTGGCTAGACTCGCTGATATACTCACTTAGGAGCGTTAGTTCGAGACCACTAGTGCAAATAAGCTTGATAAAGCCACAGTGCGTTGAAGCCAGCTCATATTTTGCTAAATAAAAGCCTGGAACATAAGCAGATGGGAATTTGTGCCAGAATTCATTGCTAATCAACGTATCTGTGTTTATTCTATGAATTGTGGTAAGCTTAAACCATTCAGTATCTTGTAATGAAAATTGAATGTGAATTGTTAATTTATGCCTGTATATATGTGTAGTTCAGTAGCAAACATGATGTAAAACCTATAATGCTCCCGCCTGAACAGAAGGTGTCGGAGGAAAGTAAAACTGCATGGAATGGCCAAACAGTACACTGACACCTAGATTATTGATTAGACAGAAATAATGCTGGAAGTGCAGAGGCGTGGTAACCATTAAGGAGGTAAATACTGGTATAAAGTATTTCAGATGAAGCTGACAGTTGGCCTAACGCTCTGAACTCAATGTTTGTGATGTATTGTGCTCAGTGTAAAAAGAAAGTATAAATTAGTTATGAAGTAGAAGGTACATCCTTCTTGTTTTCAGGGACCGTGGTCTTGATGGTATTGAGCAGCACCTGGTTAGAGCTGTGCTGAATCCAGAGTCGGACAGCATACTCCTTGGTCCATCTAGCTATCAGTGAGGTGTCTCCAGAGCCCAGGGGAGAATTCGAGCAGAAGAGTCTTTTCCTGCCGCCATCACGCAAGATAAGCTGATTTGGCCAGCTGAGCTCAACATTATGTCCCCTCATCTTGAAATGACTTTGTAAAAATAACATTCAGAGGGGAATTTAATTGTCTTAATATCAGGAACTGAGAACATCTCTAATACTAGTCCCAAAAGACAAACTATTGAAGTCATGATGACAAATACCAACAGAGCTTGAACAAAACAAAACCAGTATTACCTCATATTACTACTACACAACTGACACACATAGGATATTTTTAATAATATATGTCACTACAATATTCATATTGATAAAGTCTGTACATATACTTGTAATTAAAATTGATTGTGATTCCTGGTTCCTTTGTATTTGAATCAGGACACATATACCTTTATGACAACAATGAATACATATTGTTATTTGAAAAGTTATCAGTGACTCCTTAAGATATTCTCATAGAGTGTTATATGTATGTGAGTGTCACAGTGTTGTCAAGAGTAGTGGATTAAATTAAATTGTTTATCTGTCTGTTGTTGTGACTTACACTTCATCATACACATACCCTAGACACATAACGTAGTCATCACACTATTCCAGAATAATTCTGACTGAGATATATAGATATGTGGTAGCAAGTAAGGTTATCTATAATACACTACTCTTAATAGATATAGATACCTTCACAGCTGATCTCAGTCAGTACACTAAGTCCCCTATAAATATTTATAACATCCCACTTCACCACATATATTGGGGTCTCGCTCTTGGGATTTTGAATCTTTCCCTATTAAAAATATTGGGGGTAATTCACTTCAGGGAATATAAGAATTAAAAGGTATCCTTGGGTGGAATTAAATAAGGTTGAGCTCACGGTGCCTGTGTTGTCCATTAGATATATTTAGAGATTAAATTGTTGGTTAGACATTGTAGAAATTTACCTGATAGACAATGGCGGACCTGGCCAAGTTTCGATCTGCTGCTGTTCAGACTGCAAAAGAGTTAGGATTAGATGGGCAAGTTATGGTTGCCTATGTCACCACGGAATGTGACAAATTTATTGAACGCGAAGAAAGAAGATTAGAAAAAGAGGCCGAAAGAAAGTTAGAGGCTGAGACTAAGAGGTTGCAATTTGAGGCTGAGGCTGAGACTAAGAGGTTGCAGATTGAGGCTGAGGCTAAGAAATTGGAAGCAGAAGAAAGAAGATTGACTGCAGAAAGAGAAGACAAGAAATTAGCTGCAGAAAGGGAAGCAGAAGAAAGAAAATTAGCTGCAGAAAGGGAAGCAGAAGAAAGAAAATTAGCTGCAGAAAGGGAAGCAGAAGATAAAAGATTACAAAGGGAACATGAGTTACGACTCAGGGAATTTGAGTTTCAGGGCCATGCTCCTGAAAATGGTGCCAGTCCCTTTGCCTCTGATGCCACTGCTAGCCAAGGAGCCTCAACCTCAGCTATGAATTTTCATTTAGATCATTTTGTTGAGAAAGACGATGATATAGAGAGCTACCTAAATAGGTATGAACTATTAGCTACCACGTATGGGTTAGAGAGAGAAAGGTGGAGCTTAAAGTTATCTCAGGGACTTCGTGGGGCAGCTTATGAAGTTTTTGCAAAAATGAGCAGAGGTGATCAGGAAAATTATGACATGCTAAAGCAGGCTCTTTTGTTAAGGTATGAAAAGAATGCAGAATTTTATAGGAAAAAATTTAGGAATGCTAAACTACTGTCAGGTGAAACCTATCACCAGTTCTCTGCACGAATAGAGACATACTTGGAGAAATGGACTTCTCTGGGGAAAACCCAAGATCTTAAGGAAATGGTCCTTATAGAGCAATTAAGAGAGTCCATGGCTCCAGACCTGAGAAAGTTTCTCATGGAACAAGGTGCAGAGAGGCTGGGTGAGTTGCTAAATGTTGCTGAAAGGTATCAAGCAGCTCAAGCAGAGGTAACAGGTAATAAAAAGAAACAAGTGGATAACTTTAGGGCACCACAGAACTTTAATAAATTTGATCCTTAGGATCAAAATAAAGGTAAGCACCAATTTGATAGGCCACGGTATGAAAATAAAAATAAATTCCCACAATTCGATGAAAAGGAAATATGATGAAAGAAAATCTTTCAACCAAGGAAAAAGGTGGTGTAAAAATTGTCAGATGGACAATCATGACACTGACCGTTGCAGAAGGAAACCTGTGTATATGGCAACCCTTCAGGTCAGGTCGACCTCAAGACAGGAGGAGGATATTATGTTAGATACCACTCCAGAAGAGATGAGGAAGGCACAGGCTGGGGATAAAACACTCAAGCCTTGTTTCAGAAAATTGTCAACTTGTCATACAACTCCAGGCAAGGGAGATTTTTACATGAAAAACAAGTTGATGTATAGGAAGACTGGAGCTAGATCCAAAGGTCAGGGACAGCTGGTACTTCCAAAAAGATATAGGGCAGACTTAATAAGGAGCCTACATGTGAAACCAGATGGGGACCATGAGAAGATAGGTACCATCATTCAAAAGGTGGCTCACAATTATTATTGGCCCAAAGCAAGATGGGACATTGAGAATTTTGTAGAAAGGTGTAGCATAGCACATGAGGGAACACCCACAAGTGGGAACATGGATCAGGACCTGGACACGCCACGGGGCAAAATTAGGCCTGATAATAAAAAGAAAAAATAGATTTGATAAAGTGGACCAAATGGAATGGGAAGCCCCTTTTCACGGACAAGCTTCACTTAACTGTTTTACAATGGCCACTATGCGGAGAGTGCAAAAAGATGTCTTACCCCAGGATAAGCCGACAATCCCTCAATCGGACTTAAACAAACTGGAGGAAGAAGATGTAGAGAGGAAATCTCTCATCAAGAATTTTAAGTGGGGAGAAAGCCCCAAAAGAAAAATTGGTAGCGGTCGTTTTGTGAATGATAATTCTGGGAGGAAAAATCATCACTCACTATAAAGCTTCGAGTGGAAGAGACCATACCGGTGCATGGACAAATAGGTCCACACAATTAAAGGTCCATATGTAGCTATGTTAAGAACGTGGACTGATGAAAAGGCAGAGGAAAACATTACATCTTCATACCAATATGTGAATGAGCTGACCACTCGGTTAAAACTGGCTGGAAACTTGCCAATGAAAATTTGAAACAAGCCAGGAAGAAACATGCTGCCTATTATAACAGGAAGGCGAAAGACAGAAATTTGACTGTGGGAGAGAAAGTACTGCTTCTTTTGCCCGGGAGTCAGAATAAGTTACAAATTGGATGGCAGGGTCCATATACAGTTCTAGAGAAGGTGTCTAGAACAAATTATAAGATAGATAAGAAGGGGAAAGAAAAAATCTATCATGTGAATCTCCTGAAGAAATATTTGGAAAGAGAACATCAGGAGGAGACACACTTGTTGACCTTGTCCATCGCCATGGAGATGAAAAAGGAACCACTTTCATCATTTGAATATCCATTACACCCCTGTGAGACAGCAGCACAGGTGAAAATCAGTACACATTTAACGAAAACTCAGAAAGAGAGAGTGCAACAGGTTCTAAATAATCATGCAGAGGTGTTAACAGACCGACCAGGACATACAAACCTATTGGAATATGATATGAAACTAATAGACTCCACACCTGTCTGTATGAAACCATATTCGATTCCGTTTGCTAAGGAGAAAGCTTTGAAGGAAGAGATAGACTATCTATTGAAGGAAGGAATTATTTCACACAGTGAATCTTCGTATAGTTCCGGTGTTGTACTCTTAAGGAAGCCCTCTGGAGAACATAGACTCTGTATAGATTACAGGAGACTGAATGCTATTACAGAAGGACAGGTGGATCCATTGCCGGATACAAATCAGCTGTTTGCCAGACTAAATAAAGCTAAATATTTCTCCAAAGTGGATCTGAGTAAAGGATATTATCAGATTCCAGTAAAGCCTGAGGTTAGACCATACCTAGCTTTTAGTACCTCAGAAGGACACTATGAGTTTAATAGATTGCCATTTGGATTGAAGAATGCGCCTAGTGTCTTCTCTAGAATGATGAGAACCTCTGAATAATCCCTGTATAACAAATTTTATGGATGATATCCTTATAGCAACAGAAACATTTGAGGAACACATTGACTCTCTGAACATGCTGTTTGATCGACTTAGGGACGCAAATTTAACAGCCCGACCAACCAAATGTTGCGTTGGATGTAAAGAATTGGAATTTTTGGGACACACAGTTTATCAGGGAAACATGACCCCTGACCCAAAGAATTTAGAGAAACTACAGAAAGCCCCGAGACCACAAACCAAGAAGGACGTGAGATCCTTTGTCTCATTATGTGGTTTCTACCAGAAGTATATCAAAAACTTTAATTCCATATGTGCACCGTTAACTGAATTGACACGTAAAGGACATCCAGATCGCATTACATGGACACCACAATGTGAAATGACTTACCAAGAATTGAAGGAAAAGCTCACAAGTAAACCCATTTTGAAATTACCTGACTTAAGTCAAGAATTCATAGTAAGGACGGATGCAAGTAATATTGGGTTAGGTGCAACTCTACTACAGAAATCAGATGCATTGGATGGGGAATTAAGCCCAGTGGCATATGCTAGCAGAAAGTTGAATAAAGCTGAAATCAACTACTCAACTAGCGAAAAAGAATGTCTTGCAGTAATATGGGCGATAAAGAAATTCAATATTTATCTATATGGGAAGGCATTTAAGTTGCAAACAGACCACAAACCTTTATCGTTTCTAGCACAGGCTAGGCATGAGAACTCCAGGTTACTCCGATGGTCTTTACTTTTGGCTCCATATAATTTTAGCATTGAGTATATATCTGGAAAAACCAATTTGGGAGCGGATTTTTTAAGCCGTCATCCGTGTGATGAGAATCACCGTAAACCCCAGAAATAATAATAAATTTCTCTATGTGTATATAGAATAAAGGACTGACATATAATGTCTGTTTTAAGAGGGGAGGTGTCGTGGAATATTCTAATCCACATATATAAATTATTAGGTAAATATGAAGCCTAACAAATAAAATTAATAAAGAAAAGAGCAATGGTAAAATAACAGTGCTGTCACAAAGAAGGTACTCGAAATCCCCCTTGTTTTCTGCTTCGTCTGCAAATTGTAACGCTTTCACGTTGATATTAAAGGCCTTCTGCAACATACACGCGTTTCCCAAACACACAATAAAATGTGCTGCCTTTCTAAGAAAAACCTTGAAATATGCAAGTTGACCTAAATTTTAAATTCCATTCATGTCTTTTTCTACACTATGTTACCAAAAACAAAAGACAGATGGACTAAAGGATAGCGAGAAGGGAGAGGCAGAAAGCCGAACACTAAACACGCGTCGCGCGATACACAAATGCTGCCATCACGCGTGTAAGACTACATGCACTAACTTTTTTGGACGAACAGTGATAAAATACACTACCCTTCCCAGAGTTAGGTTTTAAAATCATAAAAAACGCTTATTAGGAAAGATAACAATAGATGGGTTTACGTTTGAAAACATTACAGTACCCAGACAGCACATCTTCGAAACAGGAGGTAGAAGGAATTGCATATTTTGAACGCAGCCACGTAGCTCTTTTAAATTTGGATATTTGGGTTCCTTAGGGCTTGCTGACAAAGAATATGTAAAACGTTACGCAAATAGTCCAGGAATTAATAAATTATAACCAAAATAAAATAGTGGGGATGCCTGACAACATAAAATCATTTCTGCTCATAAAATTTTTTTATAACGTGTTTGAACAAAACCTTACGTTACAGAAATAGCCTACCATGTAAACTCCAAATTGATTGGAGCGCAACAAATGAAAGACTAACCACGATTGGTCGGGCTATAAATACTATCTTTCGTTGTTAGGGGAGACGTGAAAAGGTAACATTTTTTCAAACACTTGTCGAAACGTGGCTCCATTGGCTAGACTCGCTGATATACTCACTTAGGAGCGTTAGTTCGAGACCACTAGTGCAAATAAGCTTGATAAAGCCACAGTGCGTTGAAGCCAGCTCATATTTTGCTAAATAAAAGCCTGGAACATAAGCAGATGGGAATTTGTGCCAGAATTCATTGCTAATCAACGTATCTGTGTTTATTCTATGAATTGTGGTAAGCTTAAACCATTCAGTATCTTGTAATGAAAATTGAATGTGAATTGTTAATTTATGCCTGTATATATGTGTAGTTCAGTAGCAAACATGATGTAAAACCTATAATGCTCCCGCCTGAACAGAAGGTGTCGGAGGAAAGTAAAACTGCATGGAATGGCCAAACAGTACACTGACACCTAGATTATTGATTAGACAGAAATAATGCTGGAAGTGCAGAGGCGTGGTAACCATTAAGGAGGTAAATACTGGTATAAAGTATTTCAGATGAAGCTGACAGTTGGCCTAACGCTCTGAACTCAATGTTTGTGATGTATTGTGCTCAGTGTAAAAAGAAAGTATAAATTAGTTATGAAGTAGAAGGTACATCCTTCTTGTTTTCAGGGACCGTGGTCTTGATGGTATTGAGCAGCACCTGGTTAGAGCTGTGCTGAATCCAGAGTCGGACAGCATACTCCTTGGTCCTTCTAGCTATCAGTGAGGTGTCTCCAGAGCCCAGGGGAGAATTCGAGCAGAAGAGTCTTTTCCTGCCGCCATCACGCAAGATAAGCTGATTTGGCCAGCTGAGCTCAACATTATGTCCCCTCATCTTGAAATGACTTTGTAAAAATAACATTCAGAGGGGAATTTAATTGTCTTAATATCAGGAACTGAGAACATCTCTAATACTAGTCCCAAAAGACAAACTATTGAAGTCATGATGACAAATACCAACAGAGCTTGAACAAAACAAAACCAGTATTACCTCATATTACTACTATACAACTGACACACATAGGATATTTTTAATAATATATGTCACTACAATATTCATATTGATAAAGTCTGTACATATACTTGTAATTAAAATTGATTGTGATTCCTGGTTCCTTTGTATTTGAATCAGGACACATATACCTTTATGACAACAATGAATACATATTGTTATTTGAAAAGTTATCAGTGACTCCTTAAGATATTCTCATAGAGTGTTATATGTATGTGAGTGTCACAGTGTTGTCAAGAGTAGTGGATTAAATTAAATTGTTTATCTGTCTGTTGTTGTGACTTACACTTCATCATACACATACCCTAGACACATAACGTAGTCATCACACTATTCCAGAATAATTCTGACTGAGATATATAGATATGTGGTAGCAAGTAAGGTTATCTATAATACACTACTCTTAATAGATATAGATACCTTCACAGCTGATCTCAGTCAGTACACTAAGTCCCCTATAAATATTTATAACATCCCACTTCACCACATTCTGTTATGCAAGTATGCTTTCACCCATTTGTACATCCTACCATTCACTCTACAGTTTCTCAGTTTCTTCAGAAGCCCTTCTTTCCAAACCTTGTCAAATGCTTTCCTTAGATCTATCCATGCTTCTAGTACCAGTTTCTTATCTTGGAACGCATCCTCAATCTCTTGGGAAAGGTAAGTTGCCTGACCCTTGGTAGAGTAATACTGCCTAAAGCCCGCCTGCTGTGGTACAAGAAGGTTTTCACTTTCAAGGTACCACTGTAGCCTGAGGTTGATGATACGTTCCATGGTTTTGCAGAGACAGCTTGTAAGGCTGATTGGTCTGTAGCTGGAGGCAGTGGAACTGTTTTTACCTGGTTTTAGGAGTGGTATCATGATTGCTTCCCTCCAGATCTGTGGAACTCTGCCTGAGTTCCAACAGATATTGAAGATTTGCAGCATCTTTGTTTTTGCTGCGGTTCCCAAGTTCTTAATCATTTCATTGGACACTCCATCAACTCCTGGCGACTTTCTCATTTTCAATTTGGATATTGCAAGCTCCAGTTCTCTGAATGTGATTGGTGCCTCCATAACTTCAGGTATGTTCCATCTCGTCCTTTGTATTGTTGTTTTTCACGAGTCTCCTGTTGCTTCTTTGGGCTTACTTCGATGTTGTTGTCTTTAGCAAAAGTGGATGTTTCCATCTTTGTACAGTGCAATCTTTGAGTTTCTCCCTGTACCCTCATCATTAAGTTGTTTTACCAGCTTCCACCGTTTCCTTGTATCTCTTTCGAAGTTCAAGGACTCTGTTTTCTCCTTCCAGCTTCTCCGCCTGGCCTGCAACTTGGCCCTTTGGAATTTGGACTTAGCTTGCTGGTAGTTATTGTGGTGTTCTTGGCTTGGGCTGGTCTCTGCCTGCTTTCGAGATGTTTCCACGTCGTTGTGCAGCTGCTCTAGTTCACTATTCCAATATGGTTTGTAGTGCTTACGAGCCCCTCTAGGTATTGTTTCACGAGCAGCCTGTAATATGCATCTGCTGAATTCATCGACTAACTTATTGATGTCTTTGTCTACAGACAGATCTCTAGCCAGTATACTAGTACGGTGCTGGTACATTGTCCAGTCTGCCTTCTTGTAGTTCCACCTAGAGAGAGTGCTGCTCTCCTTGACAAGTTCATTTTCCACAATTAGGAAGACTGGCCGGTGGTCGCTGCCTCAAAGTTGTTTCCCTACAACACGTGTGGTGTTCCACTCCAGGCCTGGTGAGTGGAATGCCAGGTCTGGTGTAGAGGTGGTGTGCCATGATCTCGAGTAGAAGGTTGGTGGGTCGATTGGCTGGTTAATCAGGATAAGCCCATTGTCATCCTGCCAGTTTTCAAGCTCATCACCTCTCCTGTCCATGTGATCTGATTTTAAGGCCCCAGGTGGGTTTCTTGCAAACAGCATACATTTACTTGCTCTTCATTCAAGATATTTTCGAGCTCTAGTTTTTTGCCGTAGCCATCTTTTTTACTGTTGACGCCTTCAGCATTCCAGTGCATTATTTTAAGTTGTCTTTGCTTTGCTTGGCCAGTAGCTCTATTCTCATGCTTCCTGGCTCCACGGGGCAATTGAGAAGGACCCCCAGTAGTAGGGGTTGGGCCCTTTTGAGGCAGAGGGCGCGGCACTGCGTCTGCCTGGGTGTCCGTCACAGGGCGAGTGCCATAACGTTTTGTAGATATAGACATATTTCCATTGCGTGTGCGTGACATCCTGATTGCTGAGTGCGCCTCTTGGCAAGTTGCCTCCGTCTTCAGCACCTTGACTTGCTAGGGCAGACTGTGATCTTGCTCGAGTGTAGGAGGGTCTGGCCAGTCTTGGTTTTTCGGCCGCTGATGGCTGTACTTGAGCCCCATCTCCACGTCAAGGAGCTGGCCTCGATGGGGGAACCAGAGCTGACCGAGACTCTACTCCACCTCCATGTGGTGGTCCTAGAAACAGGCTGCATCACTGCAGTCTGGCTGAGAGAGTAGGGATCGAAGAGGGAAGGCAAACCCGGTCCCAAAAAATTATGTGCTGAAGTCGGATGTGTCGGCCGAAAGGCGCAGATATCGCAGCTCCGGCGTAAACAGACACAACGCAACCAACGTCCTTTTCAGGACTAACAAAGAAGAAGAAGAAGAAGAAGAAATAGGTATAAATGTGTTTGTTGAAGGCTTTTGCTCCACAGGGATCAGAAAGAAAGAAGATGAGGACGAAAATTGTCATTCATGCATTCAAGCATCATCATTCATCCCCTCAAGTATCATCATTCGTCCACTCAAGCATCATCACTCATCCAGTCAAGCACCCATCACTCATCCACTCAAGCATCATCACTCATTCACCCAAGCATCATCATTTTAAACACTCAAGCATCATCATTCATCCACTCAAGCATCATCATTCACACACCCAAACATCACCATTCATACACTCAAACATCATCATTCATACACTCAAGCATTATCATTCGTCCACTCATGCATCATTATTAATACACTCAAGCATCACCATTCACCCACTCAAGCATCATCATTCACCCACTCAAGCATCATCATTCATACACTCAAGCATTATCATTGGTCCATTCATGCATCATTATTAATACACTCAGACATCACCATTCACCCACTCAAGCATTCACTCCATCAGACAAGTCTTACTGATAAGACTTGTCTGAGGGAGTAGTAGTCTCATTCTTGCTTAGTCTCATCAGACACACCCCCCGGGGAAACTAGACCAGACAAGTGTTTAATGGTTTACAATGTTCATTATCATTTTCCTTTTCTCTGCTCCTGGATCATAGAGCCACCACAGTAGCTGGTCCCATTGCAGGCAGCTTGCATCAAACAGTCACATGCTCCTGCAGAGGTTGTTTCTATGGCAACTTGTTGTACATTATGAGGTTGATAGCCCCATGCACAATCTCATATCAGTATGACATGCCTGAGGGTACAGTGGTCCCATTCTTTATTTGTCTCTTTAGAGAGATACACTTAACAAGATATTTAATACGTAATGTTACAATGTTACTTAATATTTAATATGATGTTTGCTATGCAATGTCACTGGTATGTTAGTCAACTGAATTTACTTAATGTACCATACGTCGCTTAATAGCTTACTTAAAGTGTGATATGTTACTTCATATGCAGGATATTTTATTAAGTCACTCAAAATGTCAAATATTGCCTTAGCGAGCCCACAGGGGAAGAGAATAGTAGGGAGGCCAAAATAAAGCGAGAGAAGGATGGTGATGGACAAAGCGAGAGCAACCGGGCATCATGGGTAGAGCTTAAAAAGGTATACAAAATAGAAGTCGTTGGAGAAAGGGGGGGAGGGGGGGGGGGGGTGGTCGAACTGTGACCTCATGCTCCTCTTGGAGCGAAAATAGGGCTTGAATGGATGAATTACGATGCTTGAGTGGGTGAATGATGATTCTTGAGTGGGTGAATGATGATGCTTGAGTGGATGAATGACGATGCTTGAGGGGATTGTTAACTATTAGCATACCAGTGTTAAGTATCCTTCTCTGTTGAATTCCACCAGAGTTAAATGCTGTTTCTATATATACTGTTGAATGGTGTATAGATATGAAATTGTATTGTTCCTTGTTCACACTGACATCAACTATTTACAGGACCACAGCGTTAAGAGGTATGGTGGTCTGTGGAAGCTCCGATGTTAAAGACTTGTTGTTGGCCCCAGCGTTGCT
Source organism: Oreohelix idahoensis (assembly GCA_024509875.1). Lineage (NCBI taxonomy): Eukaryota > Metazoa > Mollusca > Gastropoda > Stylommatophora > Oreohelicidae > Oreohelix > Oreohelix idahoensis. The sequence continues at coordinate 64,504 of JAMPIV010009919.1, forward strand.
CGTCAGAGTGGTTGTTAGGAATAGAAATATCAACTCGACCTACGCAGTGGTGTGTAGACATAGAGTGAGAGTATAATACGCGAATGATGAAAGAGTTCGAAGAGTTGATAAATGTTCTTTTTTCTCACTCATGTATGGCTGGAAGTCATCGACGCCAACTGCTGTGTACTTTTTGTTACAGTTTAATTGGACGTACACATTCGACAGCACGGATATAGTGACAAATCACAGGTTGGCTTAATACATCATGGTACAATTGATAAATGGTCTTGCAATGATACATAGGCACTCGTTGAATCATAGCACAATGGAATGTCAGTAGACAAGCACTCAGTATTGCCCATATATATATATATATATATATATATAAATATATATATATATATATATATATATATATATATATATATATATATATATATATATATATATATATCATCTGAGTTTACTGACAAAGCACGTCAGTTTATAAACAATATTCAAGATGGCTTCTAGACCTAACCTCGTCTAGCGAAGATTCCTTTAAATAATGTTCAGCACATATTTTTCATATAATCATATTGAACCGCTAGTAATGGGTTCTCATCTGTAGCAGTGATCTCTGGACTCATCAAGCGATAGTACGGGGCATCCCTTTTCTCTTCTTGAAAGTCATAAAATATTTGGATACAAGATGGCTGCTGTCGTGAGCTGTCACTCACTTTTAGGATACAAACTGGAATCGGTATCAAAGTTAATCCTACATTAAATGTTCTCATTGCTCTGTAGATTCTATCATGATGCAATTGACTTCATCAGACAATATGGTGCTGCTAGAAATGAATGTCATCTTCCTCTAGTTAAATATTCTCTCAGACGTACAAATCGTGCGTCTGCTTATCGAAAACGATGGCTTCGTAAGAGTTCATAAGAAATGCTTTCTTTACCTTAGCATAAGAAATATGATTCTGCCACTCCTTGGCAATAAGAATAAACACTGGGGTAAAGCATATACGATAGGTCTAAACGACTATCACTTTCCCCATCAATCTTGAGATCACTTTTCCCGGCGACAAGCCGATACAGAAAACACGACACCCCCCCATCATCAGGGCGAAGCCAGATCACACCCCTCTAGCCACACATCCGCTGAACAGCCTTTGACCTTTCTAGCGACAAAGAACATATAGTTCGACTTAGATATGTAAAGATATACAGATATAAGACAGACTCGTCCTACCTAGACAAACACTACACATAAATTCAGGCCATAGATATTCTGAAGCAAGAACAATCTATTTCTACCCAAACAAAGAATAAATCGCAGTAAAACTGGATTCGTCCGCGGAGTTCGATCTGAGACTCCTTTCAAGGGGAAGTAACTCAATATTGACCTTTCCTTAAGCAAAAAAGTTTCTATTTTGTTTACAAAATATTTGCGAACATAACAAGCATACAAATGTATAATATTGCAAGATATCAAAGACTGCACGTAACAGTCTTACCACACCTCCCGGGAAAAAAAAAATGAAACATTTTTTTTAATTTTTGAAATACATCTAGGAGCAACGTACAATAGGCTCACAATGCATGAATACTGCGCAGATGCAAATATCAGGAATAAATATAACGCCTAATATGAGGCTAAGTCGACTTATGAAGCGACTGGTGAGAATGTATCTCATAATCTGAGAGAAATTATTTCTCTACAAGTAAATTTTTCCAGGAAGGTGTCACCGTATAATACAATTCTGGCCATTACATAATGCATACAAAAATTCATACCATAATTTCTTATTAGATATCTTAAATTTATGATTTATAAAGAAAAATCATTAAAGAACAGCGGTGAATAAATATCAATGAACCGCTAAGTAGTGATACAATCATTATATTATTAAATTACAAATGTGTATCTATCTTGATATAGAAAGGAACTACTATAGACCTAGACATATTAAGACGTCTAAGACCTAATAGTTATGTGGAATCATGTGGACATCTTGACAGAATGTCTGCCATCACATTATCTGATCCACGAATAGCTCGCACAGAGAAATGAAAAGGTTGAAGAGCAATTGCATATCGAGTAGACCTCGAGCTCTTCAAATTCTTACTCTGTATAGCAGTAAGAGCTTTTTGGTCAGTTTCTACTATGAAATGTGCGCCTAGAAGGAATCTTTGTAGTTTGAGAATTGACCAAACCATAGCTAATAGCTCACGGTCTAAAACCGAATAATTCCTTTCTGCCGCATTAAGTTTTCTGGAAATATACATTACAGGATGCAGAGTTCCAGAGTACTCTTGCATTAGTGCCGCTCCAATCCCAGTGGATGAAGCATCACTACGAAGAACAAATGTCTTATTTTTAGTAGGTAACACTAAAATAGGTGGTGTCGAAAACAATGTTTTAATCTTATCCAAAGAGCATTGGCATTCCTGAGACCAGTGGACCATATTAGGCGAACCTTTCTTTAAAAGTGTAGAAAGAGGTGCCATGATAGAGGATAGATTCTGAATGAATCTGCCATAAAATTGAATAAGACCTAACAGACTTCTCACCTGTTTTTTAGTCTTAGGGATAGAGATGTTAAGTATCTTACTAGTATTATGGTCCTCTGTCTTTAGGAAACCATGACCAACTCGGTGGCCTAGGAAAGAAATTTCGCTAAAACCAATATAGGCTTTAGAGGGTTTCGCTGTCAGGCTGTGCTCGCGCAAAGTAGACAGCAATTCATCTAACCCTGAATAGTGATCTTCCCAAGTATCGCTGAAAAGACAGATGTCGTCTAGATATGCAATGACATCTGACCGATAAGATAGGATTCGGCGCATCATGCGTACAAATGTAGCTGGTGCGTTCATAAGACCGAAAGGCATAAAATTCCATTGGAACAAACCTCTAGGTGTTGAAAAAGCCGTGAGAGGTTTGGCGCGTTCAGATAAAGGTACTTGCCAATATCCTTTAGACAAGTCAAGTTTAGTGAAAAAATGAGATTTGGAAAGTCGAGTAAGTAGCTCTTCCAGTAAAGGCATAGGTTCGGCATCGAACTTCGTTACTTGATTCAATTTGCGGTAGTCAACGCAAAGACGTATGTTATTGTCTTTTTTCGAACAATAACCATCGGCGAAGAATATGCAGAGGTGGATGGTTCGATTATTTTCAAATCTATCATCTCATCCAACTCTTTCTCGACCTGTACTTGAAAATGTATAGGGATAGGATAAGGTCTAACCCTAATAGGAGTATGGTCAGTTAGAACAATGTCATGTTCAATGACATGAGTTTGTCCAGGGATGTCAGTGAGTACATCCTGAAATGTTTGCAACATAGTTGAAACTTGTCGCTGTTCTCCTAGAGACAAATCAGGAGAGACAGTAACGTTCTTCCATGATTCACTAGAATGAAGTGGGATCATTGGAAGAGGAAGATTTACATCTGAAAAACTCGTTTCCTCATCCTGTATCACGGACAGTGATGAGTAATGACCATGTTGTACTGGGGAATCGTCCGTTGCTTGGAAAATGGGTTGTAAATAATCCGGACGTTCATGGAATTCAGTAAGCATATTGATGTGGAAGGTTTTATGCTTCCAATCAATATCGACAATATAGTCGACATCGGAAATTTTCGATATTATATCGTACGGACCTTTCCAAGAAATAAGTAGTCTGTTTTCCCTACAAGGTAGTAATACAAATGCTTTGTCACCAGGACAAAGTTGTCGTAAGCATCTCTTCTTATTGGCAAATTGCCTTGCCTTCTGTTTCGCAAATTCAGAAGAAGAAGTTGCTAATTTGCATGCTTCGATAATCTTTTGTCTCAACGCGATGACATATTCGTAGGATGACTTTGTGTCATCGTCAATATTGTCAGCTGTTATGAGATCATGAAGCAATGACATAGGGCCGCGCGGTCGCGCGCCAAAGACAAGTTCAAAGGGAGAAAACCCTGTATGTTCATTGGGGACCTCTCTGTAAGCGAAGAGGGCCGCAGGTAAAACTCTGTCCCAGTCTTGAGGATGATCCTCAGTTATCTTCCCTAGTAAGTTTTTAAATGTTCTTTTAAGGCGTTCGACCATCCCATTAGACATTGGATGGTAGATATACTACTTAAAGGGAGCCGCGGTAGCATAGTGGTTAGTGCACTGGCTTCCTAGCGCAGTGGTCTATGGTTCGATCCCCAGATGAGGCGGGAATTTTTTAGGCCACAAACGGCTCCTGGGTCGACCCAGCCCCAAATGGGTACCAGAGCAACTCTGGGAAGGTTAAGGCGGCCGGCGTGATGCCGACCACATCACCCCTCGTGTGCCGACGGTCAAGATAATATGGGCCTAACACCATATTCCCAATATGCCTCAATGGGCGTGTAACGGGTTCCTTTAGCTTTACCTTTACTACTTAAAGATCTATCTATCTGCAGAGTAGACATTACTTGAGACATGGTATCTGATATTAGTTGGGTGCCATGGTCTGACAATATCTCTCCGGGGAACCCCAGACGAGAAAATATAAGCGAAAGAGCATCTGCAATATCAGCAGTAGTAATGCTCTTCAGAGGAATAGCCTCTGGCCAACGTGTGCACATATCAACACACGTCAAGATAAACTGATGTCCTCTGGCAGACTTGATCTTAAATGGACCAATAATGTCTATGGCCATTTTTTGAAACGGCCGAATAGGAATTTCTGCCGCCTGAATGGGTGCAGCATGGCGTGGACCTTTGGATTTAACTTCCTGACATACTTTACAAGATCGACAATAAATCCGTATGTCCTTGTTTACCAATGGCCAAAAGAAAGCCGCAAGAATTCTTGACTTAGTACGGGAAAAACCCATGTGTCCAGCACACTGAGAGTCGTGAGCGTGCTGCAAAATTTTAACTCTCAAATTCTTGGGAACCAGGATTTGAGAATGACTTGACGTAATGGAGTCTTGAACCATACGTACAAGTACGCCATTCTTCTTTGTAATCCAAGATTTACGACTTGTGTCTTTATTCGGATCACCTTTAGTTGCAAGAATGAAGAATTTCTTCAGAGTGGGATCATCTTCTTGCTGTTTTTATAAAAGAGTCACGAGAAATTACCAAGGGATCATCTTGGTTATGCACTTCATTATCTTCAGTAGATGAAGTTTGAGGCATATTAAGAGCTTGAGCTCTAGTGACTACAGCGTTAGCAATCTGCATGTTTTGCTTTTCCCACGCGGAAATTTGTTGCGGAGTGCATTCTTTGACTCCATGAATGCGACCGATGATAAGGTCAGCGATCGGATTCGGAAGAAGACATGCGTGTACATCTCCTGTAAAGAAAGGAGTAGCAATCCTAATGATAGCAGTAGAGTATTTCTCTAATGTGCCGCCAAATGTTACACATTTGACTACTTGTCCAGTGGCACGGGAAGGATCTACGAGTGACTGCCTAACACCAATTGTGGTGCATCCAGAATCAAATAGAACGGAGACTGGATTGTTATGTACTAAACCCTTATGTAGGACAAGAGAACCTCTTCCATCATGCGCGACTGATGCAGGAAGAGCAGGAAGAGGATGGCCACAGCTTAAAGTAGACACTGTGGTTGGCTCAAATAATGTTTTGCATTGGGGGCACTGAGATGCTCTCCCAAAATCAAAAGCGGAACATGCCATATTACTAGCGTCATTATTATCTTTACTCTGTTTATAGGCTTCATGAGACTCTTGCTGTGCAGAGTTTGCCTGAAAATGTGGTTTATGTCTTCTGTTTTGAGATCTACCTCGGTTATTATTACCTCTGTAGTTATTGTTACCTCTATTGTAACCCCTATTTGGGTTTGAGTCATAGTTCTCTTGGTTACCATTATCATATTCATTATAATGAGTATCTCTGTAATTGTGATCTTGTTGACTCCAAGACGGATACCTCGGATAGTTTCTATAATTACTTCCTCTATGGAAATTCCTATAATTATGACCACCCCTGTGTCGAGAGCTATCAGCTCGTCTCCAGTTCTTCGAAGAAGAACCCTGAAATGATTGGTTACCTTGGTTTTGATAACTATTATGGTTACCTTTTTTTTCAAATCTGTTTTGGGGTCCCTGAAATCTGTGTGAATAATTGGGATTGTATGGTGTTGCTGAAGCAACTGGCATACTCTCCTTAATCTTAGCGTTGCCAAAAGTCACGTCGGGGTGTGCAGTGACATATTGGGAACAATATTCTTCCATTTCCTTTAGTGATTTGGGTTTACGCTCATGTATAAATTCAAGGAATGGTTTGTTAACACATGACATAATCTTATCTCTGAGCAACAAATCCATAAGTCCTTCATACGTTTTTTCTGTTTTGGAAAGCTCAATCCAACGATCAACTGTGAGACGTGCCTTTGCAATGAATTCTGAGAATTCTACACCTGTCTCAGGCACCATCGTCTTAAACAAAAGGCGATAGCCTTCCTCACTTAGCTGGTATTTTTTTATCAAAGCCGCCCTAATGACATCATAATTATCCTTATCTGCATCTCCTACAAGGCATAACCTAGTCAGAGATTCACCTTTCAAGTTTTCTGCTAATTGGTTAGCATATTGTGATTTATCCACATTATGAGTACGACAAGAACGTTCAAATCTATCCAGCCAGAATGTAATATCGTCACTGGACTGATTGAACGGTGGAACCTTAACCTTGTAAGTAGAAGGTTTACCATTACCACTAGATGCCTGATTAACATTACTCATACTTGTCAATCTTAATTTCTCTAACTCAAATTCATGTTCTCTTATTGCTTTTTTTTCTTCAGCTTCTCTGTCTAATCTTTTTTGTTCAGCTTCACTGTCTAATCTTTTTTGTTCAGCTTCACTGTCTAATCTTTTTTGTTCAGCAGCACTGTCTAATCTTTTTTGTTCAGCTTCACTGTCTAATCTTTTTTGTTCAGCAGCAGCTTCTCTTTCTAATTTTTTTTGTTCAGCTTCAAATCTCCTTTCCTCCACCTGCATCTGCAATTTCTTTTGTTCAGCAGCAGCAGCAGTAGCTTCTCTGTCTAGTCTTTTCTCTTCAGCTGCTAATCTTCTCTCTTCAGCTGCTAATCTTTTCTCTTCAGCTAGAGCTTTTCTTTCCTCTGCAGCAGCAGCTAATGTCTTGTCATATTGAGCAACTACCCATTCTTCTAATTGTTGACCAGTCTTATCAAGGGATTTCCCTTGTGCAATGAAGTATTCTAATGTAGACATGATGTCTAACAATAATACTAATTACTTGAAACAATAATAATACCACAAGTTCTTAATGACTTGATTAATCAGTACACTATCTCAATCTCAGTGGGTCACAAGCCTTAATAAGGTCTTGTATAATTTCTTGTATACCAGTAATAATAATAAAGTACTGGTTTATACCATAATCCAAGTGCAGTGCACAAGCAATAGTGTCTTATGAAATATACCTATATAAAACATATGTCAACCAACAGCATACATAAAGTACAAATAAGACTGACAATACGAAAACGTTTGCAGAAATCAAATAAATCAAATAGGGAAATCAATGAAAATAATCACTGAGTCTGCAAGGAATAACAACACAAATGACGTCACAGTATATGAATATAAATTGTGAATAGAACTGAAAGATAGAAAAGGGTAGACCAACAAATTACAAACAAATCAAAAGAAAACTAAAGAACAAAGAAATATTACAAAAATAACAATAATTACAGTCTTCACAGCTAACACAAATAGCAACTAGTTGTTGCAAGCAAATTTCCAATTAAGGAAATTGCACCTAAAGAAAACGCCCACAACGGACCCTCTATCACGTGGGATATTCTGTTGTGAGGACACCGCCCAACCTAAACACAACCCGCTGACATATAAACTAATATACTATACAAACAAATAACATATAACATATAATCATAAATGCATATATCATGTGTGTAATATATAAAGCACTGTGTTGCAGATAGGATGCTCAGTTATACATTAAATAATGAAATGTGTTGGAAAGAGTTTCAGTTCATAAATATAATGGCACAGTTTCTGAATAAACAAAGTAAACTGCCACTTTAATCAATACTAGATTTTTGATTTAATCTATTACAATGTTCAACAATATTAGTATCAGAAGGTCCAACGATGAAATTTCCGCACTTATGTTCAACAATACTGCAACAATAGAACAGTTTATGGCCTTCAAAGTATCATCTCTGTACTGTGAAACTCTGTAATGTCTAAGCGTAAAAATGTCAACAACGCTGACCTAGATACTGCATTCACTTGATAGGTCACGTGACAAAGTGTTGACAAAGAGCAAACTAATACTGCAAGTGTGTCGTATCAGCCACAGGAAACGGTCTGGTATCGGTAGTCTGTTGACTTCTCAACTTCTGCGAGGTCAAACCCAGAAAGCTGGCTCACCAGTGTTAGCAAATAATATCCTTCTTTGTTGAATTCCACCAGAGTTAAATGCTGTTTCTATATATACTGTTGAATGGTGTATAGATATGAAATTGTATTGTTCCTTGTTCACACTGACATCAACTATTTACAGGACCACAGCGTTAAGAGGTATGGTGGTCTGTGGAAGCTCCGATGTTAAAGACTTGTTGTTGGCCCCAGCGTTGCTCGTCAGAGTGGTTGTTAGGAATAGGAATATCAACTCGACCTACGCAGTGGTGTGTAGACATAGAGTGAGAGTATAATACGCGAATGATGAAAGAGTTCGAAGAGTTGATAAATGTTCTTTTTTCTCACTCATGTATGGCTGGAAGTCATCGACGCCAACTGCTGTGTACTTTTTGTTACAGTTTAATTGGACGTACACATTCGACAGCACGGATACAGTGACAAATCACAGGTTGGCATAATACATCATGGTACAATTGATAAATGGTCTTGCAATGATACATGGGCACTCGTTGAATCATAGCACAATGGAATGTCAGTAGACAAGCACTCAGTATTGCCCATATATATATATATATATATCATCTGAGTTTACTGACAAAGCACGTCAGTTTATAAACAATATTCAAGATGGCTTCTAGACCTAACCTCGTCTAGCGAAGATTCCTTTAAATAATGTTCAGCACATATTTTTCATATAATCATATTGAACCGCTAGTAATGGGTTCTCATCTGTAGCAGTGATCTCTGGACTCATCAAGCGATAGTACGGGGCATCCCTTTTCTCTTCTTGAAAGTCATAAAATATTTGGATACAAGATGGCTGCTGTCGTGAGCTGTCACTCACTTTTAGGATACAAACTGGAATCTGTATCAAAGTTAATCCTACATTAAATGTTCTCATTGCTCTGTAGATTCTATCATGATGCAATTGACTTCATCAGACAATATGGTGCTGCTAGAAATGAATGTCATCTTCCTCTAGTTAAATATTCTCTCAGACGTACAAATCGTGCGTCTGCTTATCGAAAACGATGGCTTCGTAAGAGTTCATAAGAAATGCTTTCTTTACCTTAGCATAAGAAATATGATTCTGCCACTCCTTGGCAATAAGAATAAACACTGGGGTAAAGCATACACGATAGGTCTAAACGACTATCACTTTCCCCATCAATCTTGAGATCACTTTTCCCGGCGACAAGCCGATACAGAAAACACGACAGCCCCCCATCATCAGGGCGAAGCCAGATCACACCCCTCTAGCCACACATCCGCTGAACAGCCTTTGACCTTTCTAGCGACAAAGAACATATAGTTCGACTTAGATATGTAAAGATATACAGATATAAGACAGACTCGTCCTACCTAGACAAACACTACACATAAATTCAGGCCATAGATATTCTGAAGCAAGAACAATCTATTTCTACCCAAACAAAGAATAAATCGCAGTAAAACTGGATTCGTCCGCGGAGTTCGATCTGAGACTCCTTTCAAGGGGAAGTAACTCAATATTGACCTTTCCTTAAGCAAAAAAGTTTCTATTTTGTTTACAAAATATTTGCGAACATAACAAGCATACAAATGTATAATATTGCAAGATATCAAAGACTGCACGTAACAGGGATGAATGATGATTCTTGAGGGATGATGAATGATGATGCTTGAGCGGATGAATGATGATTCTTGAGTGGATGAATGACGATGCTTGAGTGGGGGAATGATGATTCTTGAGTGGGCGAATGACGATGCTTGAGTGGGTGAATGATGATTCTTGAGTTGATGAATGACGATGCTTGAGTGAGTGAATGATGATTCTTGAGTGGGTGAATAACGATGCATGAGTGGATGAATGACGATGATTGAGTGGGTGAATGATGATTCTTGAGTGGATGAATGACGATGCTTGAGTGTTTGAATGACGATTTTTGAGTGGATGAATAATGATTCTTGAGTGTATGAATGACGATGCTTGAGTGGGTGAATGATGATGTTTGAGTGTATTAATGATGATGCTTGAGTGGATGAATGACGATGTTTGAGTGTATGAATGATGATGCTTGAGTGGATGAATGATGATGCTTGAGTTGGTGAATGACGATGCTTGAGTGGGTGAATGAGCATGCTTGAGTGGATGAATGATGATGCTTGAGTGGGTGAATGACGATGCTTGAGTGGATGAATGATGATGCTTGAGTGGATGAATGCCGATGCTTGAGTGGGTGAAAGATGATGCTTGAGTGGATGAATGATGATGATTGAGTGGGTGAATGACGATGCTTGAGTGTTTGAATGATGATTCTTGAGTGTATTAATAATGATGCATGAGTGAACTAGAATGACTGAAGCGTCAGGTTATATTCACTGTTCTACCCCGCTCTGTTTGTTATGGAGCTCAAATGATCAACCAATCTGATTTGAATATTTTGCATGACTCATCTAGTGCAAAATTTCAAACAATACTTTTCTGAAAATGGGCTGTAAACATCCGATTGCCCCGTGTACCAACTCACAAACGCATCGGTAACCTCACACGACAATGTGTGTAAGATGTAACAAATTATTACTTTCATGTAAAGTTATCTCTTTGTAACAAGGTGTACCGGAAACGATTATGTCATGCTTGGCTCTCCAGAATGTGTTGCACAGACGATTAATCTCTTATCTGTCGCGCCCTCTGGCCTAATCTTAGCAAAGCTTTGCCGCACCCTAGCAAACGCTATGTATTATCACCAACAAGGGATGTCAGATGTTTGAACAAACACACTCTCTGCTATATAGCAAACAGAAAGAAAAGGGTACGACTCGGAAAAATCACAATAAAACCAGTACAAAAATGTAACTGATACTGCCGTAGTGAAAGAGAGATCTGAAAGAGGATGCACCAAAATCCATCTTGTGACAGGGAGCAGTGATCCCATTCGTTCATTGTTTTGGTGGGATCCCAAGAAACCACATTAGGTAACTGTTGTGACTGGCCCGTACTCCATGCGGAGCGAAGCGAAAGAAGTAAATAAGAAACTATGATTTATTTTCCCGTGAGGTGTTTGCTTTCTTGTGACGTGGCACAAATCTTTCCACCATAGACATAAATCCTTTGGGTTATATCACAGCGCAAAAACAAAACCACGGAACCTCTCTAAAGCAGCGTTGACAAACATCAAGCCCTCATGATGACTACTTGTGGCTTTCAGCTAGCGCAATGCAGTCTTGGAAAGGGCTAGACCTGAAAAAGACTGCTGGCACGCAACTGAATAACACTAGACATTTTATAAGCTGTTTATCTGCCAAAGGAAAATTCTTCGAATTATCTGGCCGAACACCATTACCAACCAAGGACTGTTAACTCGGAGCTACCAAGAGGACATGCGCACTATCATGGCTGGTAGTCGCTGGAAATGGGTTGGTCACATCCTCAGAAAAGACCCTGACACCATCACCAGAACTGACATGCAGACTCAAGAAGGAAAGCAAAAGCAAGGACGACCAAAAGCCACTTGGAGGGGAACTGTGGGGGCGGAGATGCTAAGCATGAACCAGAGCTGGGGCACCACACGACGGGTGGCTGTCGACAGAGCAAAGTGGAGACAGTTTGTTGCTGCCCTACTAGACGCCACTAGGCGTGATGGTCACTGATTGCTTTGTCAGTCAGCGACCAAGAACCAAAGTGGAGACAGTTTGTTACTGCCCTACTAGACGCCACTAGGCGTGATGGTCACTGATTGCTTTGTCAGTCAGCGACCAAGAACTAAAGTGGAGACAGTTTGTTACTGCCCTACTAGACGCCACTAGGCGTGATGGTCATTGATTGCTTTGTCAGTCAGCGATCATGGACCAAAGTGGAGACAGTTTGTTGCTGCCCTACTAGACGCCACTAGGCGTGATGGTCATTGATTGCTTTGTCAGTCAGCGACCAAGGACCAAAGTGGAGACAATTTGTTACTGCCTTAGTAGACGCCACTAGGCGTGATGGTCATTGATTGCTTTGTCAGTCAGCGACCAAGGACCAAAGTGGAGACAGTTTGTTACTGCCCTACTAGACGCCACTAGGCGTGATGGTCACTGATTGCTTTGTCAGTCAGCGACCAAGGACCAAAGTGGAGACAGTTTGTTGCTGCCCTACAAGACGCCACTAGGCGTGATGGTCACTGATTGCTTTGTCAGTCAGCGACCAAGGACCAAAGTGGAGACAGTTTGTTGCTGCCCTACAAGACGCCACTAGGCGTGATGGTCACTGATTGCTTTGTCAGTCAGCGACCAAGGACCAAAGTGGAGACAGATTGCTACTGCCATACAAGACGCCACTAGGCGTGATAGTCACTGATTGCTTTGTCAGTCAGCGACCAAGGACCAAAGTGGAGACAGATTGCTACTGCCATACAAGACGCCACTAGGCGTGATAGTCACTGATTGCTTTTGCAGTCAACGACCAAGGACCAAAGAAGAAGAAGCTATTTATGACAATGGTGTGAGCAATGGTTGCAGGAAACAATCTAACTGTCACTCAAACTAAAACTAATATAGTTACTAGACATACTATTTACTGAACAACCGCGTGACCACTTATTTTGTAATCTTGTATAATGAATCCATGATGGCGTTTCAAATATCTAAAAAAACCTTCAGTAAAAAGAGACAAATAAATAAACATAAATTTCCAACTACCACATGTATTGCTACTGCAGTTTCAGCCAATAGCATTCAAAATTGGAGAAAAATGGATAAATAAATAAAAACCCGCTACCCGTAAATTCTCCCTAACTCGGTAAAAAAAAGTCGCTCAGTGTGGTGAGAATGATAAAATTGCAACACTGCTTCAAGAATTCGCGCAATATTGTCTCATGTTTGTTATATCCGAATAAGGTATTATTTACTTTATTTTCAAGTCTCTTTATAAACATATTTCGAAAAAAAAATCGACGTGCATCAAAAAATCATATCACCAGTGCCAGCCTAGCATACTTTCAAAAACCCTGGTTTGATATATATTACAAAGTAAATTGTGGAATTTTAAGCGTGTAAATATTATAAATGTCTGACATTGCTTAATGGAAGTTGAATGCACTCGCGAGGTATTTTCACCGATAATGTGACTACTATATCAAATAAAAGTGTTCTTTACTCATGCTCGTGTCATCTGTTCTGTTTTGTTTTTGTTTTAATCGTCTGATATTGGTGGTGGAAGATTCGTCTAAAGTGGTCCAGGAAACAGGCCTTTGTGGTGCAATCAATAGTGGTGTAGGTTTAACTGATGATGAATAAACTTTCCGATTACAAGGACCACGAATGGTTGTATTTAAGTACGAGGTGTTTGCAGACACTGCACTAGAAGAAGGTTAAATTTTATGCGCGGTATAGACAAGATATGCCAGGTATTAGCGATGTGTTCAAAATGAAAGCATTGAAAGTTGGTATCGGATTCCTAATACTAAAGACTAGATTGGCAAATCTCGGTTGGATTAATATAAGATAAAACCTCTGAATTTGCACGATATCTTTTGAAATTGGTTCTACGTGCTAAGTATTTGCACTGGTATAACTAGTGTGTACACACACACATAGACTCACAAACACATATACTGTATAGGTATATACATACCCATTGCAGTTCTCTGGGGTCTCAGGTAAGGCAAATGAAGCACAGGACTACTGTTTCCTCAGGCAAAATGAACAAGACACGAATATGAGGTTTACAAGGGGTAGCAAACTCATCATGTGAAATAAATTGTTACAGGAATCACCAATGGAAGATCTTATGATTACTTTGTTCTGGCTTCCTGCAAGGGGACCAGCTGTAGTAGTGGCTACCTGCTCCGTAACTAGCAGCAGAAAGAGCACAACACAGTTATTTCCCTTCGTCATGTTTTAGCTGATTGCTTGCTCGTAGTTTTATACTGACAAAAGTACAACACAGTTATTTCCCTTCGTCGTGTTTTAGCGGGTTGCTTGCTCGTAGTTTTATACTGACAAAAGTACAACACAGTTATTTCCCTTCGTCATGTTTTAGCTGATTGCTTGCTCGTAGTTTTATACTGACAAAAGTACAACACAGCTAACGTTACAACTAAGAAGTCTTTGTCATGGACTGGGACTAACGAGAACAGCACACGTGGAAACGCCATAGTTCCTTGTGTGATTTGATGTCAATTCTGTGCCTGATTTACTTTTGCATCATTCACTATTTATGAAAATATAAAACCAATGTTTTGAACCACGCATCCTTAGCCACCATGTCTATAATATTCACTCAATGCGTGACGTGTGTCCTCATGTTATGTAAGTCGTGATTGCAGTGGCGGTTCCAGGGGGTTGTCATTGGGGGTGCTGCACTGTTCATTCATTTAAAATACTATACGGTACATAACACTCACAAATTGTAACCACCATGTAAAATATCAACCCAGACACAAATGATTAGTGTCTTATCTCATCTAAAATCTGTCAAGAACATCTAAAAAGTTATTTTAAAAGTTTACTGCAACTAGGAGTAATCCTTGTCAGTCGAAGCAGTTTCCCGAGTTTCAAACCAGGTTACACAGACATTTATGCTGCTATTTCTCGTGTTTAAAATTTTCATTGTAACTTCCCTTTAATTACAGTTCATTGCACTTGGAGCTGTCTTTCGTTGCAGCACTTGTTAACTCTTTGACTCCGCAATTATTTTTCACCCTGTGCCGTAATTTTCATTCGTGATAGTCTAAAAACCACGCTCAGAGCGTTGTTCCGGAGTCAAAGAGTTAAATAAATTCAACCCAAACGCAGCTGTGTATAACAAGCATTCGCTTATAAGAGGTCAAGGTCACTTGAACTGAAATCGTTCGCAGCACTCCACGATACGGTCTTAGATAATTTTTTTTGGGTCTTGTATTCAAGTTATTCAACCCTTCCGGTGTAACCTCAATTTTTTGGTCTGTCCGGATTACGTTAGTAGAGACAGTATGCAGTCCTTTTTTTATAGGGAGTGCTGCAGCTCAACAGCACATTAAAGAAAGCCGCCACTGCGTGATTCGCCTCAACGTTTTCAGGTTAGTAATGATCGTCATTTTCCTGTGAGCTCCCAACGACGCTTGGAGCCCACGGCTGTTTGCGAGCGATCTTTTAGTTATTTCCCCTTTTTCCCCGACCGCGCTATTTATAGCCCACTTGACAGAGGTCACGTGGTCAGCTTCCTAATGGGAAAAACATGTGGCGATGTTTACTTTTGATAGGGCTTAATTAATGCTTTTAGGCTACTTTTTTATTATAAATACCGGCTTTAATTTTGCGTAAAGCTAGACTAGAAATGTTAGAGTAAATTTTAGAACAAGAACAAACATTTTATCACAATTAGAACAGAAGATATAATAGTCTGAAATAGTGTAAAATTTACGTTTTTTTTTTACATTTTGTTATGGTTTGTTTCTAATTCAATTTACACTAAAACGGTCACAATCAACACGCATAACAAATTACAGAAATCAAAAGTAGAAAACCTGCAGAAAATGGATATCAAAGTTTTGTTTTGGTTTCATGCGTCAAACATTAATTATTGAAAGTTTAAATTGCATGTCCACATTTATAACCTTAAAATAACACACCCAATTGTCCCCAGAACATGAGAGCTAACAATTATCTCAATCATACATCATGAGTTCTGATCCAGTCTGCGCAATGTGTTTCTAATATGTGCTGTTTATGAATTGTCTTACTAGGGAATAGCTTTCTGAACAAAGACATATAAGTCTCTATCGATGCTGTTATTGATTCTTTACTAATTGGTTTACTGTGTGATATTTTGTTGTGTACTTTCTCAAATGCTTCTTTCAGTGAGTTGAATTGTTCTTGGGCAATAAAAGCTATGTTAGTTATATCTTGTTTGTCTGTAATTTTCAGTGTTTGTGTAATGATTGCTCTTGTAAGATCTTTATAAACTTTTTGTGTGAGATATCTGTGGCAGTGATTCCCTATAAATGCTCTGCTATTATAAGCCTGTTGTGTGATTTTGTGTTTGGCTAGTACCTTGTCCATGTGTGAGCAAACTGGACTAGACCTAGTACACAGATCTTGAAACTGAAGTTTGGCCAGCGCATCTTGTGCATTTTCAAGTCTAACTTTAAAATTATCTGTCTCCTCCTTATCCTCACAAAGTTCAATACCTACCTGAAAAATTCAATTTTAGCTCCTAATTCTTCTGCCTATTCCCAGTTCCTACTAAATCTCTTCAAGTTCTTAAAAGTACTAATGTTTGCATGTATCTCTTGCGAATTCTCAAATATCTTTGCGTCTATTGTATCAGCTACCTGTTCTAGAAGTCTGTGGTGTTTCAAAACAATGCGTAATAAAATATGAAGGTAAGGAGGAGCTACATTTTCAATTTCAATCTCTAACATTGGTTTGTGTAAACAATTATGGTAATGTGCCACTTGCCTTTTATTCCCTTTCCCATATTTCATATATCTATTGTAATCTCTTATCAACATGGCCAAACTTCTTGGTTTGCAAGTTGTATGCTCTCTGGATGTCTTTGATGAAAATGTTTGGTTTGTCTGGAGCTCAAGGAATATACCCATGTCTGTGGTGTCTCCAGCAAAACAAGGAAATAATCCCCGAATAAGAAAACAACAACTTGTTTACCATCCCACTCTAAATATTTTAGTGACTCTATCTGAGCTTTCATGCCATTCATAAATATTTCTAAATTATCATATGTATCTCTGACTCTAGCCATTGATAAAAGGATGGTATTAGATTTAGAATTTGGTTTCTCTAAATTTACTACCTGCATTGTAACTTTGAATGAAAGAAGATATACAAACAGTTACTTAGAATTCGCTGGCAGCCGTCGTGTGCACAGGATTGTCTACCAAAGAACACCAATGGAACAGTCCTTATCTCACACACAATTAAAAAAAAAAAATTCATATTATACATAGAAGATTAACAAGACTTGAAAGATAGATCAAATTATGTGGAAGTAATCTATCTATAGCTTTACATGTTTTCTGTCGCTTATATACGTAGCTAAATATCATTATAAATGAATGAAAATGCAAAAACAGATGGTGCTTTACAAAAAGTTATTTTTTTACTACCTTATTTAAGATTTGTGGGTATCAGGAATGCGTTTAAAGGGATTTAAATGCTATAAAATCTGGTGACAATATGCTTGTTCTTGTAATGCCACACTCACAAAACTGACTACCACACATTCTCAAGATATGAAACCAAAAAAAAAAAAGTATGTGGAAATAATCTTTAGCTTCCCTTCGAGAAGTCTTTATAATTATAAACTCAAACGAATGGGCCGATTTTTAGATATTAAATTAATAAAAAGATTACTTATTTTATGAATTTCCTTAAATGATGACGCTGTTTTCAAAAGTCTAACTCCGTCAAAACTAATTTCAAACAAATAAAAATGCAATCAAAAATAGAACACAGAACAAAGTTATAGTACACAAAAGAATTTTAGCGCTGTGTTTATCCAGAACGAGTGTGTAATGATTTATATTTTACTGATTTTACTCACACATCAGCTGATTTTCCCCGCCAAAAACTTAAATAGTCTTTTACGGTGCACACAAAATGTTATACCCGGTGTCAGAATTTCGGTCACCGAAACTAAAAGAGCGCTCTGGTATAGGGCACAAACAGCCGTGAGCCACCACTCCAGCTAGTCCCCTCCGGCAGGAAGCATGTATCAAGTATTCACGCGCTCTTCTAGTAGTGGTTTCTGTAGCATTGGCAGCCCCCTAAGTACAACCTTTTATTAGTTGCCTTATACGACATGCCTGAGGGGGTGGTAGTCCTATTCTGTCTATGTCTCTTCAGAGACCCTTGGGAATTGTACGGGGCCAGATCAATAATTATAGACTTTAAAATAATGGAATGCCACATGATGATGGTGAGTGGGGTAATGGGTAAATAACGAAGTAGTCACGTGACAAAATTGTACATTATTATTCTGCATGGTTGTAAGGTTACATTTGGGTGATTACTATTCAGGATTGTCGTCGCAAGTAAAGTTACATTTCTTGAGTAGGTGTTAGTGTTCCTTGAGTATTTGCTTACATGTCTGAATTGCAAGCACACACATAGACGACACTATATGTCACAGAATGCCGTGCTATCATTTTATTGTGTTCTATCCGTCTTCTATTCGATATTGTGCCGTTCTTTTATTTCTTCATAAACCCCCTATACTCTCTCATATTTAACGCATGACTCAGGTTTCATGTTGTAATTTCTTATGACCTATCCTGGGTAGAGATAATGTAAAACAAACCCAACTGGGAGCAGAAGGATAAACACTGTCATACCTCGTTAAAACACCCCGGACACGTATCTCGCTCACGTTAATTTGGGCGCCCATACTGCTCGTAGTGGCACACCGAAGATAAACACAGATTGCCGGCAGGGAAGTTACCTAACTTACCAGGCGAGGATGGACCCTCGTGTTTGTCAACATTCGTAATAACAAATTAAACGGAAGGGTTTGTTATAAAGTACATACATGAGTCATCTAACCAGGGAAGTGTCCACACCTTATATGGGAGGTATTTGAAATTACCTGTGTCTGTGGAATTTCATGAGAGAAGGTGAGAGAAGATATACACTAAAATCAAATGTTTGAATTCTCTTGGTCTAGCGAAGATATATGAAACTAGACGACGTTCGATTGGTGATTTTCGTAGCGTAGATAGCTTACAGGGCGTGAGTGATAAGCTCCATGTAATTTAGCACGTTTTCATACCCCGGCACTGTGTTCCTTTGAGTCAAGACGATACCTTTAGACTAGCCAGGACGGAAGGAATAAAGGATTTCATTAAGAGGAGTAGACCAAGTATTGAGGATCTACTGAAATTAACCAGGCAGAAAACTCAACTTTATAATACTGGAAACCACAAATTCCTCGGAACCCATAACAGGGAATAGTGGGATTATTATTAAAGCAATTCTCGACTACCTGTAAGACGGCCCCAAAACCTGTGGCCTGACATTATTCGGAACTCTTACTGCCCCAGTCGTCTGTATGTATATATATATACATACAGACGACTGGGGCAGTAATTGTTCCGAATATATATATATATATATATATATATATATATATATATATATATATATATATATATATATATATATATATATATATATATATATATATATATATATATAATATATATATATATATATATAATACAATAATACAGATGGAAAACCTATGGCAAGGCACAAGCAAAGAAACAAAGTTACAACTGATTAGAGCATGTATATTCCCAGTAGCAACATACGGCTGCGAGACATGGACACTCAATAAAACAGTTGCAAAAAAGATTACATTATTCGAAATGAAATACTTCAGAAGGATGTTGAGAATACCCTTGACAGAAAGAAAAAAAAAACAGAGCAGTACTGCACTCACTAAATGTAGAGGGAAATTGGCTCTTAAATACCATCGCAATAAGGAAGCTGAAATTTTTCGGTCATATAAAAAGACATAATAGTCTGGAAAAATTAGTAATGGAAGGCATGGTCCCTGGAAAAAGGGGAAGGAGACGACCTAGACGACGGTGGATCCAGGACATCATAGAGAGTCTGAACTTGTCTTTGGATGATGCAGGTTGACTTGCCTAGAATCGAGATGCGTTCAGAGCAGCTGTAATGGAGACAACGTTCTGGAGAAAATACGTCACATGATGATGATATATTTTATATATTACATTTGACATGTTTAACCCGCTGAAGGTTGTAGAAGTTCATACGAGGCTGGCAACCTCAGCTTATGTAAATGATATAATCATGAGCCACCACAGCAAGTGCTGGTGACTGCTTCATGCCAGTTCTCTCACAGGGAACTAAAAGCAGAGGAAGCCTCAGGATCTAAGTGGAGCAAGGAGTGGATGATGATATCAGGATGTACATATTTATTATATTAACATTTTAATAAGTTTACATGTATATTTAAACATGTGTAAAATAGGCAAATGTCTTTTTCCGCTGTCCAGCCACATTTTCCCCGTCAGAAAATTGAATTAACGATAATTTTCCTCCTATCCTCTGGGGTTATCATTGATGCTCAGGGAGGGTAAAATTACTGAGAAAAAAGGGAAGGGTTGGTGGAAAGCTCCTGACCAGAGCCAGGGAACAAATATTTAGCAGAGACATTTGTTTTCTCTAAAGTTGGGGGTACAAGCTCGTGGTGGTACAAGTTAGTGATGCCAGTTCGCGATACCAGCTTGATACAAATCTGTGGATCAGGAGCTTGTTGTCTGCGCTGGATGCTTGCCTGAGACGGGTAGTGAAGATCCTTGTCTTGACGTTGGAGCGGTTACCTCTGCAACTACGCCTGGGACGTGCCCTCACCACAGAAGTCGATAATTGACGGAGCAGTCAGCAAACCCGTCAACACCTGGCCATATAAGTGATTTTAATCTGGCCAAAATAAATTCTCTGTACCCCAGTTAAGCAACCCCATCTCATCTCATAATCGGAACCTCATCTACCCTGTAAAACAGAGTGACCCAAAGAGCACAAGGCACTTGGGCAAAACATGTAATCAAAATGTTTGACAAACAGGTGATTAGCCCATTGTGTCCGGACTTGCCCTCAAGTGTACTCTTAATCGCTATGAAATCACCGAACCTTCCTGGTTAATTCCAGCCAACACGGACAGAGCCTCTTATACCCGAAGGTGTCGAGGATGCCCTTTCCTCTTCTGCCCGAAGGCATTTATAGAGGAATACTCAAGACATGAAGGTCTGAGAAGAAAGCCAGAGACAGTGAGCAAAATCTGAAACGGACACAGCAATCTGCCTGGTTTCTCAATACTGGGAGGGGAGCCAACATGGGTGTACCACACACAGTCAATCTGTCTGGTTTCTTAATACTGGGAGGGGGGCCAACATGGGTGTACCGCACACAGTCGATCTGTCTGGTTTCTCAATACTGGGAGGGCCCAAAATGAGTGTACCACACACAGTCGATCAAGACAGAAGTTCGCCAGTTAAGCAACCCCACCGGATTTTTCTATGAAGAAAACTCCACATTAAAATTGTTTTTCAATCAATTTCACTTATTTAGTTACACATGTTAAAGAAACAATTGATTATTAAATTTGTTGTATGTATTTACCAATCAAAAATGCACACGTATGAATCAGTTATCTTAAATTTAAATACAACATAGCTACTTAAGGAATGTTTTACTGAATAATTCAGTTGGGAGCTCCTAATGAGCTAATAGATCTTTCTCTTCATAACAGAGGCGAGCAGATGCAAAGTTCACAATAGCCTTGATAAATTCAGCGTTGTGTTTGATTTATGAAATATCCTATGAAGACTCCCTAAAATAGAAGCAACATCCATCTATTTACAACTCTGCCAAGAGTAATCTTGAGCGAAGGTAGATAAAGTCCCTCAGTTTATACTCTAAATTTTGACAATCGTGGTCTTGTCTTCGGATAAGTGAATTCGGACGACCATTACTGCTGAGCAGTGGAGACAACCCGTTACATTACACACTATACTATCTCTCCTTCTCTCTCTCTATCTCTCTCTCTCTCTCGCTCTCTCTCGCTCTCTCTCTCTGGCTCGACAAAATCCCCGACTCCCTGTGTCAGCAGTAAACTAATAAGATAATAAACGATATCTCAACAAGGGTACAGTACTGGGTCTGTATATCTCATGGCCGCCCCCTTGTAGTCCCTGGAAGTCTCTGAGTAGACAAAGAAAGAAAAGGACTACTGTACCATCAAGCATGTCGTAAGAGGTGACTATCAGGAGGTCGTGCATGGGGCTGGCAACGTCATTATGCACTTCTTTATGGGCTTTTCTTTAATAACCAGTACGTAATTATGCACTTCTTTATGGGCTTTTCTTTAATAACCAGTACGTCATTATGCACTTCTTTATGGGCTTTTCTTTAATAACCAGTACGTCATTATGCACTTCTTTATGGGCTTTTCTTTAATAACCAGTACGTCATTCTGCACTTCTCTATGGGCTTTTATTTAATAACCAGTACGTCATTATGCACTTCTTTATGGGCTTTTCTTTAATAACCAGTACGTCATTATGCACTTCTTTATGGGCTTTTCTTTAATAACCAGTACGTCATTATGCACTTCTTTATGGGCTTTTCTTTAATAACCAGTACGTCATTATGCACTTCTTTATGGGCTTTTCTTTAATAACCAGTACGTCATTATGCACTTCTTTATGGGCTTTTCTTTAATAACCAGTCATTTTAATATAAACACTAACTACTACTTCTTCAAAAAGGTACAATTCAGCTGGTGTAAGCGATCACGTTTCTCTGCATCTTCCAGTCTCTATTGCTGTTTATTAATTCTGTTGTTAACTTCTTTCCATGGCACAATCACACTACAATTTTTTTTCTACCCATAGTTTTCTTAAAATACTCCTGTACAACCACTTCTCTGTGACCTCCAGAGATTTTCTGGACTGACTGTCAACGACTCACTTCCGTGTCACGACTGGCTCTATGTAAGACTGAGGAACTCTGCTTCTTCCTTACACTGACGAATATGTCAATAATTAAAGAGAGCGTAATATTCGACATAAAATAAAATCATTACCTTGATTTATGGTAGATTGTATACATACACAAACGGTGTGCTTTCACATTTCGCTTAAAATATAGGGGAAATAGCCTCGTCGATTGAAAGCTTTTATTCCAATAACAAAGTTACCTCCACTCAACGAAGGCAATTATTTGGGAAAAAAATGAACCACAACAACAACAAGAAACTGTTCTTAATTATGATTTGTTCTCATTCCTTTCAACATGTACATACTGTATAATGGTATTAGAGGTAGTATTGTTAGTAGTAATAACAGTAGTAATAGTGGTATTAGCAGTAGTACAAGTAGTAATAGTGGTATTAGCGGTAGTACTAGTAGTAATAGTGGTATTACCAGTAGTACAAGTAGTAATAGGGGTATTAGCAGTAGTACTAGTAGTAATAGTGGTATTAGCAGTAGTACAAGTAGTAATAGTGGTAATAGCAGTAGTACAAGTAGTAATAGTGGTATTACCAGTAGTACTAGTGGTATTAGCAATAGTACTAGTAGTAATACTGGTATTAGCAGTAGTACAAGTAGTAATCGTGGTATTAGCAGTAGTACAAGTAGTAATAGTGGTATTAGCAGTAGTACACGTAGTAATAGTAGTATTAGCAGTAGTACAAGTAGTAATAGTGGTATTAGCAGTAGTACAAGTAGTAATGGTGGTAATAGCAGTAGTACAAGTAGTAATGGTGGTAATTGCAGTAGTACAAGTAGTAATAGTGGTATTAGCAGTACTACAAGTAGTAATAGTGGTATTAGCAGTAGTACAAGTAGTAATAGTGGTATTAACAGTAGTACAAGTAGTAATAGTGGTATTAGCAGTAGTACAAGTAGTAATGGTGGTAATAGCAGTAGTACAAGTAGTAATGATGGTAATAGCAGTAGTACAAGTAGTAATAGTGGTATTAGCAGTAGTACAAGTAGTAATAGTGGTATTAGCAGTAGTACAAGTAGTAATAGTGGTATTAGCAGTAGTACAAGTAGTAATGGTGGTAATAGCAGTAGTACAAGTAGTAATAGTGATACTACCATCATTACTAGTAGCAATAGCTGCAGCAGTAGTAGTATTATGGAAGTCATTTAATTACGCTAGTAGAAGTGGACTTTGACAAAATAACCTGGCGATTTAAACCGATGAACTGGCTCTTCTGTTCCACAGCTGTAACCAGATGCAGGACGACATTAGATGTCACAGTTATTGGGTTTGAAAATATACAAACAGGAGTGAAGTTGAAAGCTGCAACCAAGGTGGGGTGGTTCAATTCTCTGCACAAGACAACAGGAGGCTGACACTTGGGAGTCATGACCTAAGTGGGCCCGCCCCCTTACAGTGTAAAAGAGATTAAGGGGCCGAAACACTCAATGGAAGGAGGGAATTCATCTGATGATCAGATTGTCTCCTGTTGTATCGCTCTTATTAGTATTTCATCTCACACAGAAAAGATAGTGGTTATGCGAATGAATACAACATACGATAACCAGACGGCACTGAAGTTACACCCCAAGAAGATGTATAATCATACAAATATCTTGGTAGCAATATAGACAAAGTTAGAGGAATAGAAAATAATATCCCATATACATATATTGGACACAAACACACACACACACACACACACACACACACACACACACACACACACACGCACGCACGCACGCACGCACGCACGTACGCACGCACGCACGCAAGCACGCACACACACACACACATGGCGAAAAGTGCTTCCACTGCATTGAGAAATGTATCAAATGTAATCAAAGGCAATCAGGAAATCAAATCTACCACATACATAAGAATCTTCAACTCAGATGTCCAGTGAGTAATATTATATGGGTCTGAAACATGGTAAACAAAAATAACAACCATAACGATTCAGACTTCCACACATCGGTGCGTGCTGAAAATAGAAGGATTGAAATGGTATGACCATGTTGATAATGTAGGACTGGTGGTAAGAACGAGGCAAACAACAGTGGAAAAAGACGCGAGAAGAAGACCGCGGCGTAGGACACACATTAAGAAAACCAGTGGATAACATTAGACTGGAGTTTGTGCTCTGGAGAAGAGAATTGGAGACATAAATGTCAAGAATACCGAAAATATACAATGACATTGAGGGGATTGCTTGGGGCAGGCATGGCAGCATGGGCAACAACAGCTAAGACAAACTTCGATAAAATTAGCAGACTCCAAAATCAAGCAATGAGAATTATAACGGGAGGCATGAAGTCAACACCTATAAAAGAACTCGAAAAGATTACATGCCTCCAGCCAATGACAGATAGAAGAGACTGCAGGGCTCAACAACAGGCCGAAAAATTCAAAAGACTAACAGACCACCCAATGTGCCATAAAATAAATGCTCTTAGAAGGCAAAGACTCAAACGAAGTAATTTTGTAGAATCAACCAAACCACAAATGAGAGCAGTATCCATAGATGAAATATCCACTGTTAAACCCATCTACACTGCACACAAGCTTCCAGTTTGGAAACAAAATTGTTTCCCTAAAATGATAGAAAACATTCCTGGAATTGAAAGTAAAAAGAGCCAAACTGCAACAGATAGAAAATCCATAGCGACAAAATACATAGAGAAACATTATCCACGCAACACCTGGACCCATGCATACACAGATGGATCAGCAACAAATGCAACAGAAAATGGAGGTGGGGGTGTCTTTCTGACCTTAAGCACTGGTGCAGAAAAAAGGCTGTCAGTGCCGACAGGACGATTCTCCAGCAACTTCAGAGCAGAGGCAGAGGCCTTGAAAACTGCAGCAGAGGTTATATTGACAGAAGAAACGGCAGAGAGACAAGTTGCTTTCTTTACTGATACACAGTCAGTAATTGCAACGTTGAAAAGACAAAATAATACAGACCTGGATGATCTCAGAGTAGTGCTCCACAAACTTTGTCAACGATTCAAAAGTGTTGTGATCCAGTGGATCCCATCTCATTGTAACATCGCCGGCAATGAAGAGGCTGACAGAATGGCAAAAGAAGGTTCACATCTACCTCAGCATGATGCAAGCATAACTTTTGAGGAGGCAAAGAGTTTTATCAGAATCAGTTACAGAAACAAATGGAATGTAGAACATCCAGGGCACACACAGAATGATGCTTACTACCAGCTCCACAGAAGAGAACAAGTGATAATCTTCAGACTCCGCACTGGCCACAACAGATTGAGATACCATCTATTCAACAAGCTAAAGATAGGAACTACCGATCAGTGTAACTGTGGCACCGATAAAATGACTGCTGAACATCTGCTTCAAAGTTGCCCCTTATATGTGGTACAGAGAAAGTGCATATGGCCGACGCCAGCTCCTTTCGTGGAAAAGCTTTACGGGGATTCAAATAGCCTCAAACTGACTACTGCTTTCTTTGAGAACATTCAAGTGGACGTCTGAGAGTGTACGAAGAAGCTTGGGCAGGAAGACTAGGAATTAATTTTTTTGAAGCCCCTTGCTCTGTAGGTAGCTGAAGAATATTTATAAATGAATGAATGAAACCTGGAGGGTATCTTCACGCAACGCTAAACGACAAAATATACAGGGTACTTTAATTACCTTTACTATTAGAGTGAACTTGTGTTTTTAGTTTCTATATTAAATGCTTTGAGAAAAAACCCAGAGTTTAAAACTTTAGATTTACTGTTACTTTTAAGTGTAAAAAGTATGATCAACAACAACACACAACTAGAGTGTTATGAGCTCAAGTATTTATAAATATGTATGAGATTTAATCATCGCCAAAAAAAAAAAAAAAAAAAAATATGTCACAGTTTATATATACTGAAGCACATTAAAAACGCACCACTATTATACATACTGATGCCGAGAAGCTGGAAAAAAAGGTGTGGGAATGGATTTTCCTCGTGTTTGTCATGAGGTAGAGAGCGAATGGCTGCTGGAATGGAAAGTGCATGATTCAACCCAAGGGTTTATGTACAGACTACATGAAAACAATGAAAGTTACACGTGCAACACGATTCCCAATAGCTATGACTGTCGTGAAATATTCTAATCCACATATATAAATTATCAGGTAAATGTAAAGCCTAACACATAAATTTAATAAAAGGAAAGAAGAATGGTAAAGAACAGTGCTGTCACAATGACTGTACTCGAAATCCCCCTTGTTTTCTCCTGCGTCTGCAAATTGTAACGTTTCACGTTGATAGTAAAAGCCTTCTGCAGCATACACGCGTTTCCCCAACACAATAAAATGTGTACTCCCTTTCTAAGAAAAACCTTGAGATACGCAATCTGACCTAGATTTAAAATTCCATTCATGTCATTTTATACACTACGTTACCAAAAAACGAAAGACAGATGGACTAAAGATAGAAAGAAAGGGAGGGGCTGAAAGCAGGAACGCATGCAACACTAAACACGCGTCTCGCTATACAATTACTACCATCACGCGTGTAAGGCCACAAGCACTAGCTTTTTTCAAATCGACAGTGATAAAAAACACTACACACACGAGAGTTAGTTTTTTAAAAACTCACAAAACGCTTATTAGGAAACATGACATTATACTGGTTTACGTTTGAAAACATTACAGTACCCAGACACCACATCGTATTCGAAGTAAACAGGAGGTAGAAGAAAATGCATATTTTGAACGCAGCCACTTAGCTCCTTTAAATTTGTATATTTGGGTTCCTTAGGACTTGCTGACAAAGAATATGTTAAACGTTACGCAAATAGTCTAGGAATTACCAAATTATAGCCAAAAGAAATAGTGAGGGATGTCAGACAACACCCAAATCAGAATCGCTCAGTGGCAGATTTTCACCCCACCATTGTACGGGAAATGGGTCTCCATGTTAAATCCGATTTGATTGGAGCGCAATAAATGTAAGGCTAAACACGATTAGTCGGGCTATAAATACTATCTTTTGTTGTCAGGGGAGACGGAAGGAAGGGTACTTTTTTTGAAAAGCTGTGTAAACATGGCACGATTGGTTAGACCCGCGAATATAGTCAATCAGAGGCGTCAGGTCACCACCACATGTTCAAATAAACTTACTACAGAACCAGTGCGTTGAGCACCAGTGCATATTTTTCTAAATAAAAGCCTGGGACATCGGCAGATCGAAGTTGTGCTATATTCATTGCCATTCAACGTAACTGTGTATTATTCCATGAATTGTGGTAAGCTTGATATATTCAAAATCTTTTTAATGAAAATTGAATGTAAATTGATAATTTATGTCTGTATATATGTGTGGTTCAGTAGCGAACATGAGGTAAAGCCTATATAGTGCTCCAACCTGAACAGAAGGTGTCGGAGGAAAGTAAAACTGCATGGAATTGCCAAACAGTACACTGACACCTATATTATTGACTAGAAAGAAATAATGCTGGAATTGCAGAGGCGTAGTAACCATTAGGGAGGAATATACTGGTGTAAATTATTTCAGATGAAGCTGACAGTTGGCCTACCGCTCTGAACTCAGTGTTTGTTATGTATTGTGTTCAGTCTGTAAATAGATTATAAACTAGTTATGAAGTAGGAGGTACAACCTTCTTGTTTCAGGGACCGTGGTCCAAAAGTTATTGAGCAGCACCTGGACTGAGCTTTGCTGAACCTAGAGGCTGACAGCACACTCCTGGGTCCAGATAGTGACCAGTGAGGTGTCTCCAGAACACAGGGAGGCTATCGAGCAGAGGAGTCTTTTCCTGCCGCCATCACGAAAAATAAGCCTATGTGGCCAGTGGAGCTCAACATTATGCCCCCCCCCCTTCAAAATCTGACTTTATAATAAACCAGAGGGAAAATACAGTGTTTAAATTGATAGGAACTGTGAACTTTTCCCCCATACTACTTACAAGATAAACAAACACTTGAAGTCATGATGACAAATAACAACATAGCTTGAAAAAACAAAACCAGTAATACCTCATATTACTACTACACAACTGACACACATAGGATAATATTAATAAAATATGTCTCTACAAGATTCATATTGATAAATTCTGTACATATAAATTGTAATTAAAATTGATTGTGATTCCTGGTTCACTTTGTAGTTGAATCAGGACATATATATTAATGAGAGTACTTAATACATATTGATATTTGAAAATTTACCAGTGACTCATTTAAGATAGTCTTATAGAATGTTACATGTGTGTGAGTGTCACAGTGTTGTCAAGTGTGGTGGAATAAATTAAATTGTTTATCTGTCTGTTGTTGTTGTGACTTACACTTCATCATATACATACCCTAGACATTTAACGTAGTCATCACAATATTCCAGAATAATTCTGACTGAGGCATAATGTGGTAGCAAGTAAGGTTATCTGTAAAACAGGACACCTATTAGTTCCAGATACCTTCACAGCTGATCTCAGTCAGTACACTAAGTCCCCTATAAATATTTATAACATCCCACTTTACCACAATGACCCTGAAAATGTGTACGCGTTGTGGCAGTACACTCGGTATAAAAAGGCCGTTGAGACAAAACATCCAGTACATGTGCTTGAAATGCCACGACTATCTGAAAACGACCGCCAACTAGCCATTGTTATGTTGGAGACCGGAATGAGCTCGCGGGCCATTGCCAGAAGGATGAATTGCCACCACAGCACTATTGTACGTCTTAATGAACGTTACGGGACCACAGGCAGTGCCCGGGATAGACTTCGGAGTGGCCAACCACGAGTTACTACCCCTGCGCAAGATCGTCATATTGTGCTGAGTCACCTAAGGAATCGTTCTCTCCCGGCAAGTCAAACAGCAAGAGCAATAGTGGGTAGACTTGGGCAAGTCTCTCGAATGACACTCGTACGACGACTCAGAGATACAGGCCTTACTGCAAGACGACCTTATGTTGGGCCAAACTTGCCTCACAGACATCGTCAGCAGCACCTGCAATGGGCAGAGCAACATGTCAGATGGACTAGACTGCAGTGGAATGCTGTCCTATTCACAGACGAGAGCAGATTCAACATATCCTTTGCTGATGGACGTATGCGGATTTGGCGACGGTGTGGAGAGCGCTTTGCAGATTGCTGTGTTCGTCAGCACAACCGATTTGGAGGTGGCAGTATTCACATTTGGGGAGCATTCAGTTTTCACCATCGCTTGCCTCTTCACGTCTTCCGTGGAAATGTTAATGCTGTGACATATCGAGATGAGGTTCTAGATGCATTGGTTGCTCCTGCGTTCACAAATTATCCAGACTTGCAGCTTCTCCAGCAGGATAATGCACGTGCGCATACCGCATGCATTACGCAGCAATATCTACAGCAGCAGAACATTGTGACGATTGATTGGCCTGCCCTATCACCAGACATGTTCCCTATAGAACATCTGTGGGACGAGCTTGGACGCAGTCTACAGGCAAGGTTCTCCAGCTAATCTGCAATAGCTCGAAGCTGCTCTTACACGTGAATGGGACTTGATTCCCCGGAATTTCCTATATATATATTCATTCATAACCCTCCACTCCCAAAGGAGCATAGGCCTTCAACAAACACATGCCAAGTCCTCCTGTCACGTGCCATCATCTCAAGTTCTTTCCATGTTCTCCTCATCATTTTCACCTCTGTTTCCAACTCTCTTCTCCATGTACTTCTTGGTCTTCCTCTGCCTCTCTTGCCCTGGGGGTTCCAGAACAAGGACTGCCTTGTAATGCTATCAACAGGTTTCCTCAGTGTGTGTCCTATCCATCGCCATCGTCTTCTTCTCATCTCTTGTTCCACTGGCACTTGTCCAGTTCTTGTCATCAGTTCCACATTGGTAACCTTGTCATACCATTTTAATCCCTCTATTCTACGCAAGCACCCATTTATGAAAGTCTGTAGCTTTTTGGTTGTTGTCTTTGTTGTTCTCCATGTCTCCGAGCCATACAATAGGACTGACTTCACATTTGAGTTGAAGATTCTTATTTTCGTGTTGGATCCTATTTCTCTTGATCTCCATATATTTCCCAATGCAATGAAAGCTCCTCTTGCTTTTTGTATTCTTATTTTGATATCGCTGTCTGTCCCTCCAACTTTATCTATATTACTGCCAAGATATGTGTATGATTCTACATCTTGTATTGGCGTTTCTTCAAGTTCAACCCTGTTTTCATTACCTGCATTTATTCGCATTATTTTTGTCTTTTCCCTGTGTATTTTCAGACCCAATTGCTGTGACCTCTCATCGAGTGTTTTCAATTAGTCCTGCATCTGATTACGGTTATGGGACAGGAGAGCCAAATCATCAGCAAAATCCAGATCATCCAACTGCTTAGTCAGAGTCCACTGGATTCCATTTCTGTTGTGTGTTGTCGATGATCTCATAACCCAATCTATTGCCAGCAAGAAAAGAAATGGAGACAAGAGGCATCCCTGTCGCACTCCTGTTCTTATCCCAAATGGTTCTGTAAGCTGTCCTTCATGAAGAACTCTGCACGTCATGTCTTCATAGGTTTTCTTTATTAAATTAATGATCTTCAGGGGAACTCCATAATGCCTCATCAATTTCCAAAGTGATTCTCTGTCCACACTGTCAAATGCTTTTTCGTAGTCCACAAATCCGATGTATAGTGATGAATTCCATTCCAGACTTTGTTCAACTATTATTCTCAAAGTGGCTATCTGGTCTGTACATGATCTGTTTTGTCGAAAACCTGCTTGTTCATCTCTCAATTTCTTGTCTATGGACTCCTTT
This sequence comes from Oreohelix idahoensis, assembly GCA_024509875.1. Classification (NCBI taxonomy): domain Eukaryota; kingdom Metazoa; phylum Mollusca; class Gastropoda; order Stylommatophora; family Oreohelicidae; genus Oreohelix; species Oreohelix idahoensis. Next base: position 96,121 of record JAMPIV010009919.1, read on the forward strand.
AATCTCTCAAGGATAATCCTGTTCAATACCTTTCCTGGCACTGATAGTAACATTATTCCTCTATAATTTGTGCACTCTTGTAGATTTCCCTTCTTAGGCAACTTAACCAGATATCCTTCCTTCCATTCTGCTGGTATCTCTTCTTTTTCCCAGACTTTACCAAGTAATTTATATAACATCTCTGTAGCCGTGTCGATATCTGCTTTGATGGCTTCTGCTGGAATGCCATCAGGTCCAGACGCTTTTCCATCTCTTAGAAGCTTTATGGCTTTCTTTATTTCTTCCTTCGTTGGTCTTTCACCGTTAATTTGTAGCTCTTCTTCTGCTGGCTGGATGTCCGGCGGGTTTTGTGGAGCTGGTCTATTGAGAAGGTCCCCAAAATATTCTGTCCACCTCTTCATTTGCTCTTGTATATTGCTGAGCAGTTTCCCATTCTTATCTTTTATGAGGCAACTTGTTTGCTTGTATTTCCCTGTTAGCTTCTTTGTGCTGCTATACAGTTCTCTCATATTTCCTTTGGCTGCAGCATCTTCTGCCTCTCTTGCCAACTCCTCAATATACTTCCTCTTGTCTCTTTTGATACTTCTTTTTACTTCTTTGTTTGCTTCTGTGTACACTTCTTGAGCCTTGGCTTTGGAACTTCTGGTTTTGCTTGTGTTTAACTCTGCTTTCTTGTTTTTTCTATCTTTTATCTTATTGATGGTTTCTGTTGTTATCCATGCTTTTTGTTGTCTTTCCCTTTTCCCCAGTATTTCTTCACATGTCTCCTTCCATACCGTTTTGACCTGCTGCCAATAGTCTTCTGTATTCTCTACATCTTCCAACTGTTGGAGCACTTGGAATTTGTTGGATACTGTGACCGCAAATTTGTCTCTTGTTTCTTGATTTCTTAGCTGTCCTACATTAAACTGTTGTCTATAATTTTGCATTGTTGCATATCTCTTGAGTTTCATTTTTACTTTGGCTATCAGAAGATGATGATCTGATGCCACATCTGCTCCTCTATATACCTTTACATCCTGCAATGATGATCTAAACTTCTTCTTTATGCATATATGATCGATCTGATTTTCTGTTCTATGGTCTGGTGATATCCATGTTGCCTTGTGTATTCTCTTATGTGGAAACATGCTTCCTCCTATAGCCAGTTGATTTGAAGCACAGAAGTTTGCGAATAGTTCTCCATTTTCATTCATTACTCCTAGCCCATGTTTTCCCATGACTTCTTCAAATCCGGTATTGACTGTACCTATCTTTGCATTCATGTCACCCATCAAAATTGTGATGTCTCTTCTTTTTACTTTATCCATAATTTCCTGTAGTTTAGTATAAAATGCTTCTTTCACAGACTCTTCTTTGTCATTAGTTGGTGCATAACATTGGATGACATTGACATGAATTTTCTTTTTAGCTGTTTTGAAAATAGCTGTTATTATTCTGGGTCCCACAGCTTCCCATTCAATGAGTGCTTTCTGTGCTTCTTTAGATAACATAAGAGCTACCCCTTCACTGTGGTGTGAACTTTCGTCTTCGTGTCCTGAGGACAGCACCAATTCACCTGTGATGAGTTTCTTCCTGTCTACCCCCTTCCACTTTGTTTCACACATTCCCAGAACCTCGATTTTGTATTCCCTCATTTCTGCTGCTACTTGTGCCACTTTCCCTTGTTCGTTCACTGTCCGAACATTCCAGGTGCCAAATCTGGAAGTTCTCCTAGAAGAAAGAAGGTTAGTCAGCAACACAGACTCCTTTCGGCTTTCTCTGTGTTGCATCATACGCCTCCCCGCGAGAGGACCTTCCCCTGTCTTGGATGGCTGTGTTTTATTTTCTTTATTTGACTTGTCCATATTTGTTGAAGTTTTTTGTGGTTTAAATTTTTTTTTACAGGATGGGGTAACCGGCCCCATGCCCAACCCTCCTTAGTCGCCTTCTACGACATGCTTGGCAGGGGACAGTGTTACTATTCTTTGCTCCCCTTTCGGGCCCCGGTAACACACGGGTGATATATATATATATATATATATATATATATATATATATATATATATATATATATATATATATATATATATATATATATATATATATATATATATATATATATATATATATATATATATATATATATATATAATAAAACTGTGACGGTGCGAAGACGATGTGTGAAGGAGAATAAGGATTTGTGTGTAATGTTGTCGTCACTCTCTCTGGCCTACTTTCACACACGTTCCGCAGTCACAGAAAAACTCTTGATGACAGGGGTCCCACTTTTATTAATGAAACCCTATCAGGTAGCACAAGAATCATACAGAAACAATGTTGTCCGTAAGTTTACTTTGAAGACAATTCCTAAGCAACACCATATAACCAAGCTATTTAGGTAACACCATCTAATAACCCAGCACAGACTGCTGGACTCTCTGAAATAAAATGAAACAAAATAAACTAGCATCGTACTAATGGACAAACATCATCTACTTAATAATACATACATATGTGTGAAATTATGCAAGTACATGCGCTTAAATGACCATGTGTGTGAGTGTGTGTGTGTGTGTGTGTGTGTTCATGCAAGTCTGTATGTATGTGTAATCAACAATAAACATATCTCAATCAACAACAATGCCTTCATACGGATATTAGATACTAACTCCATCATCACGCGAGATAAAACTTAAATGAAGCACTTCTATCTATGATACTTATTTACATTTAACACACAGTCTCACTGTTTAAAATAGCGATGAGATATACGTGAAATTACACTTAAATACACATAAATCGCCAGTCAGCTTCTATCAAGCTATAGATAGACAAACGCTACAAAGCATTAACTTTTAAACCTGAAAGTCTAATATTACTAAATCTAAAGTATTATAAAAATGTACTTATATGCAAGCATACCTCTATGTCGTTAGTTCTCTTAGCACAGACGCAACTATGCAAAAGCCCAAACCTCAGTTGGTTATCGTACAAGGGCGCATTTTGCACAAGAACGATCTTGCTACTTCTCATCTCTCTCACTGAAGCCTCTCACTGTTTCAGTTTAAATCTGCATCTCCAACCATGCACCACATGATAGCTACGTCAAAATGTCAGGGAAAGCTCCACCCATCTCTCTAGGGAGCAAATCAGGAGTCCTATGCTCAGTTTGGATGACATGAGATCACATTTTAGTAAAGATTATCTTTCTAGACGCCCACAATTGAAGTTCCACCCACTGGTCATTACATTCCCACGATATTTCTTGCCTGGAGTCACACCTCATGGTTTAGTGCTCAAAAAGGTGTTTTCTTCTGGTGTCAGACGGCGCCAAGATGTCTAACAACCGATGGTTGTCTCCCACATTTCACACGTCTGTCTTCTTCACGGATGGCGAAGGTGTGTTTCGTTAAAATCGCCCATTACCTGGTGAGAATGCCAATATGAGCACAAATTCACACCGTAGACTAGATCGACAACTAATTCTTAGGCTAACATTACACCTTTCTGGCCACACGGTCACAAAACTATAATAAAATTATAATTAATTTTTATTACTTTTATTATATTATTTTATAAGGTAGTATGTTTTGCTAAGTGTTGCAATTCTAACGGAATATTTGTTGCTAAATAGTGGAATTCTAACAGAATATAAAATTCAACGGAGTATGTGTTAAAAATTCACGTTACTGATTCTATTCAATAAAACGGTAAGTAAACTAGTTTTCTTCTTTTTGTTTTGTTAGTTGAAATACAAAGAATAGTACAAATATGTGCTACTGTATTTGCATCTAATTTTATTTCAAATTATTAGTTAACCTAAACGAAAATGCATATTGGGTCTGAAACTCGCGACTGGGTCCATTTTCGTGCAATACGGGTACAGCCGAAAATGGCTGCCAAATTTTAGTTCGCGTAACTCTTATATGATAAAGGGGCACTAGACTTACCCCCTCCTAAACCTTTCACTCCATTCTCGCCGTGTCTTGATACCCGACCACCTACGTCATTTCCTTGCCCCCATCCGCGTTCGGTTTCGCGTTCTTGTTACATACTCTGACCTGAAATTTGGGAGATCTGAGGAAACGGGGCGCTCTCGTTCGATTCGCCTCCAGACGTAAGACCACATTGAACCAAATCTCGGATTCCACAGCGTCTAGTCTTCGACCGATACGATGTTACTTACAGTGATAAAATGCTCGGCGTCTGTTAATACTTCATCATAAAGTGATACAATTTCACTAATATATCAAAGCTTACATTAGTTGATGTCAATTTAAAGTATAATTTTCAGAGTTTTCGGAAAGTTGTGCTGAATTTTGATGATTTATCTTGTGTGATTTTTAATTTCAGAAGTGGCCGTTAAACTGGTTAACTTGAACAGTTAAGTGTGCGTATTAGATTGGTTAATTCGGTAGCTGTCGGCGAGCACTTGAAGAAATTTGTTATATACCTGTGTGCGTATATCAACCGCTATCATTGTCATCAGCATTTTACAGTTATCATCACCATAATCATCATTACAATCGTCACCACTATTTATAGTGATTGTCATAATTGTCATCAATATCTCCACTACATTCTCGATCACAATCGGCATTATCAATATCTTCATTATCGTTATCATTAACATCATCGGTAACTTCTTCTTTGATCCTTAGCCACAGAGTGTCAAAGCAGTCAGTGGCCATCACGCCTGGTGACGTCTTGTAGGGCAGCAACAAACTGCTTCCACTTTGTTCGGTCGGCGCCCATCCTTCGTACAGTGCCCCAAATCTGGTTCATTCCTCGCATCTCGGCCTCCACAGTTCTCCGCCAAGTTGTTTTTGGTCGGCCTCTCTTTCGCTTTCCTTCAGGGGTCCATAGCATAGCTGTTTTTATAATGGTATCGTGGTCCCTTCTGAGGACGTAACCAACTCAACTCCAGCGTCTGCCAGATATGATGGTGTGCATATCCTCATGGTTACTCCGAATAAGTAGTTCTTGGTTGGTGATGGTATTCGGCCAAAAGATTCGGATAATTTTTCTTAAGCAGATTGTGTGGAAGGAGGACAGTTTAGACATTTACGTCTCTGTTATTCTCCAGCAGTCCGCATCATAGAGAAGCACAGAAAGTACGCAGCTCTCATATAATCTTAATTTGGTGTTTGTGCTGAACTGAAAAGATTTCCAGATGTTATTGAGACTACGAAAGGCTGTTCTCGCTTTATTCATTCTGCTGTTGATGTCCTTCCTTGTTCCGCCGTCTGGTGTTACTATACATCCTAGGCATGTAAATGTGACTGTTTGTTCTAGCACCTGGTTCCTTATTGTTATTGGCTCAGGATTGCCCACATTGAGTGTCATGACCTCTGTCTTCTTTAGATTGATGTTCAGACCCACCTGCTGGCTATACTTATTCAGTCTATCTGTTTTTTCTTGTATGTGGGAATGTGAATGTGCGAGTAGTGCAAAGTCATCTGCGTATTCCAGGTCTTCCAGTGTAGAAAACGTTGTCCATCTAATTCCTCTTGGACTGCCCTCTGTACTCTGGCGCATTAACCAGTCTATGACAGTAAACAATAAGGTTGTTGATAAGGGGCATCCCTGTTGTACTCCTGTCTTCACCTCGAAAGTTAGGTTGCTCATCCCAAAGTTAGAATAAAGGCTTTTTATAATGGAAACAATGTAGCTGGGAATTCCATAGGCCCTCAGTAGTTTCCAAAGGCTGTCCCTGTGTATGCTGTCAAAAGCCTCTTCAAAATCAACAAAGTTAATGTATAGCTGCCTTTGCCATTCTGAGCACTGCCCTATAAAATTCCTGAGGGTGAATATATGATCTGCACATCTTCTGTTCTGTATGAATTCCGCTTGTTCTTTCCTCAGTTTATGGTCTACTGCTTTTGAAATTAATAAATTGAAGCAGGTTTCAGCATAGGAGAAAACATAAAGTAACATTGATATCACCAGACCACAGGACTGAAAATCAGAGTGACCATAGCTGCATAAACAACAAGTTCAGATTATTATTATGTGATGTAAATGGGTATACAGAAGCAAATGTGGCATGAGATCACCATCGTCTGCTGGTCAAAGTAGAGCTGAAAATCTGAAGATATACACACGTAACCACTGACAACATTCTGATATTGCATATCTTAGAAATCAAGAAACAACCGAAAATTTCCTGCTGCAATAATCAAGTACCAGCTGTTTCACCATCATCAATATCATCTCCATCATCAATATCATTGTCGTAAATTTATTTTGAGAGAAAAGAGTCGTAGAAATAGTGGTCCGGTTTAGAGTGGAAAATGATGATGGTAAGCTCAGTGATAGAAAATGTAGAGATTTAATAGTTGCTTCCCAGCGTGCTGGAGGAGAGTAAAGACAGACTTATTTACGACAAATCGTGTCTCTCAATCTTCTCTTTCACTCTCCTGGTCAAACAATTATTTGCCAGTTTTCCAGACTCGCATCTGCGCGCTCACCGATTCGGTGTTTTCAAACACACACACGACGTTGATACAAACTATATTAAACGAATAGGGGAAAAGTTGGGCTTTGGGTATATCCAACACACAGAACTAAATGAGTTTAGGTGATTTTATTCACTTTAAACATCAATCACTAAAAATATCAGATATTACATAAATTATCATAAGTACACAAATGCAAATAACAAATTTGGGAGGGGGTGAAGAAGATTGGTATCGACTAAGCCCTTCCCGCTTATTAGACAAAGACAAACCCAGTCCAGAGATAGATAATATCAGGAACACGGGTACGTTAACCTAACAGTAAAGTTAATTACTCTGAAAGAGGTGTTACCAAGTTAGGTATAAGTGATAGAAAAAAAAAAACTGTTCTTCCCAGCTGTTCTTCCCTTTACTAAGCAAATGGAAAGGAGGTGGTTTTAAACAGAGTTAACAAATTATCAACTATCCCACTTAAAGGAACAATGTAGGGTATACAGAAAAGATATATGTTACCAGGTAAGCAAGTTAACAAAATGGTCACACAAAAGAATTAATTTCCTGTCATTCATACACGCGCTAGCAAAGGCCTTCACTCATCTTGCTCTCACTTACCGATTGTGAAAAAATCTTGCACTCCATAGAATAACACAACAGCAGTTACACCTCAACTAAATGTATGAGTGTTTGTTCAAGTTCTAGCCCCAGATTATCGGGTAGGCGGTCAGCACATAAAAGGGTCCCGTAATCGCTGGAAAATGAATCTGTAGTTGTGTCTCTTTTCTTAATAACAGTTTCTATGGGAGGGCACGGTCTCTGATACCGGGGTGAGGATGGTGTGGTCTATTTGACTATGCCGCGGATAATAAAATTCTTACGCGTGCTGGTACACTTTATCCGTGAGGTATGGTTTAAGTCCAGTGAGAAAACTAGTCACATCACTGTTCAGGAAATTATGAATTATCTCTCTGTGTCAGTAAACTAACAAAGCTCGGGCCAGTGTTCTTCTTCCCGTTACGACTTAAGTTGTTTGATGGTGCGTTAAATTTGTCTTTGGGTGTGCTTTCTTTGCTATAAGTTAGATAGCGGAATTCCAAACATAGAATCGCCTCAAAGATTAAAAATTTACACAGTCTCAACAAGTTCTGCGTCAGGGGAACTCTACACACTGTTTATGCTTTGCTTTGCTTAGATTGATTTCTTTATTGCTTTCTTAATGCTGGGATCGCACAGGTTACGATCACTCTGTATGAAAGAAAAAAAAAGACATGTAATATACCGAAAACAAATAACCTTCTAAAGCGCGATGAATTTCCCGTTAAGCCTATTATATATATGCTCGCGTATTTAATTATGTATTTAATAAACACTGCGCGAGTTCTAGTGGTTAAAAACACACATCTATAAAACTAGGACTTAACTGAATTTATTAATTATAAATTCCTTCGCGACTTTAAAAGTTAATTTAAGCATCTATTATCTTTTGAAATAATATAATAGATAGATCATTATATTTAAAACTGGAACTCTTGAGATGGTTTAATTAAATAGATTTAAATTAACACAAAATCCCTTGAAATAGAATGACTAGACCACTGATCACTTTACACAATATATATTTTACCGCTTTGCACAGAATTAGAAATCACTGCAAATATATATAAAATCCAGGGGAAAATCTATAACAAGATTTCAATAAAGCTAGTGCTTCTGTAAAGGTCTGGCCAGCGAGTGATAACGTGTCTAGTTCTACATGGTCTATTTAGCTAAAATGGAATGTAAGTTGAGTGGGACATGATAAACTTGACAACTTATTTGATCTCACGAACTTTTGGGGATCTGACCGCCAAATCAAGAGAAGAAGCCGCCCCCTGGTCTTCGTATCCGCTCGCTGCTGCCCGTTTCGCTTTCCCCCGTTCGCTCGGTTCCTCGATTGACACCGAGACGCGAAATTAGCGGCAAGCAACTGCGTCTCGTATCAGGGAAAACTACTGTCTTTGATAGCGCCGATAGTCTCCCCTAAGATCCCTCGGTCTGTCTCTTTGATCTCGTCGCTGTATCCTACATGAGTCCCGGTGGAATGCGTTCTGGCAAACGAAAAGTTACAACAAATGTTCAGGGGTTCTAATGTTATGAAAAGCTAAAGGTCCCTTTAAATCATCCATCATATCAGGGAAAATTCACTAGTCAAACTAGACGTACGTCACAATCGTCCCCACTTTTAGACATGAAACCATTTTTCATGTTTTCATTTTTGACAATGGAGGTGACCTGATTGGTGATTTTAGGATGAGTGGTATCTTCAGTTTGCTCTTCTTCCTCTGTAGACCAGTTTTCTACTCAGAAAATCAGCCCCGACATTCTGTCTTCCCGGAATATATTCCACTTTGAAAGAATAGACGCTTAGAAGGAGGGCCCAACGCATGATCCTAGCGTTAAATTCTTTATTGGCACCAAGAAATGCTAACGGAGCGTGGTCTGTTTGCACCGTGAACGATGTACCATAAAGAAACTCATGATGGCGTCTGATACCGTCAATCAGAGCAAGACATTCCCTTTCAACTACGCTGTAGTTCCGTTCCGCTTTATTTAATTTCCGACTGCCATAGGCAACTGGAAATAGCATGTTCAGGTCACTGTCATCGGCTTGAAGCAGTGTTGACCCGATGCCCTGACCTGACGCGTCGACTCTCAGTACAAAAGGTTTCTTGAGGTCAGGCAACCTCAAAATGGGGTATGCAGACAACTGTCCTTTCAAAGTGCTATACGCGTGTTCGCACTTTTGATCCCATATGACCTTATCAGGACAACCTTTCTTTGTGAGGTCAGTCAGAGGTGCCGTCAGTCCGTTGAAGTTCTGGATGTACTTCTGATAGTATGCACATAGCGATATGAAGGAACGTACGTCTTTCTTCGTTCGGGGTCTTTTTGCTGCCACTATTTTCTCCACGTTCTTCTTAATAGGCCAACTGCATCCGTGAGAAATAGTGTGCCCCAGGAAGTCTAACTGTTCAAACCCGATGAGACATTTGCTAGGTCTGGCTGTGAGACCCGTTTCCTGTAGTCTCCTGAGGAGCATAGCAACCGTAGCAATATGTTCTTCATAGGTTTCCGATGCAATTAAGATGTCATCCATGAAATTATGGATATGGGGACTTTGCAAAGGTTCTAGAAGCTTCCTCATCATCCTGGTGAACACTCCTGGTGCGTTATGCAAACCGAACGGCATCACGTTAAATGTGTAATGTCCTTCACTAGTGCTGAAAGCTAACAAAGGTTTAATTTCCTCCTTGACTGGTATTTGATAATAACCTTTACTGAGGTCAATCTTGGAGAAGATCTTAGCTTTGCTGAGCTTGGTGAACAACTCAGAAACAGTTTGGAGAGGTTCGGGCTGGAATTCCGTTACAGCGTTTAGCAACCTGTAATCAATGCACAGCCGAACTTCCTTATTGGGCTTCTGCAACAGCACTAAACTCGAGCTGTAAGGAGATGTAGACTCACTGATAATTCCTGCCTGACGCAGCTTGTCTATTTCTCCGCGAAGTGCATCAGCTTTAGCGTACGGGATGGGGTAAACTCTGGTTTGAACAGGGGTCTCGTTTGTTAATTTCATATCAAATTCAATGAGATTTGTTCGACCAGGTACATCCGTTAAAACTGCACTGTACTGTTTTAGTAGAGCCCTAGTTTCTGTTTGTTGTTCTGGTGAGAGATTGTCGCCGAACTTGACATCTTTAAAGGATTCTGTGGGTTGCAGTGGATACTCCATGCAACCATCATCATCTTCCTCGTCTTCCGTTGCTATGGCGACAGCCAGGAGATGCTCGGAGGATGGCACCGGTCTTTCCAAATATTTCTTTAGCAGATTTATGTGGAAGACCTTCTCCTTTCCTTTGATGGAGATCTTGTAGTTGGTACGTGAGATCTTTTTAAGGACGGTAAACGGTCCTTGCCATCCGATGCGAAGTTTATTGCTTCCGGTTGGAAGTAGCAATAGGACTTTCTCCCCTGGTTGTAGTTCTCTCTCTTTTGCAGCTTTGTTGTATCTTTTAGTAATTTTAGCGCGGGCTTTCTTAAGGTTGGTAGTAGCTAGATCCCATCCTAGCTTTAGCCTTTCCTTAAGCTCAGATACATACTTGCTTGCAGAGACGACTGTCTCGTCAGCCTTCTGGTCTGTCAGGGACCGAAGTAAGGCTTCTAGTGGCCCCTTAATAGGTCTGCCAAATAAAAGTGTAGCTGGCGCAAAACCCGTAGACGCTTGGGGTACCTCTCGGTAGGCGAATAAGGCAGCCGATATATATTGGTCCCAGTCTTCCGGTTTCTCCTGACCCAGCTTACGTAACATCATGGTGAGGGTACCGTTAAAACGTTCCACGAGCCCATTTCCGGCCGGATGGTAGGGACTTGTGTGGATATGTTTGGCCCTCAAGATCTTAAAGATCTCCTCCATTAACAGGCTACGGAATTGGGATCCATTGTCCGTCAAAACTTGTTGAGGGAATCCCAACCGTGTAAAAATTTGCACAAGGGCTTCTGCGACATGCTTGGAATTAGTGCATGGTAGCGGTACGGCTTCGGCCCACATAGTGCAAGTGTCAACTAAGGCCAGGAATGAACCTGTTCCTTCTTTTGGTCTTTTCCAGAGGACCAATAATGTCGACAGCAACCCGTTCAAATGGAGTCCCTACTATTGGCATTTGCCCCATAGGTACTGGGGGTGTCAAGTGCTTGGGTGCTACCCGTTGGCACTGGGCGCAGGATTTCACGTACCTGACAATGTCAGAGTTCATTCCTGGCCACCAATAGTGGTTTTTTATTCGCTGAATAGTGGCGTTTTGTCCCATGTGTCCGCTAAAGGGAAGAGAGTGCCCCATTTCTAAGATCTGGTTTCTGTACTGCGTCGGTACTAGGAGCTGGTTATTCCCCGTGTCCGGGTTGCCCGTTCTACGATACAATACACCATCCTTAGAAAAGATGTCTCCGTTGTGTCTGGGGTCCTTAGCCATGGGCAGTTTTTTAAAGCAGGGCGCCAGAGTAGGGTCCTTTTGTTGCGCCTCCTTCAGTTCATTCGGCAACAAGTTTGGCGCAGGCTCCCTCTCCTTCTTGGCTTGCCCTCTTGTGGTTACCGCTGCCACAATCGGCTCCTTAGGTCTCCCAATGAACACATATCTACATCCCAGGATAACTGGGTAGATCGGATCATCCATTATGGCCGCTTTAATAACTCCTCTGACAAAGTCAGAGTGTATTTCTACCAGTGCGATAGGAAGCGTCCTGGGTGCATCACTCCTGAAAACTCCACTAAGTTTGACGGTTTCCTCTGTCTCCTGACCGGGTTTGACTAGGTGCCTAGCGACAATACAATCAAAACTTAATCCAGTGTCAAAAAGACAAGTAGTAGAGGTACCGTTCAAAATTACAGTTCCTCGAGTTGAGGGTCGGTCCCCCTCAGGTTGAGAATCACTGACATTGACTCTACCTTTCGAGGCTGTATGCAAACATCCAATGCGGTTTGCACCGGTTTGTTTGCCCTGATCAGACGTTCCTGGTGTAGGGGTCTTCCCTTTTCCTTGACCTTGGTGGCCGCGCTGCCACGTAGGCTTGTTGGGTTGATCAGAATTTGTGTTGGGGGGGTATCGGGTTTTGTAGAATTTCGATTTTTCCTGGGGGGTTTCTGGGTATTGTTATCTCGTTGGTTATAATGTTGAGAGGAAGTGGAAGAATAGGATGCCTGCTCTAGATTCTGTTTTCGAGATGGCTCATCGGTGGGTTTACGTTTAGTGCTGGGAAGTTCGGCCATTGCATTGCTATAGCGTTCGGCTTTATTGAGTATGTCTTCAAGCCTGACTGCCCCCTGTTCCGCCAAAAATCTACGTGTTTCATTCGACAAAGTGGATTTTATCTGCTCCACAAGAACAAGTTCGAGGAGTCCCTCATATGAAAGAGGTAGGTCAGATAATTCAATGCACTTTGTCAGATAAACCGTGAGACGTGAAGAGAACTGGGGAAATGTTTCCGTGCTCTCTTTTCGGCTGTTTCTGAACAACTGCAGAAACTTTCGGGCAGTCATCTCAAACTGCTGTAGTAAGGCCTTTTTCAACATGTCGTAATCATGTTGATTCGGTCCCAGCTTTGTGTACACGTCATAAGCATTGCCTTTCAGTGACGTTGAAAGTTTGAGCGCCCAGCGGGTACTCTCTAACCCATAAAGATTCGCGAGTCTCTCGAATTTTTCTAGGTAGCTGTCAATTTTTTCGTTAGGGCTAGGAAAAGATTCTAAAGAAAACGACATAGCAGTTAATTGGGCAGATTGAATACTGGAGAGGTCCATTGATTGAGACTGGGGCGAAGACGGCTCTCCGTTAGTCGAAGTAGAGGCGCCCCGACTCTCTAGAGCCTTAAGCGCCAGTTGATGCTGTCTTTCCTTGTCTCTCTCTCTCTCTCTCTCTCTGCGAGTTTCCATCTCTGCTTCAATTTTCTTCTGTTCCAAAAGACGTTCTTCCGCTTCTTTCTTATCTGCCCTCTCCTGGGCTTCTCTCCTCTCTGTTCTTTCTTTCTCTTCCTTCCTCTCAGCTTCTGCTCTCTCTGTTGCTCCGCCTTCCTCTCAGCTTCGGCTCTCTGTTGCTCCGCGTCATATATTTCCAATTCCTGGTTAATAAACGCGTTTGCAGCTTCTGCATCTAATCCTGCCTCTTTCGCTTCCAGCCTCAAGATGGACCTCATCTTTATCCTCTCTGCCATTGTTAAAGAATAAGATGAAGTAAGCTTAGAGAACTAGTAAGAAGAAACGCGAAAGGGAGGAACTCTGAACCGCTACGAGAAAAAAAAAAACACAAGTACAAATTTACCTGTGTTACCTCCTACTTGTACTGTGCAAACTTATCGCTGCTATTATCTGGCAATTAAGGCTCTAAACGCAAGCGACTATGCCACTAAATGGTAAGTTACACTGGAAAAGAATCTACTATTACTAACAGTAGAGAAAAATTTATATTAAAACAATTTAAAAGGAAAAAAAAAATTTTCCCTAAATTTTAAATCTCTGACAACAAACTCCGTCCCTAAAGTCAATTATTGAGATGAGACGTTGTTAACTTAATTTTTAAAAATCAGAACAATCCGTCTTTAGCTAAGCTCAACTCTTCTTAACTTCAAAAACCTTTGTGACTGTAAAACAATCACGCAATCCCAGCAACTTTTATAAAGAAAGAAATATAATTATCTCCGCCAGAGGATAATTAAAATAGCAAATATATTTGTTTATCTGTACTTTCTACTGCTGTGGAGAGAAAACAACCTGTAAATATGCTGTGTGGACAACCCAAATACTTAAAGAACGTTTGTCTAGGGGTGTAATTATTTATTTATTTCCCTAATTCACAAAGACAAATCATTCACACTCTACCTAGTTAGACCCAAACTAAATCAGACTCAAAATATCTTTAACCCGGCTATGCGATTGCCTCAAATGTAGCTCAAGATCCCAGAACCAGCCCACAAATATGTGTGCATCAAATGTATCTCAAAATTATCCCAGACGAGCCGGCCAAATATTGTCGTAAATTTATTTTGAGAGAAAAGAGTCGTAGAAATAGTGGTCCGGTTTAGAGTGGAAAATGATGATGGTAAGCTCAGTGATAGAAAATGTAGAGATTTAATAGTTACTTCACAGCGTGCTGGAGGAGAGTAAAGACAGACTTATTTACGACAAATCGTGTCTCTCAATCTTCTCTTTCACTCTCCTGGTCAAACAATTATTTGCCAGTTTTCCAGACTCGCATCTGCGCGCTCACCGATTCGGTGTTTTCAAACACACACACACGACGTTGATACAAACTATATTAAACGAATAGGGGAAAAGTTGGGCTTTGGGTATATCCAACACACAGAACTAAATGAGTTTAGTGATTTTATTCACTTTAAACATCAATCACTAAAAATATCAGATATTACATAAATTATCATAAGTACACAAATGCAAATAACAAATTTGGGAGGGGTGAAGAAGATTGGTATCGACTAAGCCCTTCCCGCTTATTAGACAAAGACAAACCCAGTCCAGAGATAGATAATATCAGGAACACGGGTACGTTAACCTAACAGTAAAGTTAATTACTCTGAAAGAGGTGTTACCAAGTTAGGTATAAGTGATAGAAAAAAAAAAACCTGTTCTTCCCAGCTGTTCTTCCCTTTACTAAGCAAATGGAAAGGAGGTGGTTTTAAACAGAGTTAACAAATTATCAACTATCCCACTTAAAGGAACAATGTAGGGTATACAGAAAAGATATATGTTACCAGGTAAGCAAGTTAACAAAATGGTCACACAAAAGAATTAATTTCCTGTCATTCATACACGCGCTAGCAAAGGCCTTCACTCATCTTGCTCTCACTTACCGATTGTGAAAAAAATCTTGCACTCCATAGAATAACACAACAGCAGTTACACCTCAACTAAATGTATGAGTGTTTGTTCAAGTTCTAGCCCCAGATTATCGGGTAGGCGGTCAGCACATAAAAGGGTCCCGTAATCGCTGGAAAATGAATCTGTAGTTGTGTCTCTTTTCTTAATAACAGTTTCTATGGGAGGGCACGGTCTCTGATACCGGGGTGAGGATGGTGTGGTCTATTTGACTATGCCGCGGATAATAAAATTCTTACGCGTGCTGGTACACTTTATCCGTGAGGTATGGTTTAAGTCCAGTGAGAAAACTAGTCACATCACTGTTCAGGAAATTATGAATTATCTCTCTGTGTCAGTAAACTAACAAAGCTCGGGCCAGTGTTCTTCTTCCCGTTACGACTTAAGTTGTTTGATGGTGCGTTAAATTTGTCTTTGGGTGTGCTTTCTTTGCTATAAGTTTGATAGCGGAATTCCAAACATAGAATCGCCTCAAAGATTAAAAATTTACACAGTCTCAACAAGTTCTGCGTCAGGGGAACTCTACACACTGTTTATGCTTTGCTTTGCTTAGATTGATTTCTTTATTGCTTTCTTAATGCTGGGATCGCACAGGTTACGATCACTCTGTATGAAAGAAAAAAAAGAAGACATTATAATATACCGAAAACAAATGACCTTATGTATTTAAAGCGCGATGAATTTCCCGTTAAAAAGCCTATTATATATATGCTCGCGTATTTAATTTAAGGAATCTTTTGATAATGGTTTAATTAAATAGATTTAAATTAACACAAAATCCCTTGAAATAGAATGACTAGACCACTGATCACTTTACACAATATATATTTTACCGCTTTGCACAGAATTAGAAATCACTGCAAATATATATAAAATCCAGGGGAAAATCTATAACAAGATTTCAATAAAGCTAGTGCTTCTGTAAAGGTCTGGCCAGCGAGTGATAACGTGTCTAGTTCTACATGGTCTATTTAGCTAAAATGGAATGTAAGTTGAGTGGGACATGATAAACTTGACAACTTATTTGATCTCACGAACTTTTGGGGATCTGACCGCCAAATCAAGAGAAGAAGCCGCCCCCTGGTCTTCGTATCCGCTCGCTGCTGCCCGTTTCGCTTTCCCCCGTTCGCTCGGTTCCTCGATTGACACCGAGACGCGAAATTAGCGGCAAGCAACTGCGTCTCGTATCAGGGAAAACTACTGTCTTTGATAGCGCCGATAGTCTCCCCTAAGATCCCTCGGTCTGTCTCTTTGATCTCGTCGCTGTATCCTACATGAGTCCCGGTGGAATGCGTTCTGGCAAACGAAAAGTTACAACAAATGTTCAGGGGTTCTAATGTTATGAAAAGCTAAAGGTCCCTTTAAATCATCCATCATATCAGGGAAAATTCACTAGTCAAACTAGACGTACGTCACAATCGTCCCCACTTTTAAACATGAAACCATTTTTCATGTTTTCATTTCTGACAATGGAGGTGACCTGATTGGTGATTTTAGGATGAGTGGTATCTTCAGTTTGCTCTTCTTCCTCTGTAGACCAGTTTCTACTCAGAAAATCAGCCCCGACATTCTGTCTTCCCGGAATATATTCCACTTTGAAAGAATAGACGCTTAGAAGGAGGGCCCAACGCATGATCCTAGCGTTAAATTCTTTATTGGCACCAAGAAATGCTAACGGAGCGTGGTCTGTTTGCACCGTGAACGATGTACCATAAAGAAACTCATGATGGCGTCTGATACCGTCAATCAGAGCAAGACATTCCCTTTCAACTACGCTGTAGTTCCGTTCCGCTTTATTTAATTTCCGACTGCCATAGGCAACTGGAAATAGCATGTTCAGGTCACTGTCATCGGCTTGAAGCAGTGTTGACCCGATGCCCTGACCTGACGCGTCGACTCTCAGTACAAAAGGTTTCTTGAGGTCAGGCAACCTCAAAATGGGTATGCAGACAACTGTCCTTTCAAAGTGCTATACGCGTGTTCGCACTTTTGATCCCATATGACCTTATCAGGACAACCTTTCTTTGTGAGGTCAGTCAGAGGTGCCGTCAGTCCGTTGAAGTTCTGGATGTATTTCTGATAGGATGCACATAGCGATATGAAGGAACGTACGTCTTTCTTCGTTCGGGGTCTTTTTGCTGCCACTATTTTCTCCACGTTCTTCTTAATAGGCCAACTGCATCCGTGAGAAATAGTGTGCCCCAGGAAGTCTAACTGTTCAAACCCGATGAGACATTTGCTAGGTCTGGCTGTGGAGGACCCGTTTCCTGTAGTCTCCTGAGGAGCATCAGCACAACCGTACCCAATATGTTTCTTCCATAGGTTTCCGATGCAATAAAGATGTCATCCATGAAATTATGGATATGGGGACTTTGCAAAGGTTCTAGAAGCTTCCTCATCATCCTGGTGAACACTCCTGGTGCGTTATGCAAACCGAACGGCATCACGTTAAAACCTGTTACTGAGGTCTATCTTTGGTGAAGATCTTAGCTTTGCTGATCTTGGGTGAACAACTCAGAAACCAGTTTGGAAGGTTCGGGCTAATTCCGTTACGAGCTTTTAGCAACCATGTCTAATCAATGCACACCGAACTTCTTAATTGGGCTTCTGCAACAGCACTAAACCACTCGAGCTTTAAGGAGATGTAGACACACCTGATAATTCCTGCCTGACCGCAGCTTGTCCTATTACCCGGCAGAAGTGCATTAATAGAACACCTATGATAAAAACACACTAACCAAACTCACAAATGGCGCGCGGGGGGGGGGGGGG
>JAMPIV010009920.1:0-427085 GCA_024509875.1 Oreohelix idahoensis
TTCATGTGGAGCCATGTGTTGTGGGAACATGTAAATTTAAAATTGTCAAGAATTTGTCCAACAGTAACGTGATATACCAATTTAATTTCACAAGTCTGCATGTATGTTCGTTATCATAAAACCGTTGATAACTATTATTACCCTAGATTTCTCGCTTGACCAATAGTATTTGCTAATACCAAGATAAAATGGAATGTCCACCAGCAAAACATAACTTCACTTGGTGATGATGACTTATCAGTACCATTTTTTAACAATTTGCTATACCATTTTTAATTTTGCTTGTACTGTTTTCTGTACTACTTAATAGCACCTTCTTCGCAGATAATTTTTTCTCTCAACCAGGTATTATATAAAAACTTCGTAATTGGCTGACTCAAGGGGTTATATTATATTGTACCTCTGTCCTAATATTCCCAACAAGAATCATCTGTGGATGTAGTTAAAGAGAGTAGCTACATTTTTAATCACTAATTATTATAATAAATTGAATTATACGGACTAACATCACCCATGTTGGAACTGATGGCAATTCAACAAGCCAATGTGCCAGTTGAAGGCAAGAGTTGGAGAAGATGCCTGGATAGGGGGAAACACCACATTGAGGAACTCCTGTTGACTGAGCGTTTAACTAGGCAGTCCCTAGTACAAGAAATCCCCCAGATTATGAGGTATAGGGTAGACCAAAAACACAAACATGTAGAAGAAGAATTGGAGTCAGATACGGAAAGGGATGATGAAGACCCTGAAACCTGGATGGCATGGGACAAGGAGGGATTTGGACAAAAGTTTTATTTAAAGCATATACTCAGTCGTTGTTTGTTGTCCATCTTTGTCCAAGCTCTTCAATATTCTCGTTACATTGCCAAACTAGATTATTATCCTGTGATAAAATGAAGCAGATGAAAATAATGTTTAAGTATTAATGTAACAGTTGCGTACTTTTACAATAGATGGCGGTCTTAGGTCCTGGCTGTGTTAAAAGGTTCCGCCCCATTCTTATGATGGGAATATTAGTTGTGCGTATGATTTATCACGCACCAACTCGCGAGCACGTGTGTGCCACTATGCAAGAGTAATGAAACTTTTAAAAAATCGCACGGGTGACCAAGATCTAGGGAATGACGTCAGAGAGCGGTCGCTAACCTGTATTTATCTTGATGTAGGAAAGTGTGGATCTTATGTTTAATCAACTGTCTGAGAAGTCTATGGAAGAAGTCAATTAAGCAAGACAGTATATTTTGGTTGCATTCTCAAGTACTATGAAGATGTATAATAAGCCCGATGTCCTTGTAGAAGGTCAACGGCCGATGCCTTAGTGACTATCACAGAGACAGATTAATTGTCTGAACATTAGTTTCGTGAGGAAGAATATTGGTAATGGAACTGACTGGAAAGATGTATATTGCCATTATGAACATTATGACAGAATTTCACCGTCATGTATTCTTGTTGATCGTCCATGCATCAAAGTACTGTTTCGTATCGTCTACTGTGCAACGTAAATAAATTGTATGAACTAATTTTCTAACCACGAGTTGAGTATCGTCATGTTGGCCAATTTGCCTACCACTCGTTGGAGTTTTGATTACTTTATTAAACATTCGCATAAATATTCTAGTGCCATCCCATCACCACCACTAACCAGGAATCACTATTAGAAGAAACAAAAGATAGCGCTCTTACAGTCTGAAAGATAGCGCTCTTACAGTAACATAATAATGATGAGGATGACATGACAAGACCTTGAGCTGATGGCACATGACAGGAAGACATGAAAAGACCTTGAGCTGATGGCACATGACAGGAAGACATGAAAAGACCTTGAGCTGATGGCACATGACAGGAAGACATGAAAAGACCTTGAGCTGAAGGCACATGACAGGAAGACATGAAAAGACCTTGAGCTGAAGGCACATGACAGGAAGACATGAAAAGACCTTGAGCTGAAGGCACATGACAGGAAGACATGAAAAGACCTTGAGCTGAAGGCACATGACAGGAAGACATGACATACATTTGTTGAAGGACTTTGCTCCTTGAACAGTTGAAGCATAATGAACATAAATAGGTTTGTGGTATTGTGTACAGCTAGAAATGATAAATGCGACATAACTAATGTGTAAATATTTTGTACAGCTGAAAATAATCAGAGAAACGGGCAGTGTGTCCACCAGAAAGATTACAACGAAAGCTGTTACCAAATCATGAGCTCATTGTCTAAGCTGGGATTGATTATGGCTTACTTCTACCTTTGTGATAGGTGAGTTCACGTCATTTATTTCTGCAGTCACTTTCAGTCACTGCGAGAACTCTTCCGTTTATGGTATTTTGGTTGATAATGGCTTACTTCTACCTGTGTGATCGGTGAGTTCACGTCATATATTTCAGTAGTCACTGAGAGAACTCTTCCTTATGTGGTATTTTCTCAGTTACATGGGAACCCCTTCCCTGTGTCAGTAGGGAGACTACGACATAATACGGCCACTACTCCCTCAGGTATGTCATAAGAGAAATGAGGTTGTTCAGTGGGGCTAGTAGGAAGACAAAGACAGAAAAGGACTGTTGTCTCAAGCATGTCGTAAACGGTGACTAATGTGAGGTTGTGCTGGGGCTAGGAATCTCATCATGTAAAATGAATAGTTACAGCGACCACCATTGCAGGAGCATGTGTTTTGACACAGGTTCCCAGCCAGTGGGCTATTTACAAAGCATTTGTGGCTTCATGCTTTATAAGAGCGAAAAGGGTATGATGATGATTATGATAATACATGAAGCTAATAACCTCATGGTGTAAATGAAATTGCTACAGAAACTACATTTTGCAAGAGCATGTGCTTTAAACCAGGCTTCATCATGGGGACCATCTGCAACGGCAGCTTCTTCCTCAATAAGACACGAATAAAGGAAATTAATACAGTGACCTCTCCAGAAATAGAATTGGTATAGTTTCTGGTATCCCACTTTGCAGGTTTGTTTTAGCTTATATCACTTTTTTTGTTGCAAGTTTTTATTAAATTTTTAAGTGTGCTAATTGAGAACCATGAATTGTTTGTTACCTTGGCCCAAAAAAGGAATAATGAGTTAGACAGCTATGACCTACCAAGCAAGTAAGGGAGTTTGGCTTAGGGCTGGCTACCCTGCCTTTTGTAAACTTAGCCAGCTACAAGATATCAAGCCAGTTCATCAACCATTATCATCATTTTTCTTTGTGCACCTTATGGAGCATGGAGCCACCACTACAGCTGGTCCCCTTGCAGGAAGCCTGCACCAAGCTGTCACAAGCTTTTGCAGCCGTGGTTTCTGTGGCATTTTGTTTTGCATGATGAGGTAGCTAATCAATAGGCCATTTACATCAGACATCCAGGATGGAAGAAGACCCTCCATCTGTAGGTGTGAAAATAGATCCAGGATGGAAGAAGTCCCTCCAGCTGTAGATGTGAAAATAGATCCAGGATGGAAGAAGTCCCTCCAGCTGTAGATGTGAAAATAGATCCAGGATGGAAGAAGTTCCTCCAGCTGTAGATGTGAAAATAGACATCCAGGGTAGAAGAAGTCCCTCCAGCTGTCAGGTGTGAAAATAGATCCAGGATGGAAGAAGTCCCTCCAGCTGTAGATGTGAAAATAGATCCAGGATGGAAGAAGTCCCTCCAGCTGTAGATGTGAAAATAGATCCAGGATGGAAGAAGTCCCTCCAGCTGTAGATGTGAAAATAGATCCAGGATGGAAGAAGTCCCTCCAGCTGTAGATGTGAAAATAGATCCAGGATGGAAGAAGTCCCTCTATCTGTAGGTGTGAAAATAGATCCAGGATGGAAGAAGTCCCTCCAGCTGTAGGTGTGAAAATAAAGTCCTACACACAAATAAGTATTCTCAACTCGAATATCTAGTCATAATATTGTATGACTCTGAAACATGAAAATTGTGCATGATAATCAAGGTTACAGACATTTATTAAATTCTGTTTGCATGGAATTGTCAGATTAAAATGATATCACAGGAACACCAAAATGGAACAATTTAATGTAGGACATCTAAGAAATCAAGAAACAAGAGACAAATTTGCGGTCACAATATCCAACAAATTCCAAGTGCTCCTACAGCTGGAAGATGTAGAGAATACAGAAGACTATTGGCAGCAAATCAAAACGGTATGGAATGAGACAAGTGAAGAAATACTGGGGAAAAGGGAACGACCAAAAAAAAAAAAAAAAAAAAAAAGTCCCCATTCGTTATATCCAACTTTAGCATGAAGATCTCCCATTGGTATGATAATGCCGTATCTTGGGGTAATTTCCATTTCTTTCTGTAGTTGTTGATAGAACTCATCCTTGACCCCTTTTTCACTGTCATTTTTTGGCGCGTAGCACTGTATTATGGTGGTGAATCTCTGTTTCAGTCTTGCTCTATTGTTGATTAGTTTCCATTCAAGTAACGACCTTTCTATTCCTTTTTTTTAGGATAATGGCTACGCTTTCACTGTTGACCATCCTCTCTTGTACTGTAAATTACTGTTTCCCTTGTTGCTTTTTTAATTCTACCTGTTCCAGTTTATTTGCTCTCGCTTATCCCTAGGATATGTAATCTGTCATTTCTCATGTCCATTGTAATTTGTTTCAGTTTTCCTATCTCATTCATTGTCCTGACTTTCCAAAATCATATGTAGTTTCATGTTTTGCAATCAGGACGTCTGTTTTCATGTCAGTGGCTTCCTTTCGGCTTTCACTGTTGGCAAGCATATGAGCTTCAGACTCCGGATGTCCATACCACAGCAAAGTTTGGTCATTTGTTTCCATTTCTGTGACGTGATTTATTTTTCACTTGGACAAGGGTGTTGGCCCTGTGTTAAAACCCCCCAGTCTGGAGGACCAGGGTGCCTGCTTTAGTTGATCCCAACCCACGCAGACCTGTCCAACTTGGTAGAACCTGCCAGGAATAAAACTCCAGCTGGCATAGCTCTGGGGATTGTCAGGGTACTCAGACTGCCATACCACGACAAGGTATTGACACCAGTGATGGCAGTTACTCCCCTTTTGGACCCCAGCAATGCATAGCCAAAGGAATTTATCACTGATAGTATAAAATCTTGTCTCCCGAACTAAGGCAGGGATTGTAACATTTATAATTTGATAAGGTGAATAAAACTGCACAGCCCAAGAAGATAGTGACCAGTGTAGACAGATGAACACTGACACTGGTTTTGACTTATTTTTGTTTCCTAGGACTAATTTTTTCATGAAGGAGAACAAGTACTACACACCTCTGAATTTCTTTTTACCCTTCGCATATGTCATGATTTTGGGATTTTTCTTCACTGAGAATACAGACAAGGTAAATGGACGCATGGCTGTCATTTCATTGGCTTTATGTGGGTTTGTTGTAACTTAACTCTTAGTATACAAGCTGCCTTTCATGACTACCATTACAGATTTTGCAATAAATAATTTATTTATAAAGATAACATAAGTGTTATATATCAAAATGTGAAGAAATGAAACCCCTACATCATGCACGTAACTAAATTGATCAGTGGTTTGAAACATGCATTCAGCTATAAATTTTCGCTATTGACGGGGATCGATCATCGGCCTCTCTAGAAGGCCGCTCATATACTAAGAGTTAATGGGAATTATTTGAAGCAGTATTCTGTGAACTATGTGATGTATTCTTATGTGGATTGTATATTGATGTTGCTCTTTCACAGCCAGTGCCAAATGAAGAATCCTTAGCATAATATCTACATTGTGGATCTAGGCTTCTCCTGTGGCTTTTCTGCCATTCTGATACTTATTGTGTTGGAGTCATGAACTCCAGTTTCTTTCCAATGCATTCTATTCAGGCATGGCAAGCATTTAAAGCAGGATTTCTTAATATGTGGTTCCTAGACCACTTTGGGGCCTATGAGTGGATTCTAGAGGGAGCATGTACATAACCTAAAATTTAAAATTTTAAAATTATGCTTTAATGTACATTTTTATTTCAAGAACTGGTTCATACTCTTCACTGGACAATCAAAGGGGTCCATAGCCTTCATTTGACAATCAAAAGGGTCCATAGCCTTCATTGGACAATCAAAAGGGTCCATAGCCTTCATCGGACAATCAAAAGGGTCCATAGCCTTCATTTGACAATCAAAAGGGTCCATAGCCTTCATCAGACTTTCTAAGGGGTCCATAGCCTTCATTTGACAATCAAAAGGGTCCATAGCCTTCATCGGACAATCAAAGGGGTTCATAGCCTTCATTTGACAATCAAAAGGGTCCATAGCCTTCATCGGACAATCTAAGGGGTCCATAGCCTTCATTGGACAATCAAAAGAGTCCATAGCCTTCATTGGACAATCAAAAGGGTCCATAGCCTTCATCGGACAATCTAAGGGGTCCATAGCCTTCATCGGACAATCAAAAGGGTCCATAGCCTTCATCGGACAATCTAAGGGGTCCATAGCCTTCATCGGACAATCAAAAGGGTCCATAGCCTTCATCGGACAATCTAAGGGGTCCAGGGCATCGGATTAAGAAACCCTGACAATTAAAGATCCTATCATCGGACAATGGTTTCAAGCTAGAAAGGGACAATCAAAGAGAAATGGCATAGGGGTTGTGCCTTCTTTGCCAATCAAAAGGGTCCATAGGGGGGGGGTCCGCCCATTCCAAAATTCCATAGCCTGCAGGACAATAAAATACTGTGCTCTAATTCATGGCCCTCCCAAAGGTCACTTCCCAGCTAGCCCCCTCACCTGTCGGACAATCTAAGGGGTCCTTTATGAAATCCTCATCGGCATGCAGCGGACAACCATAGCCTTCATATCAAAAGCTGTATCGGACAATCTAAGGGGTCCTGGGGCCTTCAAATGAAAACCCAAGCCATCAACGTTCAGTGCTGGGTCCCATAGCCTTTATTGGACATCAAAAGGGTCCATTCAGGGTCCATAGCCTTTTCGGACAATCAAAACCACAGGAGGAATCAGGGCACATTTTGGACCACTCTCTTATAGAAAGGAAAAGAGAAATGCTGCTTGATTCCTGAGGGGGGGGGGGGGGGGGGGGGGCTAGGCAACTAAAATAAGTTGCCATTTTGGTCAAAGCCAGCTCCCCTTTCATCCAAGATCCTCCTGCATGCACCACCATTTGGAGGTGCTTCAAACGGTCACTGTTCTCATGATCTATTTTGGAATTCACTGAGCGATTGGAGCAATGTGAATTCGTTTGCATCCCATGTTGATGATGTATTTTGGAATTTATGTGTTTGATGATGAAATTTTATGTGGATGATGTGATGTAATCTTTCAATGTAGCTGTTGCAATATAATCATATGTGGAAGATTGCATGTTAGCTTATGTAATGGATGTGACGTAATTTTATTTGGGTAATATGGCAGAATCTGAAGGATTATGGTTGTTACGGGGACTGTAAAGTATTTCATACAGCACATGGGAAATGTACACCCTTTTATTTTATGACTCCTAGATGAATGTCTTACACCGAGATCAGACAGATGAGTGGAAGGGCTGGATGCAGTTGGTGATTCTCATATACCATCTGACTGGGGCTAGCAAGGTTAGGAAGCTATTAGATGTTTTCTTGTCATCATCATCATCATCATTGGCACCCTCAGGGATTTCGTTTTAATTTGTCTCTGGCCTTCATTCTCTGTGTGGATTTTGGTCTTGCTCTGCATGTCTTACCCTTCTAATGCTGTCAACAGGTTTCCTCAATCTGTGTGTCCTATCATTCACCAGCATCTTCTCATCTCGTGTTCCACTGGCACTTGTGTTGTTGTTGTCACACATATACATATCATATAGTTGGGTTATTTTTCCTTTTTACTGGCAGCTGCACTGTTTACCACTTGTCTTCTCAATGTCACTACTTTTTCTTCTGTCCTGGTGCCTTATTTTGCTCTCCTCTTGTTTACAAATCTGATATTACCCCAGCTGACTGCTAATTCTGTTCTATTTCATTCATGGAGATAACACAGTAGCCTCCTCAGTTGTTGTCTTAGTTGTTTTGTTTTTTTTAAACATACACCCGCTGTTACTCGGGGCGAAATCTCCAGTTAGTATGTCTACCCTGAAACTGATTTTATGTGAGTATCCTATTTTCCCTGTACGCTGACAGGTGTCCTCTCGCCATTCAGGCAGATACTCGCCATCTTCGGACGGTACCCATTAGAGCTGGGTCGGCTCAGGAGCCGTTCAGGTTATTTCAGTTCCTGGTCAATGACACTCCTTTAAGTGCCTCTCCAGGGCTCGATCCAAGTCCTGGTCAACGACACTCCTTCAAATGTTCTAGCCCGGGGTTTAACCCGATCGCCAGTGCAGTGTGGTAACCATTACACCAGCGTGGCTCCCTGTCACGAAGTGGTTTTAAGTTTATAGAGTGTGCCTGAATGAAAGCAAGACCCTAGTATGAGAAAGTCTGAGAAGATAGAATTTAGATGGAAAATGACATGCCTGTGGACAGGTGAGACTATTGGCTCAAGAGATAGACCCAGGATTTGAATCTCCCCCTGCCGCTTCGTGACTAAAAAAAAAAATGGCTATAGTCTCCCCACCTCTGACTGCCTTGAAACACAAGGAGATAAGGTGTATAATTACGACCACAAACACCACTATTCAGACAACATAGAGTAAGTATAGTAAAGAATAGAAGCTGATCCAGTAAA
The DNA here is from genome assembly GCA_024509875.1 of Oreohelix idahoensis. Taxonomy (NCBI): domain Eukaryota; kingdom Metazoa; phylum Mollusca; class Gastropoda; order Stylommatophora; family Oreohelicidae; genus Oreohelix; species Oreohelix idahoensis. Next base: position 8,668 of record JAMPIV010009920.1, read on the forward strand.
TAATATATGTATATATTTATTTACATACAAGAAAACATAAAAATGGCATCATACGTCATCAAGTCAGTCAATAGCGTGCACTGTTGCACGGCCTGGAAAAACCAAGGTAACAATTAAATTGAGAGACACTCAACCAAAAAAAACCCCAAATCACATTCACTCTTCCTGTCACCCTGCTGAGGAACAATAAAAATGGTTAGTGATTTAAACCAAATCTACTTTGGTGGGGCTGTCAACTTTTAGCCTCCACTCTCTAACACTAATAAATTTTATACTGTCTCAGTCCTGGTGACTCTTCCTCAATGAACGGCTACACAGCTTTCTACTAGTTAGGCGATAGGCGCCGATAACTACACCACAAGAAATGCTACCATTAATAGACTTGGTTTTTCGAACGCAGACTCAGTGTCTATCCGTCCAATGGATACTGAACAGACCCTACTGGTCCTGTCTATTTTCTCCCTCCTTCTCTATCTTTCTCTCTTGATCTCAGTGTCTCTCTAACACTCGAGGGCTGATGATGCGGCATCTCCGTTACGCTCTTCTCTTGATTTCTATCAGGACCTAGGTATGGTAACCCTGTCACCTGTTCCTGATTTTGGTGATGACGATGTTCGGATATCAAGCATGAGGGACTTGATTAACTGTAGACAAAACTTTTCTGCTGCTGAATAGCTTCCCTCTTTTAACCCGCCCCGGAGTTAGAGGAAAAAACCACAGCCTTGATTTCAGGCTGTACAAAATGAAACTAGTCTCCCGGCCACCTGCCGTTGCTAGAGACTATAATAGCGATGCTCTCGGCTGTATGATAAATAAACCTCGGTCCAGCTGAAGCATAGGGACTTCACTGCCAGAGACCATAGGGTAATTTTCTTTTGCTCCTGACGATACTCGAGTACTCTGACCCTGAGATATGTCTTTTGCCGTGGATAATTTTATTTGACAAAATTATGCTCCCCACTGTTTCCGCCGTGACTCGCTGAAATTAAAAGAAACAGCGACTCATGTACACCCACTCTAAAATCGCTTATCTCTAACATATACGATACATAAAATAATTCTATACACGTGTCTCTTCATTCTCACTTCTTCTCCCCTTTCTCTCGTTCTTCACAACAATACATAATACTATCCCACGTGGCACTAAAATCACACTCCTTCTCTCGTTCTACTAAAATATGCCAGGTAAAACAAACAATAGCCCAGACCCGTCTGACATGTTACATGGCCGTTACGCATGGCCGATCACGTGTTCAAACTTGACAAAAATAGGGAAATCCTTTTACCCATTAACACAGGAGTTTCCCCGGCTTACTCTTATTAAATTAAATCTCGCTATAGGAATAGTTTCCTCCCCTAAGCAGTATAATTCATTTACAACGTAAATGTGAACCCTCTGACAATATTTCTCACATTTTTAAGGCTCAGAAAAATTACCGAACACACCAGGGATTTCCCCATAAATTTACATTAGAAAATATACAGGAATAAATGGTGGTTTTACATAACATCCTACAAATATGGCACACGTGTTTCTCACAACTTCACACCCTCCTATCTATTGCCAAAATCATAGAAAGAATAAGCACACTGTTGCATTACGTCGTTCTTCGAAAATAGTAATTAATGGCGCTATCGTTTATTTTAAAACTGAAAAGTTAATCTTTACCTAAGGGCGAATTTCTCAAAGAACCCTCTAATGAATAAAACGATAATACGATAAAATCTTACATACCAATTCATCGCTGGTTTTTCCCACAGTGGAGAACGATAAATTACGTAGTCTGACGGCTGGCACTTATTTTTTCATAGAGACCGAATCCCCGTTTTCTGTCCCATATATACAAGAGCAACCGCCCACGCGGATTTCCCTTCCTACGCAAATCCCGGACCAATGGGAGCGCTAGAAAAATTAGTACTATCAACCCACGCAAACCCCGCGTGCTTCCGGCCGCGTGCTTCCGGCCTCGTCATATCGCGTGCCGGAAATGGCGATTATTTTCGTAAACAACGAAATTTTACGGGAATCGCGAAAAATCAGAAGAAAGTAAAACTGATGCTAGAATAAAATAAACCTACCATCATAAACGAACCCATTTAATTTATCTACTCAAAAAAAATACCAAACACGATATATATTCAAATGAGAAGAAATAAAATGGTGAAAAAGCGTGCCCGAAAATAGCGATTTCCGTAAACAATGGAAAATCGCATGATCAGAAGAAAATAAAACTGGTGAAAATTCAAAATAGAACCACAGAATCGGGCCTGTTAAAAGTCAGAATTACAGTGTAGCGTCACACTCCCGTGGTTTGTTTTATCTTAAAATGTTAAAATTTTTTTTTACCATTACTAGTGAAGAGAGTAATAATGTGGACCTAATTCATTCATTTCCTTTCCTTTCCTTTTTTTAAATATATTCTTATGTCTTTACTGATATGGGAATTATTGTTCTGTATTTTACCTGTTTTATAAAACTGACACTTGCTTTCTGTTTGATATTCTGTTTCTTGTTTTTCAGTTTTTCTGCAGTATCCATATATTTTTCTTTCTGTTTTTAATGTGGTTTCTTTGTTATTTTCATTTGGTGGTTTGTTGTAGTGGTGTTTTCAGTCTGTCAAATAAAAGATGTTGTTTGCGTTTGGTCGATCATATCTCATTCTTACATGCTGGCCTTTTTTGAGCGGTGTACACCTTCTGTCGTTGTTTACAGCTGAGACGCGATTTCTGTGCATTTCGGCCTGGCGCATCCGATTTCAGCATGCAGTTTTTACAGGTTTGCTTTCCTTGCAACCCCACACCTATATGTATGCTTTACCTCTTGTCCATATAATAGTGCGGTGAGGTGACTGCACCAGTGCACGTAGTTTGAGCCGACATGCAACTCTGCCTCATCAGTTTCCGGGGAAACTACACACAGCCCTGCGAGGCTGCGTTTGCTGATACAAAGAAATAAAATGTGTTTAAAAAAATTGTTAATATGATATCCTTCTGTCATGAAATTTTAATCTGCTTTGTTTACAATAATTGGACAGAAGATATGATACCATGTTCACATATTGGCAGTTTAACATATTATATGAAAATATAGACTATATCCTGATTATAACCCTTCAGGGGTTGAACAGGGTATTTTTCTTCATCAGTTAAAAAAAAAAAATTTCTGTCATGTGGTGTTATTCTTCATATGGTGTCATTTATAATGTGATGTCATTGTTTTTATGTTTGTATTTTTGACTGTGGTCAGATTGTCTCTACAAAATGTATATAGCTTGTGTTTACATTGTCCTTAGACTAACTACTTGTATGATCCTGTCAGTTTTGTCCAAGTTATTATTCTAATTGCTGTTGGCTTTATTATCACCGTCACCACTATTATCCATATGATCACTCTTGCCCATATAATCACTCTCATCACGGTTCTCAATAACATCACTTCTGTTCAGTTTTGCCTGTATTATCACTCTTGCCCGTATAATCACTCTCATCACTGTTCTCATTAACATCACTTCTGTTCAGTGTTGTCTGTATTATCACTCTTGCTTACATAATCACTCTCATCACTGAGAGTCTGTATTATCACTCATCATAATGTTCATATCACATTTTTCACTAGTAATTATACTATCACTCTCCTAATCTTGTCCATATTATCACTCTTGTCCGTCTTATCACCCTCATCACTGATCTTGTCTAAGTGTGACTGAAAAGTCACATCATATTTTTAAATTGTATTTTCTTCACTCCTGTCCAACTAATTTACATGAAAAACATCACAATAAAGGCAGCTAACTACCAGTTTGTTACACAGAAGTGTTGTGTCACATTAACATTAGAACTCATCGTGCTATCAGATTTTACTCCCAGAAACAGACAAAATACAATCTGAGATGGTAGATAAACTGACATTACAAGAGAAAGCTAAAATTGTTGCCACAATGACATCACTGTCCATTTTGTGGTCCATGTTACAGGGTTCGTAGCGACCTGGAAAAAACCTTGAAAAACCTGGAAAACGAAAAAAAAAATTCCAGGCCTTGAAAAGCCTGGAAAAATGGCTAAAAGCCTTGAATTTCCGCATGGGACCTTGAAAAATAATACGAAATCGAAAGTTCGTTAATTTGTGTCCATTTTTTGGTTATTGATGGTATTTTTCGCAACAGACGCAACGAGTCTAAAAATAAATCTGCGTTTACGCCATTAACGCAAAGCGCCGAAAACGAAACCGCCGAAAACTTCTGGACATGGAAGTGCGCAAAGGGAAGTAAAAATTGTAAAGTTACCGTATAATTTTTACTTCCCTTTGCGCAAAGTTACTGTACAATTTTTACTTCCCTTTGCACATTAAATCCATTTCCAGAAGTTTTCGCCGAGCGCTTTGCGTTAACGACGTAAACGCAGTTTTATTTTTAGCACTCGTCGTAAGTAATAAATTCATTTATCTCATTTATAAAACCTATTTAAATAAGTCCAGTTTATAGATAGACCTACTGTACTTGCGTCTGTATTTACAGTTTAATTTTTAACCATGGCCAAAATTAGCCTATAAGCAAGCGTTTGAACGAAATTTCTTGGTTTACCTCTGCATACGGGAATATATTTGACACAGTTTAAGATGATCAGGAATAGAAATTGATGGCGATTCCATATCCTATAGCCTACCCTGTTATCAGACCCATGTCCCACTGTTCATTTCACCACAGTTTTTGGAAATAAATATATTTTGAATGCTTTTTTAATTATATTTATGATGAAAAGACTTATCCCGTTCGACCTCTGAAGGGTTATAGGCTAATTAGGATAGGCCTAGGCCTACATGTTTTCAATTTCAGATAACATGAATAACCGCCGATACACGGTAGAAGGGGAACGACTAAGTAAATAAGTAAGAAAATCAGCAGTTTTGTGGATAGGCCTATGTTATTTAAAATTTAAAAAAAAATTAAATTAAATTTAAAAAAAAAATCTAAACAAACAAACGAAACAAAACCCAACAAAAATAGTAGGGGGGGGGGGGGGGGGGTAAAGGTCTCCAGTTAAATATTTAATAGATTTTCGCTTATCATAAGTATTACCCTCCCAATTACTATATATATTACCTTTTGTTCTAGTTAAATATTGGTTGACTATTATGTATGCGTTTAGAATTTTGAATTGGTAAATATACATAGCTTAGGCCTACTCATAAGTTATTTGTGTTCCCTTTTTTTTTTTTTTTTTTTATAAACTAACACTACTAGGAGACCTACAGATGTGACATCATTTGTGACCAAGGAAAAACTCTTGCGAGCTGAGATTATTTGGACTCTTTTTTTTTTCAGTGAAAAGTCACCATAGTTTTAATTCAAATTTCATACGCAACAAGGGACATATTCTCTTCTGTGGTAGTTTTGATTCAGCCTTCAGCTTTATTTCAAGACCTGAAATTCAGATTGGTGCATTTGGAACAGTAGCGGAAAATAGGAAGCATTTTCCTGTAGCACTGAAGAAAAAACAACTCAAATTGAAAAAGACAAATCATCCTGAGTTTTGTGCGACAGAAGATAAGGCATGCCGACAGTCACCTGGCATGATACGAAAAGATTTAACCCTATATCCACTGTTCACTCCAATGATAATATAAACAAGACAGTTAGAAAGACAAATTCTTTAGGGCAGAACAATTCAGAAGCTAGTGCTTGCAGAAAAATACAGCAAAAGTATGGGAGGTGTGGAAACTTTAGCCAACTAGGTGCAAGCTACCCCTACCCACACAGATCCTATTTTTATATTATTTCTTAGTTGAAACTGCCCTGGTCAATGGGCACATAACCTACAACACTGCCAACTCTACAAAAAAAGATCAAAGCGAAGATCAGGATGTCAGTATGACTCTTATTGAACCTGCTATTTTTCGACGCAATGTGACACCTTCAAAACCACAGGTCACAACAACATGACTTACTGAGCACCACTTCATTGATAAATATGAAAGGGCAAGGTACAAACCAGACTGTAAAGTGTGTAAGGCTGCAGGGAACAGAAGCCAGACTTGCATGTACTGCCCAGATTGCAATGGACCTCTATGCCTGATACCCTGCTTCAAGTTATACCACACAGTCAAGGATTATCAACGTGGATCGTTGACAAAGACTCTTGCAGAGGCCTACAGCTACAACTTCAACCCCAGTTAATGAAAAAAGCAGCTCAGACTCCAACTAGAGGTACTTAACTACTCAAACATTTACAAATGCTCATTGTCAGATGCCACAGACGCAGAATACATTCAAAAAAGACAAACACGAAAAATACAGTTTTTTTTTAAACATTTTACTCCAATTTTATTAGCCTTTTATGTTGATATACGTGGTTAATCGTTAAATCAATACGTCAATCAAGCTTATTTTATTCATTACCATCCATGTCACTAACATTTTATTGCGCTGATGTTGAACAAATTCACTAAAAACTTGGAAAAGATGTCTGTTTTTCAATCTTTTATGAATTTAAAAAAAAAAAAAAAGTTCTTTTTAAAGAAATCTGCAAACACCCTTGGTAATGGGAGATGGTAATGCTCCGGATTGCTGATCAGCAAAGTGATAATTATATCTGAGAAAATTAGAAGAGGAAAATATTAGAGTTTCCCATCCTTGAAAATCACGTGCTGGACCTGGAAAAACCTGGAAAAAGCCTGGAAAATGCTTGAAGAAATTTGCTATGAACCCTGATGTTATCAATATGCCCTATGTTGTCCATGTTATCAATATGCCCTCTGTTGTTGTCATGAAGTGTATTCGCCTTCTTTTCTCTCTGTCAATCTTTTCTCATACCAAAACATTCCTTTTCTCTAAATTCTCTAGAATATCTACCACTCGTCAGAACACATCAGGAGATCTCCCATTTCCTTCGGAAATTCCTTTTTCTTTAATCTAGGTTACCAGCAAACAGCTGTGAACTTTTACACTGCGCCCTGAATAATTACATTTTAGCCAATGGATAGGCAGCGCAGTATATTGTCTTTTGACCTTTGACCTTAGCAACCACCATGGAGTATCGCCTGGTATCAATGCCACGTACCGGCCAGTTTGTGTGTGTTTGGGGGGATGGAACGTAATGTCAAAAATAGGTCAGGTGCCCCACCCCTAACGTAGGCAAATTAACGCCACCAAACAGAAACCTGGAGGAATTTTGGCGCGATTCTCAAAGCGCAGGCATATTCTAGTAAGCGGCATTCTCTCGCTAGCCGGCAGACTGACCGGGACAAAATGGTTGCTCCCAAGAAATACAGAGGGGCCCGATCATTTTAAACAGCAATGGATCTTAGCTGAGCGATCCTACCGAGTTGTCATACCAGAAGACTAAACCATAAGCAGTGTTCTCAAGGGCAGACATACTCCATCCCAGTTGGTGATGAGCCCTTTGTCAAGACGGAGAAAGCAACTTGCCATCCTCTGAAACCCTAAAAAGAACTTGCTGGACCTGGAGTGCTGGGCCATATTGAACCTGTGACAACAAGACTACATAAATTCAGCATCTGAGATGAGTATCTGAACATGCCAGCAGAACCACTACAGAATATTCCTATTGTCCTATGATGACAAATTAATTCTGACATGGTTCAGAACCATTCATAGATTAGGGAACATATAGTTGTACATTTGAATATATGTGAGATTCTATCTTCATTTTTTTGTAAACTTTACATAACAGAGTCTGTTGTTATTTTCTTTGTAATATTTAAATGGGTTGTATAGTTTTAGTAACATAAATCTACACCCTGGGGGCAGAGCCAAAATTAATAAACACTATTGGGTCAGGATATTCTTAATGTGGCTGGGCACCAAATCTCTTATCCATCTATATGTACTATACATAGTCCTTTGTAGGATATCAGATAAAGAATTTATCGCCTAGAGAATATCCTGTTTAGTTTCACCCGAATTCTCTTAGAAAGTTTTTTTGAGTGGACTAATTCCCAAGGAGAGACTGTGCATTCAACGTGCAGTCTGGAAGAGTTTCCTCTAAAGATTATCTTTTATTCTTCCATCAAGTCTGTCATACTTACACTTTCTCCCTCTAAACAAAAACCATTTCGCTACAGTTGTCTATGTTATCAATATGCCCTCTGTTGTTCATGTTATTACTGTCACTTCTGTTGCCCATGTTATTCCTCTCCCCTCTGTTGTCCATGTTATCATTGTCCCTTCTGTTATGCATGTTATCACTGTCCCCTCTGTTGTCCATGTTATTACTATCCCCTTTGTTGTCCTTGTTATCACTGTCCCCTCTGTTATCCATTTTATCACTGTCCCCTCGGTTGTCCATATTATCCCTCTCCCCTCAGTTGTCCATATTATCCCTCTCCCCACTGTTGTCCATTTTATCCCTTCTGTTGTCAGTATTATCTTCCTCTCCCCTCTGTTGTCCATGTTATCCCTTCTGTTGTCAATATTATCTCTCTCCTCTCTGTTGTCCATGTTATCCCTTCTGTTGTCAATATTATCTCTCTCTCCCCTCTGTTGTCCAAGTTATCCCTTTTGTTCTCAATATTATCTCTCTCTCCCCTCTGTTGTCCATGTTATCCCTTCTGTTGTCAATATTATCTTCCTCTCCCCTCTGTTGTCCATGTTAACCCTTCTGTTGTCAATTTATCTTCCAATCCCCTCTGTTGTCCATGTTATCCCTTCTGTTCTCAATATTATCTACCTCTTTCCTCTTCTTCTTCTTCTTCCGTCCTTAGCCAAAGACCGACCAAGCAGTCAGAGGCCATCACGCCTTGTGGCGTCTTAAGGGCAACAGCAGATTGATTTTCTCTGTTGTAGTTTCCCATCACGCCTAGCGGCGTCTTTAGGGCAACAACAAATAGATCCATCTGCCGTTGTTTCCGTAATCGGTGTGACAAGCCAACGGGTGATCAGCCCATTGGGCAACCTCTTTCCTCTGTTGTCCATGTTATCCCTTCTGTTGTCAATATTTTCTTCCACTCCCCTCTGTTGTCCATGTTATCCCTTCTGTTCTCAATATTATCTACCTCTTTCCTCTGTTGTCCATGTTATCCCTTCTGTTGTCAATATTATCTTCCTCTCCCTTCTGTTGTCCATGTTATCCCTTCTGTTGTCAATTTATCTTCCTCTCCCCACTGTAGTCCATGTTATCCCTTCTGTGGTCAGTATTATCTCTCTCTCCCCTCTGTTGTCCATGTTATCCCTTCTGTTGTCAATATTATCTTCCTCTCCCCGCTGTTGTCCATGTTATCCCTTCTGTTGTCAATATTATCTCTCTCCCCTCTGTTGTCCATGTTATCCCTTCTGTTGTCAACATTATCTACCTCTCCCCTCTGTTGTCCATGTTATCCCTTCTGTTGTCCATGTTATCCCTTCTGTTGTCAATATTATCTTGCTCTCCCCTCTGTTGTCCATATTATCCCTTCTGTTGTCAATTTATCTTCCTCTCCCCACTGTTGTCCATGTTATCCCTTCTGTTGTCAATATTATCTCTCTCTCCCCTCTGTTGTCCATGTTATCCCTTCTGTTGTCAATATTATCTTCCTCTCCCCTCTGTTGTCCATGTTATCCCTTCTGTTGTCCATATTATCCCTTCTGTTGTCAATATGATCTTCCTCTCCCCACTGTTGTCCATGTTATCCCTTCTGTTGTCCATATTATCCCTTCTGTTGTCAATATTATCTTCCTCTCCCCACTGTTGTCCATGTTATCCCTTCTGTTGTCCATATTATCACTTCTGTTGTCAATATTATCTTCCTCTCCCCTCTGTTGTCCATGTTATCCCTTCTGTTGTTAATATTATCTTCCTCTCCCCACTGTTGTCCATGTTATCCCTTCTGTTGTCAATATTATCTTCCTCTCCCCTCTGTTTTCCACGTTATCCCTTCTGTTGTCAATTTATCTTCCTCTCCCCTCTGTTGTCCATGTTATCCCTTCTGTTGTCAATATTATCTTCCTCTCCCCTCTGTTGTCCATGTTATCCCTTCTGTTGTCAATATTATCTTCCTCTCCCCTCTGTTGTCCATGTTATCCCTTCTGTTGTCAATATTATCTTCCTCTCCCCTCTTTTGTCCATGTTATCCCTTCTGTTGTCAATATTATCTTCCTCTCCCCTCTGTTGTCCATGTTATCCCTTCTGTTGTCAATATTATCTTCCTCTCCCCTCTTTTGTCCATGTTATCCCTTCTGTTGTCAATATTATCTTCCTCTCCCCTCTTTTGTCCATGTTATCCCTTCTGTTGTCAATATTATCTTCCTCTCCCCTCTGTTGTCCATGTTATCCCTTCTGTTGTCAATATTATCTTCCTCTCCCCTCTTTTGTCCATGTTATCCCTTCTGTTGTCAATATTATCTCCCTCTCCCCTCTGTTGTCCATGTTATCCCTTCTGTACTCAATATTATCTCCCTCTCCCCTCTGATGTTCATGTTATCCTTTCTGTTGTCAATATTATCTCTCTCTCCCTCTGTTGTCCATGTTATCCCTTCTGTTGTCAATATTATCTACCTCTCCCCTCTGTTGTCCATGTTATCCCTTCTGTTGTCAATATTATCTTCCTCTCCCCTCTGTTGTCCATGTTATTCCTTCTGTTGTCAATATTATCTACCTCTCCCCTCTGTTGTCCATGTTATCCCTTCTATTGTCAATGTTATCTCTCTCTCCCTCTGTTTTCCCTGTTATCCCTTCTGTTGTCAATATTATCTACCTCTCTCCTCTGTTGTCCATGTTATCCCTTCTGTTGTCAATATTATCTTCCTCTCCCCTCTGTTGTCCATGTTATCCCTTCTGTTGTCAATATTATCTCCCTCTCCCCTCTGTTGTCCATGTTATCCATTCTGTTGTCAATATTATCTCTCTCTCCCCTCTGTTGTCCATGTTATCCCTTCTGTTGTCAATATTATCTCCCTCTCCCCTCTGTTATCCCTTCTGTTGTCAATATTATCTCTCTTTCCCTCTGTTGTCCATGTTATCTCTTCTGTTGTCAATATTATCTCCCTCTCCCCACTATTATCCCTTCTGTTGTCAATATTATCGCCCTCTCCCCTCTGTTATCCATTCTGTTGTCAATATTATCTCTCTCCCCTCTGTTATCCATTCTGTTGTCAATATTATCTCTCTCCCCTCTGTTATCCCTTCTGTTGTCAATATTATCTCCCTCTCCCCTCTGTTATCCCTTCTGTTGTCAATATTATCTCCCTCTCCCCTCTGTTATCCCTTCTGTTGTCAATATTATCTCTCTCTCCCCTCTGTTATCCCTTCTGTTGTCAATATTATCTCCCTCTCCCCTCTGTTATCCATTCAGTTGTCAATATTATCTCCCTCTCCCCTCTGTTATCCCTTCTGTTGTCAATATTATCTCCATCTACCCTCTGTTATCCATTCTGTTGTCAATATTATCTCTCTCTCTCTCTGCTGCCCATGTTATTCCACTCCCATCTGTTGTCCATGTTATCCCCTCAGTAGCCCATTTTATCCCCCTCCCCATTGTTGTCCATGTTATCCTCTCCCCTCTGTTGTCCATGTTATTCCTCTCCCTTTCTTTTGTCCATGTTATCACGGTCCCTTCTGTTGTCCATGTTAATCCTCTCCCTTCTGTTGTCCATGTTATCATGGTCCCCTCTGTTGTCCATGTTATTCCTCTCTGCCCTCTATTGTCCATGTTATCCCCCTCCCCATTGTTGTCCATGTTATGATCTCCCTCTTTTGTATGTGTTATCCCTGTTCTCTCTGTAATCTTTGTTATCGCACTCCTCATTGTTGTGCATGTTATCTTACTCAATAACATTGTGTTATCTCTCTTTCCTCTGTTGTCCATGTTATCACTGTCTCTTTTGTTGTTAATGTTATCTCTCTCCCATCTGTTATCCAAGTTATCACACTCTTCATTGTTGTGTATGTTATCTTCCTCATTAACATTGTCTGTGTTATCCCTCTCCCCTCTGTTGTCAATATTTTAGCATGTTAATTTAACTGTGTTATCATTGATTGATGTGATTTTCTTTCTGACCAGGTTTTGCCCATCTACATGCACATCAGAGTCTTGGTCTCCTCTTATCTCTTCCTCACTGGTTTTGGACATTTCTGCTACTTCTGGGAGAAGGGCAACTTTGGCTTCATCCGCTACTGCCTGGTAAGATAATTATGACAGGGTATTGTTTCCTTTGGTAGTTTTTGTTTGTTTGCTTGTTTTTTATCTGTGGGTTGTGGGACAAAGAGTTGAGAGACAGATGACCTAGAACCAGGTTATGATGTTTGCCGGTGCTATGTCCTATTCTATCTTTTTTTTATTTTTTGTTGGTCTCTTCATCGACCCTCGACCTACATGGGGCGTCGTTGAGTGATTCATTAGGTCATGATTATTGTTTACAAATTGTCATTAAATGATGGACTGGATGCATTCATTGTGACTACATCAAGGATTGTAATTAAAGTTTATCTTTTTAACCTGAATATAAACCCACCAGAGACTGATTTCAGTGAGACAATGAATGACTGCTTTGAATTTTTTTGTGCTTGAAAATCTTTATCTTTGTTTCTGTCATCCACTGTTCACAACCTCAAGAGACATTATTGTTCTACAAGCAGATTTAGTGGCACTGCCTCCTCATATTTAAAATTGTCCAAAGTATTATTGTTTACCAAGACCATATTTACGTATAATAACAGAAGGAATCAGTCTAGATCTACAGGCACCTAATATATAAGGGAGGATATAAGAACAGTGATGTGCTTGTTTTTATGTTTAAATGTAGTTCATGAAATAAATGAGTAGAAATGTTGGAGTTCAGTAAATGTGTAAATCTGCAGAAACTTTCTCAAAGACATGGCGGTTATGTTTTTTATTGTGAAAATTTATATTTAAACTAGATTTTGTGGTGATTACGTTATATTGTATGTGGCTGTTGATAGTTTTTGTTAGTTGTGCTTTTGTAGTTCAGCATTTTTTCAGCCTATCTTCCCTCACATACTACATTATTAAAAATGTAGATGTGTACCATGAAAGGCAGACGAGGTGTTTACACATACCAACTGACAGAGGGGTTATCCTGAAACATCTTGTGCAACTAATGTAATGGTTCAGTTGTAATACTGACTTCTATACAAATTGTTTTCTTTTAAATTTGTTGTATCTGTTTTACTGCTGTTCTTCTTCCCCCCCCCCCCCCCCCCCCGTCCTCTTTTATTTTTAACTTATCGTCATCATAACTTATATCAATATTTGAATAATTGGTGACTGTGTCCAGTTGATGATAGTTTCAATAATTACTTACTTACTTAGTCGTTCCCCTTCTACCGTGAGGTGTAGAGGTTTGGAAGAGAGAGCGCCAGACCATTCTATCAGCTGTCTTCTTCCTGGCCTGGTTCCATTCTAGTCCTCGGTCCTTCAAAGATTGTCTAATGTTGTCCTCCCAGCGGACTCTGGGTCGTCCTGGAGGTCTGGATCCCTGGCTCTTTGTTTCCCATGCTTGTCGTGGTAGCCGATCTTCTCCCATTCTGCAGACATGGCCAAACCATCTTAGTTGGGACTGTTCTATTTGGGTCTGCAGCGGATGGGATTTTAGGCCTTGACGGATCGTCTGGTTGCGGACCATGTCTCTTCTTGTTACTTCAACCACTTTCCTCAGATACCTCATTTCTGAGGTTTGGATCTGGCTTTTGTGGGTTGTAGTCATTGCCCACGACTCGCATCCATATGTCAAGACTGGGACATAGGTGGAGCGGTATACAGCCATCTTCGTTTTCTTACCAACCTCTTTCTTGCTGAGGAATCCACGATTTATGGCCTGAAAAAGTCTCCCAGCTGCTGCTTTCCGAGTGGCCAACTCTTCTTTGATGCCTCCCTTTCGGTCTATAATAGCTCCGAGATATTTAAAGTGGTCGACCTGCTCCAGGACCTGTTCTCCCAACTTAATCTGATGTTTTCTTTCTTCTCGTGATATCACCATGGATTTTGTTTTAGAGCTGCTTATGACCATCCCTCTCTTCTCCAGCTCTTCCTTCCAGACTTGCAGGTTGGATTGGAGATGTGCCTCTGATTTAGCAATCAGGGCAACATCATCAGCAAATGCCAGCTCCGAAATATAGACCTGTCTCATCTTCCAGTACCCCACTGAATACTTTCTTGTTCTCTCCTTACATGCCTTGATGACATCATCCATAAGGAGTATGAAGAGGTAAGGTGATAGGATATCACCTTGCCTTACACCAGTGGTGGTCCTGAACTCTTCTGACTTATGGTTTGCTGTCCTCACATAATTTCTGCAAGACTTGTAGAAGCTCTGTATAGCATGAATCAGAGGTGCTGGAATATTCTTCCTTGCCAAACAGTCCCAAAGTTTGCTCCAGGGGACCCTGTCAAACGCCTTTTCCAGATCTATGAAACAAAGATGGATCTCACTCTTATACTCAAGGGCCTTTTCACTCAGCTGTCTGAGTGTGAAGATTAGGTCTTGAGTACTTCGGTTTGCTCGGAATCCGCACTGGACCTCATCCAATTGTGGCTCAGCTAGGCGTCGGAGTCTCTGCTCTAGGATTCTAGAGTAGATTTTACCAGGGACACTGAGAAGGGATATGCCTCTATGGTTTCCACATTGTCGATTGTCACCCTTTTTGAAAATTGGTGTTATGATGGCAATCTCCCAATCCTTTGGTATGGTCTTGTTGCACCATGCTGCCTGTAGGACCTTTAAGAGTAATAGGTCGCCTGATGCTCCCATGTACTTAACCATTTCTGGTGTTATACCATCATGCCCTGCTGCTTTGCCCATCTTGATTTTCTCTAGTGCTGCCCTCAGTTCTTCCATCTTTATGTCATCTTCACCATCATTGGTTTCCTCTTCTGTGTCAGTGGTTATCATTTCTGATGCTTCATCATGCTCACCATCCAGGAGTTCTGAGAAATATTCTTTCCATCTTTCCATTACTTCCTTCGGGGCAGTAAGCAATTTGCCTTGCTTGTCCTTTATAAATTTGAGAGGGCATTGTTTTTCTTTCCTCATGTTCTTTAGGGTCTTATAGAACAATTTCTGGTTTTCTTGTGCATCTTTTTCTAGCTTTTCTCCAAATTCTTCCCAGGACTTCTGTTTTGCTGCTAGCACTTTGTTCTTTGCTTCTGTTCTGAGTGTCACATATTCTCTATATTGTTTCAATAATTGATGACAGTAAATGTAGTCTTTTCAAGTAATGTTAGCTTATATTGGTAATGATAGTTTGTAGTAATAGGAAACTCTGTATAGAGACATTGCAGAAGAGTAATCTGATCATCAGATGACACCCCCATTAGACAAATATTTTTTTTGGCTCATTTGTCTTCTTTATGCTGAGATGTGTATGTGTGTATGGATGCGTTATTTTATGAAAATGTCCTGAATGGTGTTGGAATTTTTTGTTTGCTAAGACTTGTTTTTAATGTGATAGTTTTCTAGCTTTCTTGTGGCTTAATGTTTTTCTAGCTTTCTTGTGACTTATTGTAGTTACTGCATGCTGCTTTAACCTTCTTCATTTCCATGACACAAAAAAAGCGACTTTGGTCTGCGTTCAGGTACATAGTTATTTCTGGGATTGTTGCTTGGAATATAACCAGATATTTTATTTTGTTGGCTTCCTGTTGGCTTGGTGCTTGCAGGTGGTAGAAGCTGTCATTGTAATATGATTTTTATTCTCCAGATATTTAATAATTGATAAAACATGATAAATTGGAGCAGAGAAATTGAGGTTTCGAATGTACAGAGAGGCCAGATGGGGCTTTTATTGTCTTTTAGTCCAGTTATCTGCTTCTGATCTTATTAGTCTGAAAAGGATCTCACACCATGGTGGCGCTGCTGTCGTGAACTGTGCTTGTCCATGCTGTTGGTTGGGAAATAGATCATTTTCTTGTGTTATATTTGGTGTTATATTTGGTCTGTTAGGACTATCTGCTTTGTTGTGTTCATATGTTTTTATAGATGAAATTCTTTGTAGCTTTAACACACACATAAACTGTGTGTGATACAGAGTAAAATAACAGCTTGTATTGTCTGTCTTTGTCTCTTGCAGCAGGAATATACTTTTACTTTGGCCGCTGTCTGACAAAGCAATCGGTGACCATCACGTCTGGTGGCGTCTTGTGGGGCAGCAACACACTGTCTTCACTTGCTCAATCGGCAGCCATCCTTCGTGTGGTGCCCCAGATGTGGTTTGTGCTTTGCATCTCTGCCTCCACAAGTCTCTGCAAGGTAGCTTTTGGCCTGCCTCGCATTTGCTTTCCTTCTGGCATAGCATGGCAGTTCTGGTTATTTGGTCAGGGTTTTTTCTGAGGATGTGGCCAACCCAATTCCAGCTTCTACCTGCTATAATGGTGCGCATGTTTTATTGGTGGCTGCAAGCTAGCTGTTTTTGGTTGGTGATTGTGCTTGGCTAGAAAATTTAAAGAATTTTCCTTAGGCAGGTTGTGTGGAAAGAGGACAGTTTGGACATTTCCTTTCCTGTTACTCTTCAGCATTCTGCACAGGACAGAAGTACAGAAATTACGTAGATCTCGTATATTTTTAAACTAGTGTTTCAACTGTACTGGGAATATTTCCATGTTATTTAGAAAATAGCGAAAGCTATCCTGACTTTGTCATCCGGTTACTCATGTCTTTGCTTATTCATTCCACCATTATTATTCTTATTTTCTGGTTTTATTTTACTGCTTACTCTTCTCATGATAATTCTTATCAGTATTTTGGTCACACGACTACTGATCAGACTACTTTTGTTGTGATCTTCATATTGGATGGCTCCAGGTTTCGTTGTGCAAGGTCTATGACAGTAGGTTTTAGTAGATTTTCAGGCATGTATCCACTAATGTAGATGTCATTGTTTTCACTTTTATTTTAAATTCTCCTACAGTTTCTGTTAGCTCTATTGTTATGCAGGGTGTCCCAGAAGTCTTGGTGCCATTATAAGTTTTAATAACTTCAGAAGATTAAATGCTGCAAACTTACAATAAACATCATTTGAAAGTTTTATTATTTAAATTTTCTTTACGCTTTACTTTTGTGAATTTTTAGTAATACATTTTTAACTTTTTGTTTCAGTCCCTCTGATTGAAGATGGCAAACTTTGAAGAAAAAGTCAACTGCGTTTTCTGGTTAACTGAACTCAAGTCCACAACAGCAGTAAGGAGAAAATTCACGCCCCATTATAAAAAGGAGGCTCCCCACCAAAATTTAATAAAGGCTGGATGAAAAAAAATTCAAGGAAACTGGCTCATTTCACGACAAGGGCTAGATCTAGGAGCTGCCGAACAAGCAAAGATACTGTGGATGAAATTGAGAGGGCATTTGAAAAGAGTCCCAAAAAATCAGTGCGCAATGTGTCTGCTGAATTGAGCATTCCAAAAACCAATTTTAAATGTCTGTAGGGAGCCACCTTCTTATAATGGGAAGTATATTTTCTTCTTACTGCTGTTGTGGACTTTGAGAGCTCAGAGAACACAGTTGACATTTTCTTCAAAGTTTGCCATCTTCAATCAGAGAGACTGATACAAAAAAATTAAAAATGTATTATTTGAAATGTACAAAAGTAAATAAGCATTAAAAAAATGTAAATAATTAAAGTTTCAAATTATGTTTATTGTAAGTTTGCAGAATTTATACTCCTAAAGTTATTAAAACTGCACTGAGACTTCTGGGACACTCTGTATTATCTGGTCCAGAGATGTAGCTTTTCTTCATGTGGTACATTTACTTTTTATCACCAAGTTATCAATATCAACATTATAGACTTACTAATGAACAACATTCACTCAATCATTCATTCATTCAATCATTACCCTACAGCTCCTCAAGGAGCATAGACCTTTAGCAAATTCATGTCAGGTCTTCCTGTCTGGTGCCATTCTCTCAAGGTCTTGCAAATCTTCTGTTATCTCGTTCATATTTGTCTTCACTTCTATTCTTGATGTGTTTTTGGTCTTCCCTACCTCTTACCCTGGGTATTCCACAACAAGCATTGCTCTATAGTCCTACAGTCAAAGTCCAAAAATCCAGACGCCAAAAATCCAGACCACCCAAGAATCCAGACTTTTTGAAAACTCAAAAACTTTTTAAAATGTCCAGGCTTTTGTAAGTGTTTCATCCACAAGCTGTGCTGCAGACGCAACAGAAGTCACAGAAATGGATAAATAAATATACTCATATTGATAAATGAAGCATTCTCTATTTGTTAATGAATAAACCAACAAAATTTGCCTGTTCATGTCTTCTTTATTCATCCTTAAATTTGAATTGTAAAAATACTGCCCTAGAATCCTGAAAGTCCAGACCAACAGAATCCCTGAGCAGTCCAGATTTTTGGACTCTTACTGTACCAGGTTTCTTCATTGTGTGTCTTATCATTCACAGCATCCTTATCTCATCTCTTTTTCACTGGCACCTGTCTTGTTCTTGTCATGCTTTCCACATTAGTGATTTTGTCATACCATTTCCTGGGGCAAAGTCTACAGACAGGGGGTATGATGTGCTGGTGTTGTGGGTAGTGGGTTTCCCCCCTTGCTTCACCCTAGGCCTAGTGAATTCTGTTCATGAAAGGAGCGACCATTGCGGTGTTAGTCTCTTGGCCTAGCAAAACCTCTCATACCCCAAGATCGTTGTGCGTGGTGAAGAGCCACACCCTCCTCGAGGTAGTCCTGGTAACTGAGGGTGCGAATCCTCAGGCTAAACACAACGGATCTAGAGGAGCAAACCTCGATAATAAAACCGGTGCACTACACCGTACACGCCCTCTGTGGGTGGGAAGGAGCCAGATGGATACTGAACAAGTCTTGGGAGTGGGAACGAGTGTGGACTGCTCCCTGAAGATCGGAACCCATCGTACAGGCACAGAGACTCAGGACGTGACGATCCTATTGCCTTTAACTCTTGGTCACATGCCTAGAGCCTCGGAGAACTCGGCGTAACCAGCAGGCAATTTGGTGGCGGGGAAAGAGCACTGTGAGCCCTACCTTGGCTACGTATCACAAGGAGACGCAGAAACACCCCCTTTATCTCCCCCAGAGCTGGCACAGTACACTTCTGGCTTCTACCCGGGGCGTTAGGAAATCCACAGGCACCCCAGCATCACAATGCCAAGAAGATGACAAAGTTGGAATTTACTAACTCAAACCTGGCAGAGCAAGTCCTCCAACAGATGCGGCCGATGCTGGGCCCACTGGCGCGTGGACACGTCCCGATCCCCATCGAGACTTGCCCGGGGAGCCCACCCCGGCTCAAAAAAGCAGAGAAGGCCACTCTCCAAACCTCCGATGTCTTGCGGGCAGTGTTAGGATGTGCAAGAACATGGACAGGAAGACTCCACAACTTCCCCACTGAAGACACGCCCACGGCGACCGTTGCCTCAATTGGCTGTGTGTGGTGTACCCGGAAACGGGGCCTCCCAGTACTGAGACACAGTTAAGTCCCCGATGTCATTTATCGGTGCAGAGTTGAGAGAGATGGCTGAGCATCACAATCCCCCCTGTGTTGCAGCATGATGAGAACCCAGAATTGCACACTGAGCTTGGGGGGAATCACTTGGGCACCAGACTTAATACTGGCTCTTGACTGGATGGCCGCATGCAGGAGATTTCTACAATGGGGGGTTGGCAGGTGGTGGGTATCTGGAAGTGGCTCTGTGCAGGACGTGAGGATTCCTTGGGTGAGCCCAGAACCAGAGCACAGCATTGTGCAAGCTCTGCATAGTTGGAGAGCCCCTGGATGACGGGGAATGCACAGTGTGCTACCCCACCTGTCCCCAACTGCTAACTTAGAACCAGAAGTGGGGTCCTCTGTATGCGTGCCAGGCCAGGATAAAATGCCTGGGAAAGAGACTGGAGCTCAGAACTCCCTAACTCAAAGTTGCAGGATGGCAGGAAAGACAGGGCTATTTTGAAGATAATGCAACCATATTTTCACCATACGAGCTCGGACGCCGCCTCGGTAAACAAGGTCCGCGCAGAGCAGTGACACCCCCAGGCTGCTTGCGAATAGTCTACTACTGGGAACATAAACAGATTAGGGATGAGCCCACTCTCCCGTTGAACAGGTGCTAAAGTCATAGATACTGGGCCAGAAGGCGCACCGGAAACCACAGTATCACGCAACTCGCTTTTTTTTTCTATGGAGAGTACACCGTCAAATAAATCTCGTACTGGTGCTCGCCCTGTGGAGCTCCACCAGGCAGGTGCAGTGCCGGGCTCTGAGCCTCGACAGAGCCCACCCTCAGCTACTGGAGGACCCTCTAGACCGTCTTGTGGAGTCAGCAGACGGCGGAGGAGAACTACTGACCAAAACAAAACAGAAAAAGAGAAACCCAGAGTGCCACTTGTCATGATGCACTGGAATGCAGAGGGAGTGAACAGCAAGCAGGCTGGATACAGCAAAAAGACAGAGCTGGAAAACATCTTGTATGAGAAGCAAGTCAGTGTTTGCTGTATCCAAGAGACTCACTTGAAAGCAGATCAAACCTTTAAAATAAGGGGATATCAATGCTTCAGATCCGACAGAAAAGATAGACGAAAAGGAGGAGTACTTACTCTTGTAAGGAATAACATTCCTGCACACGAAAGGAAAACCTTCATGGATGGAGCAGAATATCAGCTGTTGCAGATAAAGGTAGACAAGATGGAAATAGAACTCCTGAACTATTACTGTCCGAACAACAAACCCCTGAGTCTCAGCTCTATACAGGTACCAGCCACCAACTTTATAGCAGTTGGAGACTTTAATAGCCACTCCCAGAGCTGGGGCTATAACCATCTGGATCACAGAGGTGAAGAGGTTGAAACTTGGCAAGATGATCACTCCCTAATCCTAGTCAATAATGCCACAGATACTCCTACCTTCTACTCCAGAGGATGGCACACAACTTCAACACCAGATCTTGCCTTCTCCACACCAGATATAGCTGGATCTATTAGTAGAGAAGTAGGAGACCAACTAGGGGGAAGCGACCATCGCCCAATCTTTCTTACTGTCCAGAGTGCAACTCTCAGTACAGGCCCAGCCATTACAAGATGGAACTACAAAAAAGCCAACTGGGGTTTATTCAGGCATCAGGTGAACACGCTGCTGTCTACCCTCAAGGTACAGAACAGAGACATTAATGAAGTGGTAAAAGACTTCAACAGATGCATACTACAAGCTGCAAAAGAAACCATTCCCAAAGGATGCCGGCGTAACTACATACCATACTGGTCCAGCACACTCCAAGAACGTCAGGAAGCCATGGACAGGGCTAGAAAGGACGCAGAGTCTCAGCCTTCACTTGAAACTCACAACAAATGGAAAAAGGCTGTAGCAGAGTTTCAGAGAACAAAGCTAGAAGAAAAACGGAAAAGCTGGAGAACTAAAACGGCATCGCTGAACCTTGAGAAAGACGGCAGGAAACTTTGGAGATTAGTCAAGTCTCTAAATGAAGAGCGTTCCTCACCTAGGCAGACTATCACATTGGATGAAGGTGGCAAACTTTTCAGAGGAAAACAAGCTGCAGACTTGTTTGCTAGAAGATACAGTTCAGAAAGCAACTTACCCATTAACATAGATCATCAGAGAGAGATAAGAAAAGAAATACTGGCAACCATGGGACAGACAGATACTCCTGCCCCAATGAGGGAACCCATCACACTAGGAGAACTACAGAAGGCTATTTCCAAGCTTAAGTTTCAAAAGTCACCCGGCCCAGACAAAATCAGCAACGAAATGCTAGTAAATCTGAGCTCAGCAGCAAAGACAAAACTGCTTGAGATATTCAACCACAGCTGGTTGAAAGGAACGGTACCCCAAGTATGGAGAGAAGCCATCACAATACCCATACTAAAGAAAGGGAAATGTAAGACGAGGCTGCAAGTTACCGGCCAATCAGTCTCACAAGCTGTGTTGGGAAGACTATGGAGCGAATAGTCAACCACAGATTGAAATGGTATTTAGAGTCTGAGCAGATCCTGGTGCCGGAACAAGCTGGATTTAGAGAATGCTACAGTATAGAAGACCAAGTTACTTACTTGTCTCAAGCAATAGAAGATGCCTTCCAGGAGAAGAAAAAGGTCCTAACGATCTGGGTCGACTTCAAGCAGGCCTTTGACAAGGTGTGGAAAGATGGCCTCATTGCAAAACTTAGGAGAAGTGGAATCCAAGGCAACATGATGAAATGGATCCAGTCATACTTGCATAACAGGAGAACTAGAGTCACTCTTGACGGTCTGCAGAGCAGAAAAGTGTTGCTCCATCAGGGGGTACCTCAAGGAGGAGTAATTTCCCCAACACTCTTCCTTGTTTACA
The DNA here is from genome assembly GCA_024509875.1 of Oreohelix idahoensis. Taxonomy (NCBI): domain Eukaryota; kingdom Metazoa; phylum Mollusca; class Gastropoda; order Stylommatophora; family Oreohelicidae; genus Oreohelix; species Oreohelix idahoensis. The sequence goes on from JAMPIV010009920.1 coordinate 30,930, forward strand.
TCAATGACCTGGTGAAAGATCTCCCTGCAGGAGTGAAAGCTGCCTTATATGCAGATGACCTAGTACTCTGGTGCGCTGATGAAAATGTCACCACAGCAAATTATAGAATGCAGCGGGCAGCAGACATGCTAGTGTCATGGGCAGAGAAATGGCTTATCACAATAAACACAGACAAAACCTCCACAACACTGTTCTCCCTCGCCCCCAAGGACAAATCAGCTAACATACACCTAGGGACAACCGTGATCAAGGAAGAAAGCTACCCCACCTATCTTGGGGTGACATTTGACCAAAGGCTTACATGGAATAAGCATATTGAAAATGCAGAAGGAAAGGCCCGAAGACGACTAGGCATACTCAGAAAATTAGCAGGTACCAACTGGGGAGCAAATGAACGAAATCTAAAGAAGATTTATAATGGAGTAATAAGACCACACTTAGAGTTTAGCTCAGCAGCATGGTCATCAGCTGCTAACTCACATCTGCAGTCTTTGGACAAGGTGCAAAATCAAGCTCTCAGGCTCATTACAGGAGCCATGAAAACTACACCAATAACAGAGATGCAGAAGGTTGCTGGATTACAGACATTGTCCCATAGAAGAGACACAAAAACCATGATCCAGATGGAAAAGTACAACAGTATGCCAATGCACCCAATGAAGGCAAGACTAGATGATCTGGCATTGGGACGTCTAAAGCGTAGCAGCTTTGTGCATCGGGGGAAAAAGACTTATAAGACAGCATCAAGAGAACCTATCCATGAAGACAACACCACTGAAGCCCACCCTATACCCTGTACCATGGGAGCAGGCCAGCAGTGCCCTCCAAATTAATACATCAGTCAGTGGTCTCACAAGTGGATGTGAGTATAATGATCTGCAAAAACGAACTGCTACATTGAGTATGATCCAAGAAAGCTATCCCGATCAATCATGGATACATGCCTATACAGATGGATCAGCAACTAATGCTGTTAGGAATGGACTCGGTGCCGGTATCTTTATCTCATATCCTGACAACCACTATGAGACTAGGCACATTCCCACTGGTAAATTCTGTTCCAACTATACAGCTGAGGTTCAAGCTCTAGAGCAAGCTGCGCAATATGATTTATAACAACCAACTCTGACTGCCACCAGGTAGTCATCCTCACAGATGCACTGTCTGTCCTGCAAGCTCTCAAGGGTGGTAAACTCCCGCATCTGAGAAATGAACTAAACAAGGTAGCTGCCAAAAAGAGAACCATACTTCAGTGGGTACCACTCATTGTGGTGTACCCGGAAATGAAAAGGCAGATAAACTTGCAAAAAAGGGAGGAGAATGTGAACAAGAAGATAATGAAGTCACATACTTTGAGAAAAAGAGAGCTATCCAGACTATCAGAAGAGAACAGAACCCTGAATTAAACCCAAAGACGACTTATCACAGGGGACAGATAACTCTCGACATAGGTTTCGGCAGGGACTGTATGGCGACAATGCCAGATTGGTTGGCACTCACGTAACAGTCATCTTCGCAGGGTCTTTGAAGTAAGTTATTCTATCACTTCTTTGCTTCTTAAAGGAATTTTTTTGTTAATGCTTGCTTTCATTATCATCAAAACAGAGCTATAAATAACAATCTGTTAGACGTGAGGTGTAACATTAAATACACTCTACCAACTTTTACAAAACAATAATGTCCCATGGTTGTTTCATGTCAGTAAATACGTTTTTTTAAATACTCTCCCATGATTGTTTATTGTCAATAAATATGTTATTTAAATACTGTCCCATGCTGGTTTCATGTAGTAAATAGGATTTTTAAAAATACTGTCCCATTATTGTTTCATACAGTAAATAGTTTTAAAAAAAATACTGCCCCATGATTGTTTCATGTAGTAAATAGGTATTTTTTAAAACACAGTCCCATTATTGCTTTGTGTAGTAAGTAGTCTTTTTAAAACACTGTCCCATTATTGTTTCATGTAGTAAATAGTTTTTTTAAAAATACTGTCCCATGATTGCTTCATGTAGTAAATAGTATTTTTTTTTTTTTAAATACTGTCCAATAATTGTTTCATGTAGTAAATAGTTTTTAAAAAAAATACTGTCCCATTATTGTTTTATGTAGTAAATAGTTGTTTTTTTTAAAAATACTGTCCCATTATTGTTTCAAGTAGTAACTAGTTTTTGTTTTAAATACTGTCCCATGATTGTTTCATTTAGTAAATAGTTTTTTTTATTAAAAAAAAATACTGTCCCATAATTGTTTTATGTAGTAAATAGTTTTTTTTTAAAATATTGTCCCATGATTGTTTCATGTAGTAAATATTTTTTATTTAAAAAATGCTGCCCCATGATTGTTTCATGTAGTAAATAGTCTTTTTAAAATAAAAGATACTGTCCCATGATTGTATCATGTAATAAATAGTATTTTTTTAAATACTGTCCCATGATTGTTTCATGTAATAAATAGGTTTATTTTTGTAAAAATACTGTCCCATGATTGTTTCATGTAGTAAATAGTCTTTTTAAAATAAAAAGATACTGTCCCATGATTGTTTCATGTACAGTAATAAATAGGTTTTTTTTTTAAAAAAATACTGTCCCATGATTGTTTCATATAATAAATTTTTTTTTTTTAACAACATACTGTCCCATGATTGTATCATGTAGTAAATAGTTTTTTGTTTTAACATACTGTCCCATGATTTTTTCTGTACTAAATAGTTAAAATAAAAAAAAATAATGTCCCATTATTGTTTCATGTAGTAAATAGTTTGTTTTTAAATACTGTTCCATTATTGTTTCATGTGGTAAATAGTTTGTTTTTAACTACTGTCCCATGATTGTATCATGTAGTAAATAGTTTGTTTTTAACTACTGTCCCATGATTGTATCATGTAAATAGTTTTTTTTTTTTTTTAACTGTCCCACGGATGTTTCATGTAATAAATAGTATTTTGTAAAATACTGTCCCATGATTGTTTCATGTAATAAATAGTGTTTTTTTTTTTAAACTGTCCCATGATTGTTTCATGTTATAAATAGTTTTTTTTTTTTAAAATACTATCCCATGATTGTTTCATATAATAAATTGTTTTTTTTTTTAAGCAAAATACTGTCCCAGGATTGTTTCATGTAGTAAATAGTTTAAAAAAAAAATACTGTCCCATGATTGTTTCATGTAATAAATAGTGTTTTATTTAAATACTGTCCCATGATTGTTTCATGAAATAAATAGTTTTTTTTTTTTAAATACTGTCCCATGATTGTTTCATATCAGGTTTCTGAAAAATGTCTTTAAATCATTATAGAAACAATGACTGTTCTATATCTGATGAAGCATAAAGAAAAACCCAATAGATTAACTACCGTTTAGATCAGCGATTGTTGTATTGATAATAACAGTCTTGTGTTCATTGCATATGATGACCTAGGGAAGCATTAATTTTCTTGTATGCTGATCCAGACTGGGTGGTGATTACTTGTATAGTGAATACATAACTTGGTGATTTTGCATATACATACCATATGATGATAATGCTCATAGTGGAAATGATTTACAGTGACACCTTTTTGCCTGTCGCATGTAATGAGTTTCTGGAGCATCTCTCACAAGGGTCCAAAAATAGTCTGCTAGCATTGCTGCATTCCATTTCCCTTGGTACCTTTTTTCGAGGGTAGTAATGTCCTGATGAATTCGTTCCCCATGCTTGTCACTGACAGCACCACAGTTAGCAGGGAAAAAATCCAGATGAGGGTGTAAAAAGTGTAATTTCAAAGACATGTTGCACCCTAGTCTCTCGTAGCGCTGCAAGAGGGTTTCTACAAGCTCCTGGTAATTGTCAGCCTTATTGTTTCCTAGAAAGTTTGTGGCCACTTGCTGGAAAGCATTCCAATCTAACTTTTCATCACCTGTGAGGATATCAAAAACGCTGATCTCGGAAGAGCTGACATATCTGCGGACAGACAAATACACCTTCCTTGATTTTCGCCTCACTAAATCTTGGAAATTTATCACGAAGGTATACAAATCCTGCCCTATTTCGATCCATGGCCTTTACACAATTCTTCATTAGTCCAAGTTTGATGTGAAGAGGAGGGTGCAAGATCTTGTGGGAGTCTACAAGTGGTTCGTTAAGTACATTTTTTTCCCCCGGTTCAAGTGATTGTCATTAAGGCCAATCCTTTTTCTTGTAGTGGGAAGTCCTGGCATAGTTGTCCCACAGACAGAGGAAACAGCTAAACTTTGTGTAACCCTGCTATTTACTACATGATACATCAAGATGGTAATGACCTTCAGGTCACCACAAATCTGCCACTTATACTTGTCATAGTTGTACGTTTCTTTCATGTGGACTGCACAGTTGATAACGTCCAGACCTAAAGGTCTTTTATATTTGGACATGCGCCCTAATATAACTGACTAGGTTAAACGGGACGCGCCTCGCCAAAACGAGGCAAAACTTTATTTATTTTTTTTTTTTAAATGTGGACTGCATACCCGAGTGGAACAGATGGTAAAACATTACCATTATGGAGCAGCACAGCTTTTAAGCTCAACTTGAATGAATCAGTGAACAGCCTCCAATCGTCATCTTTGTAGTTGATGTGTAGTGCTGCCATAAAACCCACTATATCAACGCAAGCAATGAGGTTATCTGTAATTTTGAAATATGGAAGATCTTTTTGCCGAGCATGAAACACAGACACATGCACATTCTCTTCTAGAAGATTCCATTGCTGCAGTCTGGACCCCAACAGTTATGCTTTATTTTTTGGCAATTACTGATCTCTCACTAGATCATTCAGTTCACTCTGGGTAATTTTATATGGCTGTGCAGACTCTTCAATAGTCACGAAATCAGGATCTCTTGATGTAGATGATTTCACAGGTGACGGATGTCCACTGGCCTTATTATCTTCTTCATCATCCAGAGTATAAGATTCTGGTGGGTCCGGAACAGGAAGTCCTTCCCCGTGAGGCACTGGCCACATAACAGAGGGAATATTTGGATCGGTCACATGCCGCTTTTTCTTCTTAGAAATACCATGTCCAATTGGAGGAGTCATGCAAAAGTAACAATCATTAAGATGGTTTGTCGCTTCCCTCGACACTATTGGAACTGCAAAACGCATCGATTGTCCTTTTCAGTTCAACCAGCAATGCAGATTCGTTGCACAGGATTGACAACATATGTGTGGGGCCCAATACCAGTCCTGGTCACCGATCTCACAACCAAAATAAAGGATGTAAGCTTTCTTTATCATCTGTGTAATGGGTCGCCTTTGTGATAGCAAAGTTATTTATCTGCAAATATAGCAAAAATAATCCGCACTGCTCACACATTCACGAGGCATCTTGAATGACACGTCTGCACTCATAGAATCCACAACACAAATGATGACAAGGAGGAAATGTGGTTGCAATGACTGCTACAGATTGCATCATCCAGTTGGCGCTCAAGGCTATCCGTCTCGTGGGGAATCATGCGCCAGGGCTATAGAAAAGAGAAGGACTGGGTCATTTGCATTGGGAAGGTGAAGCCACCTACCTACTCCCCCCCCCCCGATCTTGAAAAGTAGAGCTAATTCGCGATTTTTAAGTTCATATTTGTGATCAGCATGTCCAAATTAGTTAAAAATAGCTACTTTTGTCTCGGATACATCTTGGCTGTTGTCCAGTGTTATTGTATGAATACTCTGAGGTGGCTGTTTTGTTTGGTGTTGTTGTTTTTATTTGAATTATTTTGTGTGTGTACATAATGATCTGAGCCTCATTTAGTGTCAGGGGGTCTATGACTAGATAAGAAAAGAATAGGACTAGTGCTTCTTTAGATATGTCGTAGGAGGTGGTTGTGCATTGAGCTGGCAATTGTGCTAGGGCCACCTGCAATGGCTTCTGTAGGTCCAGGAAAGAAACATTAATTATAATGAAAGTTTATGAGAGTACTCCTGTTATAGATTTTAACTCAGCAAAGCTACATATATGGATGTTAGGAGACCATCATGTATGCATCCACTGTTGGTGATGCCAATCTACAGTTTTATTATCACTTTTAATCCACAGCATCAATTTCCTCTACTGTTATGATATCTTGTCCAGATACGTTTCTTTTCTTCTCTTCATGTGGCATACAACATCCTCAACTTCCGCCACAAGTAGTATTATCTCAATTGTCTTGAATACTGAATTACGATCTTTCATTACTTAGAGTCCATTTATGCACTTTGTCCATCTTTTTTATTACGTTCTCTTAACCCACTGTTCCTTCATTTGATTTCAGACTGCTAGTGGCAGTTTACTTTCTCTACGATTGAAGCCATTCTATCAGGCATAGATTTGATTCTCTGAAGAAAAAGAAAAATTGGTTACAATAAATCAAACACTTTCATGACATACAAAACTTCTTCTTCCTCATTCGTCCTGAAAAGGATGTTTGTTGTGTTGTGTCTGTTTACACCGGAGCTGCGATATCTGCGCCTTTCGACCGGCACATCCGACTTCAGCACGGCATTTTTTTGGGATCGGGTTTGCCTTCCCTCTTCGATTCCTACTCTCTCAGCCAGACTGCAGTGATGCAGCCTGTTTCCAGGACCACCACGTGGAGGTGGAGTAAGGTCTTGGTCAGCTCTGGTTCGCTGACCCTGGCACAAGCAGTCAAGCTATGAGTCGCTGACTGCATTTTCTCTTGCTGCGTCTTTGGGTCCCATACAAAACTTGATTTAATTGCCTTTTTGACCTGTTTTACAGAAATGTGTATGTGTGTGCATGTGTGCACGCATGTGTGAGAGAGAGGGAGTGAGTGAGTTATTTAGTTAGTTAGTTACTTCCTTAACCTTTAGCACGCTGCATAAAAATTCAGAAAACTTGCCCAACCACTGCATTCTTTTTCACAACGCCCCATTTTTATAGTGGGTGACTTGTAAATTCTATAGTTTTTTTGTTTTTTGGTCAATTGCTCTAATTTTTAGATTGTATAGAAATGAATGAATGATGAATCTGATGATATAAAATTTGTTTGTGTACATGTTAGATGTGATAGGAAAAGAGGAAAGGAAAGATGAAAAAAACGAAAAAAAAATAAAAAAAAAATAAAATAAAATTTTTTTTTTAATTTTAAAATTAAAAAAAAAAAATTAAAGAAATGACCAACAAACGAAGAGTCCATATCCCTTGCATCTCAATGAAAGTCATTTGACCAATAGAGCAATACAAATCAAATGACGATCTTTTCGTTACACCCATCATCAGTAGCAAAGCAACAAACTCCCTAGCCAGCAGTGACATTCGGCCGTAATCCCAAATTTTTCCGATATTCCTAATCCTAATCCCTAAAATTATACATACTTGAAAGGCCATTTTACTTTCGTTTCCATCTCGGCCATCAAACATATTCTGAGAACCGATTTCAGCGCTTATAAAGACAAAAATCTCATCCCCACCGCATGGCGTCAGAATCCAATAAAATTAGAGCAAAAATGGCAGCGTGTTGATGCCGATTCATTTCGATTTTTAAAATTTACAAAAAATAAATGCGGATACACCCATCGCTTTTTTAAGATCGGAAACGGAAGCTAGCTCTCTTGCAAATAACATTAGAACTTAACATCCGGGGCTGAAATCACGTGTACACAAGTCCTCATGCTAGAAACAGTGATATCCTTAAGGCGCCACATTGCGCCTCCAGCATGGAGAACATAGGTTACGTTCGGCGCAATGTGGCGCCCGGAGCATGCTAAAGGTTAAAACAGTATTAGATTAGCAAAAATTGCATGTCATATTAAACACTTTTTCCCATGAAATATTCAATGGTCCAGTTAATATCTTCATTCTTTGCGATTGCTTATTTACATTTTCCTTACTATCAAGCGTGTTTTCCATCTCCTTTTTTTTGTTCCATGTAGTTATTCCACGAGTTTTCAGGCTGAGAGAAAAATGTTATTTATGGTCACAATAAAAAAAATATGGTTTGGAAACACTGCACTAGATAATCAGCTCAGTGTCATGAACATTTTTAACAACATGCAAATGTTCCTGTTTAGTGAAGATAGAACACTTTTTTTTAATAGATTTTATACAGAGCTACATTTGACATTTTCAGCCAGGAAATTATAGAACTGGTGGAAAACATAAAGCTTGGTAAATATAGACTGTATAATAAACTGTTTAAAGTGAAGTCAGCTTGGTATGCATAGGCTGAGACATCAGTGTAGACATCTTGGTAAGCATAGACTGTATAATAAACTATTGACAGTGTAGACAGCTTGGTATGCATAGGCTTAATTATCAGTGTAAACAGCTTGGTAAGCATAGACGGTGTAATAAACTGTGATATCAGTATATCAGTGTAGACAGTTTGGTAAATATTGACTGTATTAAAAACTGTGCTATCAGTGTGGACAGCTTGGTAAGCATAGACTATAATAAATTGTGATATCAGTGTAGACAGCTTGGTAAATATTGACTGTATTAAAAACTGTGATATCAGTGTGGACAGCTTGGTAAGCATAGACTGCATAATAAACTGTGATATGATAGACAGCTTGGTAAGCACAGACTGTATAACAAACTGTAATATCAGTGTAAACAGCTTACTAAACATTGAATAATAAACTGTGATTTCAGTGTAAATGGCATGGTAAGCATAAACTGTATAATAAACTGTGATATCAGTGTATACAGTTTGGTAAATATTGACTGTATTAAAAACTGTGATATCAGTGTAGACAGTTTGGTAAACATTGACTGTATTAAAAAAAAAAAACTGCCATATCAGTGTAGACAGCTTGGTAAACATCGACTGTCTATAAAGAAAAACTGTGATATCAGTGAAGACAGTTTGGTAAATATATACTGTATTAAAAAACTGCGATATCAATGTAGACCATTGGGTAAGTATTGACTGTATAATAAACTGTGATATTAAAGTAGACAGTTTGGTAAACATTGACTATTTTTTTTAAAACTGTGATATTAGTGTTCTGTTATGTCACTACAAATTCACAACCCTGACCAAATGTTAAAACCTGAGTATGTATTGCAGCATGTGCTAAAAATTGTTTGATTGCCCACATACTAGAATACTGTTCTCACTAAAAGTTTCCTCTTTTTATTGATAGAATATTTTTTTTTATTACATGGTAGAATCTTGAACTTGACATAATTTTTTCTGAAACATTGTACTTTAGAGAATAGTAGAATAGATTGATATATTTCTGTCTAGAGATTTGGAGCAATCAAATTTGTAAATTGCTCTGCTCCAGCTCCATGCTATAACTCAAACTAGTATTACGAGGGAAGGTCAAAAAGTAATGCCTCCTATTTTTTATGTATGTAAATACTGCATTGGTGTGCAGTTTGTAAATTTAGCAGGATTCCTCAAACACTCTTCTGCACTGTATAGCATTACCAACCTGTTTCAGCAACAGGTGGCACCACTGTAACAGTTTAAAAATGGCTGCCAAAGACATTCGGTTAAAACAACGTTATGTCATAGAATTCCTCAATGCTGAAGGCGAGACCCCAATTTGCATCTACGAACGTTTGAAGAATGTTTATGGAGATTCAACAGTGGATGTTAGCACTGTCCGACGTCGGGTATATCGTTGTGACGAAGCTGAAGTAGGTCAATCCTCAATGGCTGACACAAAGCGGACTGGCTGTCCGTCTACCGCAGTGACTCCACACAACATTCATCGAGTTGATGGCATCATTCGTGGTGACCGTCGGGTAACACTGGATGAACTTTCTTCCATGTTGTCCATTAGTAAAGGCAGTGTCCAGAACATCATTAAAGACCTGGGTTATTCAAAAGTTTTTATCTAATATTGTAACAGGTGATGAGACTTGGGTTCATTTTTTTTTAACCAGAATCCAAGAGGCAGTCAATGGAATGGCATCACACAACATCGCAGACAAGAAAGAAGTTCAAAAGTTCACCATCTGTAGGGAAAGTTATGGCCTCCGTGTTTTGGGATGAGAAGGGTGTGATTCTTCTCGACTTCTTGGAACAGGGAAACACGGTGAATGCAGACCATTACATTGAAACTTTGAAGAAGCTTAGAGGTCGTCTTCGACGACTTTACCCATTAAAAGATCAGAGAACTGCACTACTGTTGCACGATAATGCCACGCCACAAACCGCTAAACGCACCATTGATGCGATTGCAGAATTAGGCTGGACATTATTACCACATCCCCCTTACAGTCCCGATCTTGCACCTTCTGACTTCCATCTGTTTGGACCACTGAAAGAAGATCTTCGCGGACATCACTTTGAGGACACCGAGACCCTTAAACGAGTCATACGCCAGTGGTTTAGGAAAAAGGACACAAATTTTTACCGTGCGGGGATACATGCCCTTGTGAGAAGATGGACAAAAACTGTAACAAATAACGGAGACTACATTGAGAAATAAATTTTTGAAGTTCAGACTTGGGGCTACATTTCAATGTGAATTTTATCTGTTTTCTTGAATATTGAATGAAATTAAAAATTACGAGGCATTACTTTTTGACCATCCCTCGTATTATTTTTTAAATGAAGATTTTAAAACGTGCATACTATAACTTTGAAAAAATGAAACTTGATTTCTTCAAGAATCTTTAAACAGTTTAAATATAACCTAAACAAGAACAATTCAGTCATTCTTATGTTTGTTAATCCATTCCGTTACAATGATTACTGCAATAAAATTAACTTTAATAAAAACATTCAATTTATGCTAGCTTAAGTTGTTGGTATGCTTGAAGGAGCTTAGCAGGCAGACTAAATGTGATGTGGGTAGCTGTGAATAACCTCAAAACCAGACTTAACTTTTAGCCTACAAATAGATTTGATAGCTTCACAATCGTCCTGAAAATTTCAAATAAATCTTTATAATTATAAATTGCAGAAACCAGCAGGCATCTTTCCTTTTTTTCTAATTTTTTTTTGAGGTCATCTATTGACGAATTGGTGCTTGGAATTTCTCCAATTCCCTGTGTCAGATGAAAACTTCATACTCTTAGGTGTGGAGATGGGAGTTTAAGTACAGCCTGCTGTTTCTGAAGGATGTGTACTGTCTGAAATGACATTTGATTGCTGATGATTCCTTTTGTTACGGTTCTGTCTCTTCAGGCTCTTACAAGCGTTTTCTTATTTTGAGTGACCTAGCTTATCTGTCATCATATCTGTGTACAGTTTTGTTTTTTCTTTGAAAAATTAGAATTAACTCGGTTTCGAATAAAACATACCTGTTAAATAGTTTATTTCATTTTTGAACATTTAGTACAATATCGTTCAATTTGTTGTTGAAAAAGAAAAAAAAATGGAAACCATGTCTGCTTCGGGCAGAAACCTACTGCTTTGCTTTCCAGCTCCTGACCCAGTCCAAAACCCTGTTTTTTTTTTTTTTTTATCATAAATGATAGAATCTTATAATATCCTTCTCACATGCTAGAAATATTTACTTACCATCTCATGTTTTAGGATCTTGTATTTGTTGCACATCACACATGCATGAATTTAATACTTTATATAAGTTTCTCTCATATTCTATAATGTTGTTCTTAAAATTTTCCTTGTTTTAAGCTAGAATTTTGTCATTTTTGATGTGGCGAGAGGTTTTTAAGTATACAGTATCAGTAGTATTACTGAAGGAACAGAAATATAAATTCTGTATGAAAATGGTGAAGTCCCAGTGTAGGAAAAAACCACTGGTATCACAAGTTAGTTACGGCTGTGAGTGATCTGAGTTAGAAAGTAGTATAGTTCATCAGAACATAACCACCTTCGCTATGTAACCACCTGTGATAAGTAATTAAACTAGAAAAAAACTAAACTTCAACAGTTATAAACTTGACAAGTCAGATGAGTACAATTTCACAGTTTAATATAAACATCTATCTAATTTTATGCTGAATGGTGAATGTTGGAAGATGGTAATCAGTGGATAAGTATATTTACAAAAGATGGTTTTATATTTAAGTATTTAACTTAAGAAAAAGTCCGTCTTGGATCTTCCAAAAAAGTTTATCCACTGTGCTGTTACACTAGTCTTTGGTATTCTAGAATCAGTTGTTAACATCATAGACATTGACAGCTCACATATGCCGCATGAAATGGTCCTATGGTATACTCAACTTTGAGTAAGCTCTATCCTTGGTAGCATTGACACATAACACTGAGCTCTGAAAATCTTTACTTTAGCCCACCCAACACTGAGGGGGACTAAGGCTCTGGTACAGGTACACCACTAGGCTCCTGTGAGGTTCCAGGCAGCTGGATTGAACTGACCACTAGACTTCAGGTTTTAATGACTCAAATAAAACCCTCTAGAATCAATGTAAGCTCAGATTTAGATTTTATTTGGTGAAGCAGTTCTGCACGGCATTCAAATAGTAAAGTGTTATCCTTGGGCAGCTCTCTTCTTCTGTCTGTCACTTTGGCTTCTCTTGTGTTAGTGTGCAGTTTTGAATAAAGCGCTGCCTCTTTTTATAGGTAGAGCGTAGATGCATCAGGGAACGCCGTCGGTTGGTTCATTTTGGTCCTTGAAAATTTCATCCTTCCGAGCGAAACTGTATTTTCCCTACAAACTTCTCCTCTGCACAACTAAACTCATCTATCCATCACTTTCTCATATACCTCCTTTTGTTTCCCCAATTGGGAGCTTCTTTTCCATATAATTGAAATTGAAATTGGTTAGGGTATGTATTATTTACAGAATATTAAAGTCTATGGACTTGATAGTTTTCGATGTGCTGACTAGGTCAAACTTCAGTTTCTTCCATGACTACTTATTCCCTTTAATATTCCTTTGAAATTCACATTCCTGGTTATATCCTCTGAAAAACCGTATAACTTCTAACACTTTTTACTAATGCATGTAAAAAAAAAAAAGGTAAAGGAACCCGTTACACGCCCATTGAGGCATATTGGGAATATGGTGTTAGGCCCATATTATCTTGACCGTCGGCACACGAGGGGTGATATGGTCGGCATCACGCCGGCCGCCTTAACCTTCCCAGAACTAATGCATGTGCCAATAGCAAATAAAATTCCGTCCAGAAGTTAAAACTTTGATATCGCAATATTAACTCGCCATTATACAGACCCTTCCCCTGCGAACGAGAGAGATGCTGGCTTTTTATAGGCTGATATCTTCGTCCTTCCAAGAAAAATTCCACGCATCGTTTACACCTGTCTTTTCATTCATTACAAAGCGTGTTTTACAATCTCGCTACAGTTGAACGTTTCTCCAATTCATGATAAAAATAGAATATGTGATAACTACGTAGTAGAAATAAATATTTTGGCTGATAAAAGTTTCCAGTTATGGAAAAGTCCAGTTCTAAAATAATTGTCTTTTTTTTATTTGTAAAAACTTCATTTTTATATCTAGAATCTTGTATCATAAAAAGTTACCTGTTATGTGCTGTAGAATTGTTGTACTTAATAAAAGTGTCTCTCTTAAGTGCTAGAAGTCTATTTGAAAATATTTACATGGCAAGTAACTGTGATAAAATGATGGCAGTCAATTATGATGTACGAATTCCATTTCTCATATGTTCAGTTTGTACCTTTCTATTGCTTGAAGGAGCTCAGCAGGCAGACTAAATGTGATGTGGGTAGCTGTGAATAACCTTAAAACCAGACTTAACTTTTAGCCTACAAATAGATTTGATAGCTTCACAATCGTCCTGAAAATTTCAAATAATTCTTTATAATTATAAATTGCAGAAACCAGCAGGCATCTTTCCTTTTTTTCTAATTCCTTTTTGAGGTCATCTATTGACGAATTGGTGCTTGGAATTTCTCCAATTCCCTGTGTCAGATGAAATTCCACCTTTCATCTTCCACTGAGAAAGTAAACCTGTCAACATACACACAGACACTTAGAAACTGAAGACAAATGCAGGCATGTCTAATAGAAACAAGCAAGATGAATGTCACAGTGTAGTGGGGGAAATATTTTTGTTATTTAAAATATGTGAAAACACATTGAGTAGTGCATCATTCAGCTGACCACTGCTTCCTTCAAACTCATTCACATGTGATGTCAGAACCATGTTAGAAGGAAAAGGTAGTTGTCAAGAAAAGTAATTGTTTACCCTTGCTTGAATTTGGATTGCCTCCCCTAGTCAGCATCTCATTGCAACAGGTCACTGAATTACAGACATACCAATGCTACCTAGGATTTCTACTGTCTGAACATATAGAGAACTGAATATAATGTCAGATTATATAAGGCAGATAGATGAATTGCCCTGAAATATTTTTTTTTTTTAGTTCTGTTGATGGATTATGCCAGGCAAAAGAAAGTGTTTGTGTGTTTCCACCATGTCCACCTTCATGCATGTATGTAAGCATGCTGGCTTTTATGCTTAGAATGGATAAGCTGGTTGTAACACCACGTTTGTTTCCCAGGTTCTGTTATGCGTTATTTGATAATAGTCTTATCTGTTTCCCAGAAACTGTTCTACTTAAATATGCCATTGTTAATGCCATGTACGAGGGGTGTTCAGAAAGTAATGTACCACATCGTTTTTCTCAGGAGCTGTTTATTCAAAAAGCATGAAATTTATACACAATATACATGGATATGTCATGTAAACATCGGTATTATTCAACATAATCCCCATCAACTTGTACGGCTTTATGCCAGCGCGAAACATGTATTCCTAGCCCATACTAGATTTTGTCTTGATCCTGTAGCCATGTCTTCGCTGCATGAATAACTCCTTCATCATCTTCAAACCCTGTCCCACGGAGTGCATCTTTAAGTGGACCAAATAGATGAAAATCAGAGTGTGCCAAATCGGGATTATAGGGTGGATGGGTAGTACAGTCCAACCCAATTTGGTGATTGCTTCCCGTGTTGCCAGACTTGTGTGAGGGCGTGCATTGTCGTGAAGGAGAAGCAGGTCTGCTGGATTCTTGTGCGGCCGAACTCTGCGAAAACGTTGATTGAGTTTTTTCAATGTCTTAATGTAAGCTTGCGAATTGATTGCCTCTCCTCTTGGCATAATGTCCACAAGAATCACACCTTCAATGTCCCAAAAGACAGTGATCATGACCTTTCCAGCTGAAGGAACTGTCTTGAATTTCTTTCTTCGTGGTGATTGCGGATGATGCCACTCCATTGACTGTCTTTTTGTCTCAGGTTCAAAATGATGTGCCCAGGTTTCGTCACCTGTAACAATCTTAGCCAAAATGTTCTCTCCATCAGCATTGAAACGCTCCAACAATTCAGAAGAAATTGCTTTCCTTTGCAATTGGTGGTCATTTGTGAGACTTCGAGGAACCCATCTTGAGTAAACCTTAGAAAATCCTAGAGTTTTTATAACTGCATTTGCACTACCACTGCTGACTGACAGATGTAAGGCCAATTGTTGAGGAGTGATTCGCCTATCAGTAAGAATAATGCGCTAGCGAATTTCAACATTTCTGCGTTGGTGGCTGTGGCAAGACGTCCACAGCGCAGCCGATCAAGCAGCTCAGTATCTCCACTTCCTGATTCTTTGATTCTCTGAACCCAGCTACTGACTGTACTCCTGTCAACTGCAAAACTTCCATACACATCACATAAACGCTTGTGAATATTTACAACAGTTTCCTTTTCTGCAACGAGAATTTCTATCACAATTCGCTGTTTATAATGCAAGTTGCTAACACACTCCATTTCAACGGTTTAGGGCAGCCGTATTATTTGGCAGGTTGCGGTACATTTTGGTGCACACAATTGGCACATGCCATATTTGAAGTGCAAAATTTCATGCTTCTATCTTCATTATTAGCTGAGAAAAACGATGTGGTGCATTACTTTCTGAACGCCCCTCGTATGTGTCTCCCAAGCTCTTGGTGTACATAAATTATGTCATTGTTGATACTACATATTTGTTGCCTAGCCTCTGTTATACATAACTATGCCACTGTTGATACCATATGTTTGTTGCCTAGCCTCTGTGCTACATAACTATGCCACTGTTGTATAATATAATATAATATAATATAATAGCCCCTTCAGTCATAACTGACTATGGGAATGGGCCCCTGAGGTGACAGCCCTCAGCTGCTTATGGTGCTCCTTTCGACGTTTTCTCCTCACCTCTGCTTCTTGTGTGAGCCTCTCTTCGCCCAATCTGAGGTGGCGCCGTAAATAGCATCGCCACTTAGTGCGATCGGCAGCTTCATCCTCCCATGTTGCTGGATCCATGTCCAGTGCCCTCATATCTCTCTTGCACACATCTTTGAACCTCAGCTGTGGTCGCCCAACTGTTCTCTTGCCATCTGCTAATTGTCCGTAGAAGATATCTTTTGGGATGCGACCATCTTCCATGCGGCGAACATGGCCAAGCCAGCGAAGTCTGCGCTGTCTAAGAAGCGTATACATACTTTGAAGGCCAGCACGTGACAACACCTCGACATTTGTCAGCCACTGTTGATACCATATATTTGTGGCCTAACTTCTGTTCT
This sequence comes from Oreohelix idahoensis, assembly GCA_024509875.1. Taxonomy (NCBI): domain Eukaryota; kingdom Metazoa; phylum Mollusca; class Gastropoda; order Stylommatophora; family Oreohelicidae; genus Oreohelix; species Oreohelix idahoensis. Next base: position 47,374 of record JAMPIV010009920.1, read on the forward strand.
ATATAACTTCGCTACTGTTGATACCATATATTTATTGCCTAGCCTCTGTTCTAAATAACCATGCCACTGTTGATACCATATATTTATTGCCTAGCCTCTGTTCTACATAACTATGCCACTGTTGATACCATATATTTGTTGCCTAGCCACTGTTGATACCATATATTTATTGCTTAGCCTCTGTGCTACATAACTATGCCACTGTTGATACCATATACTTGTTTCCTTGTCTCATGTTTACATAAATTATGCCACTGTTGATACCATATATTTGTTTCGTTGTCTCATGTTTACATAAATTATGCCATTGATGATACCAGTGTAACTGTTTTCTAGGTTCATCTGCATAAATATGATAATAGTGTCAACCGTTTCCCAGGCTGTGTTCTACCTAAATATATTGTTGATGACACCATGTATTTATTTCCCAGGCTCTGTCCTGCTTAAATATTTCATTAATGCTGCCATATATTTGGCTTCCAGCTTGTGTTGTGTATGAATATATTGCTAGTGCTGCCTTGTCACCATGTTTGGTTCCCAGAGGCCTCTGGTGAGATGAAGAATAGGACCACTGCTCTCACCTAGCATGTCATAATAGGCAACTAAGGTGAGGTTGGTCATGGATCTGGCACCTGCCCCATGTCAAACTGCTACTAAAGTCACCACAGAAAGAGCACATAAGTGTTTTGGTGCAGGCTTCCTTGACAGGGGCTACCGCAGTAACAGTACCTGTTCCATGAAGGTAGCTAACAAAAGAAGAAAGAAGATGCATGTCTCAGGTTCTGTTAATGGTAAGAATGTTCTAACAGTGACACTTTATTTGTGTCCAGGGTCCTGTTCTAAATGAACATTCTAGTAATGTAGCCATGTCTGTTTTCATGGTTCTGATCTTTGTAAATGTTTTGGTAGCAGTTCCATGTTGTGTGTGTGTGTGTGTGTGTGTGTGTGTATCTCTGGTACTGCTCTACAAAAATATGCTGGTAAAAGCACCATGTGCTTGTTTTCCTGTCCTTTTCTGTATGAGTTGATGACAAAATGTTTGTTCCCCTGGTTCTGAGTAAGAAGGAAAATGAAAGAGAGGCCAACCAAAAACAACTTGGCGGAGGACTGTCGAGGCTGAGATGCAAAGAATGAACCAGAGTTGGGGCACTGTACAAAGGATGGCCACCGACCAAGCAAAATGGAATCAATTTGTTGTTGCCCTGCAAGATGCCACCAGGCGTGATGGCCACTGACTGCTTAGACGGTCGGCGGCTAAGGATCAAAGAAGAAGAAGGTTCTGAGTAAGCTGTTGATGACACCATGTTTGTTCCCCTAGTTCTGAGTAAGCTGTTGATGGCACCATGTTTTTTCCACTGGTTCTGAGTAAGCTGTTGATGGCACCATGTTCTTTTCCCTAGTTCTGAGTAAGCTGTTGATGGCACCATGTTTGTTCCACTGGTTCTGAGTAAGCTGTTGATGGCACCATGTTTGTTCCACTGGTTTTGAGTAAGCTGTTGATGGCACCATGTTTGTTCCACTGGTTCTGAGTAAGCTGTTGATGACACCATGTTCTTTTCCCTAGTTCTGAGTAAGCTGTTGATGACACCATGTTCTTTTCCCTAGTTCTGAGTAAGCTGTTGATGGCACCATGTTTGTTCCACTGGTTCTGAGTAAGCTGTTGATGACACCATGTTCTTTTCCCTAGTTCTGAGTAAGCTGTTGATGACACCATGTTCTTTTCCCTAGTTCTGAGTAAGCTGTTGATGGCACCATGTTTGTTCCACTGGTTCTGAGTAAGCTGTTGATGGCACCATTTTTGTTCCACTTTTTCTGAGTAAGCTGTTGATGACACCATGTTCTTTTCCCTAATTCTGAGTAAGCTGTTGATGACACCATGTTCTTTTCCGTAGTTCTGAGTAAGCTGTTGATGACACCATGTTCTTTTCCCTAGTTCTGAGTAAGCTGCTGATGGCACCATGTTTGGTCCACTGGTTCTGAGTAAGCTGTTGATGACATCATGTTCTTTTCCCTTGTTCTGAGTAAGTTGTTGATGGCACCATGTTTGTTCCACTGGTTCCAAGGAAGCTGTTGATGACACCATGTTTGTTCCCCTGGTTCTGTTCTGTATAAATATACTGGTAGCTATGCCTGGTGTGTGTATACCAGGTACTGATCTACAAGGTGATTGAAAAGTCCTTCCAATTTTTAAATTACTATTTCTCCACTCCTATCCAACTTCATGAAACAAACGTCAAAATAAGGACATGCTACTGCCATTTTATTAAATAAAATGCTATGTCACATTCACATGACAAACTCTACATACATGAGATCATGCCTGTTGAACTCATGACCTTATTGTGTATGGACCAAATGTAGATGAGCTAGCAGAAGTCTAAGAAGAATTCTTCGAGTTGCTTGAAAAAACAATTGACGACTGCCTGGATGAAATTATCCTCCTCGGAGATTTCAATGCCAGGTTTGGAAATGGCCATGCTAGATGGGGTGTTTATTGGAATGTATGGTGATTGAAAACCTAAATTTTGGAAAGCGATTACTATTTCTCCACTCCTATCCAACTTCATGAAACAAACGTCAAAATAAGGACATGAGCCATTTTATTAAATAAAAAACATTCACATGACAAACTCTACATACATGAGATCATGCCTGTTGAACTCATGACCTTATTGTGTATGGACCAAATGTAGATGAGCTAGCAGAAGTCTAAGAAGAATTCTTTGAGCTGCTTCAAAAGACAGTGGACGACTGCCTGGATGAAATTATCCTCCTCGGAGATTTCAATGCCAGAGCTGGAAATGACCTTGCTAGATGGGGTGGAGTTATTGGAAGGTATGGAGAAGATAACACTAAATGACAATGGAAAGCAACTCTTCACATTCTGCACTGAGCAAAACCTCATCACAAAGTTGCCCTATAAGTATATACATACACCAGATGTCAACCGACAAAGGATGAGAAATCAATGATTGACCATGCCATTGTTAAGAAAAGCTCATTTAAGTATGTCCATGATGCTAGAGTCTGGAGGGGGCTGGAGACTGGAAGTGATCACTACCTGCTAACAATTAAAAGAACAACTGAAAGAGTTTCTCGACCTAGGAATTGTCTAACATCACGCAAGAAGCTAAGTAAACCTTAGTGGACAGAGGAAGTTAAAGAGAAAATAAGAGAGAAGAAAAAAGCATGGAAACAATACTTATAAGCTAAAAACACAGCAGGAAAAACATAAAAATATATAGAATCTGTGATACTCAGAACAGAAGCAAAGAACAAGGTGCTAGCAGCAAAACAGAAATCCTGGGAAGAATTTGGAAAAGCTACTTAAGAAAACCAGAAACAGTTCTACAAGACCCTAAAGAACATAAGGAAGGAAAAACAACGCCCTCTTAAATTTGTAAAGAACAATCAAGACAAATTGCTTACATCCCCAAAGGAAGTAATGGAAAGAATATTTTTCAGAACTCCTTGATGGTGAGCAAGGTCAAGCCTCAGAAATGATAAGCACTATCACTTAAGAGGAAACCAATGGTGGCAAAGATTGCATCATGATGGAAGAATTGAAGCAGAACTGGAGAAAATCAAGATGGGCAAAGCAGCAGGAAATGATGGTATAACACCAGAAATGGTTAAGTACATGGGAGCAGTAGGCGACCTATTATTCACGAGGGTCCTACAAGAGCTTGGTGCCAGAAGACCATACCAAAGGATTGAGAGATTGCCATTATAACACCCATATTCAAAAAGGGTGATAACTGACAATGTGGAAACCATAGAGGCATATCTTTTCTCTGTGTCCCTGGTAAAATTTACTCAGAATCCTGGAACAGAGACTCAGATACCAAGCTGAGGCACAAATGGATGAGGTCCAATGTGGCTTCAGAACAAACTGAAGTGCTCAAGACCTTATATTCACACTCAGACAAGCTGAATGAAAAGGCCCTTGAGTATAAAGGTGAGCTGCATCTTTGTCTCTTGGATCTGGAAAAGATCTTTGACAGTGACAGATTTTCTACAAGTCTTGCAGAAATTATGTGAGGACAGCAAACCGTAAGTCAGAAGAGTTCATGGACGACTTTATCAAAACATGTAAGTAGATGACAAGAAAGTATTCAGTAGGGTACTGGAAGATGAGGCAGGTTTGTATTTCAGAGCTGGCATTTGCTGATAATGTTGCCCTGATTGCTAAATCAGAGGCACATATTCAATCCAACATGCAAGTCTGAAAGGAAGAGCTGGAGAAGAGGGGAATGATCATCAGCAGCTCCAAAACAAAAACCATGGTGATACCACAAGAGGGAAGAAGACACCAGATTATGCATGGAGAACAGGTTTTTAAGTAGGTCAACCACTTTAAATACCTTGGAGCTGTAATAAACTGGAAGGGAGACATCAAAGAAGAGTTGGCCATGCAACGAGCAGCAGCTGGAAGACTTTTTCAGGCCATAAATCGAGTATTCCTCAGCAAAAAAGATGTTGGCAAGAAGACGAAGATGGCTATATACCACTCCACCTATGTTCCAGTCTTGATCTATGGATGTGAGTCATGGGCAATGACTACAAACCACAAAAGCTTTCTCCAAACTCAAGAATGAGGTGGTTGAAGTTACAAGAAGGGACATGGTCTGCATCCAGATGGTACAGGAAGGCCTCAAAACCTAGTCCCTGTAGACCCAAGTAGAACAGTCCCAACTATGATAGTTTGGCCATGTCTGCAGAATGGGAGAAAATCGGCTACCACAACAAGTATTTCAAACTAAGAGCCAGGGATCCAGACCTCTGGGGTGACCCCGAGTCTCCTGGGGGGACAACATTAGACAATCTCTGAGGGACCGAGGACTAGACTGGAACCAGGCCAGGAGGAAGGCACTCTCTTTGGCAAACCTCTACACCCCATGGTAGAAGAGGAACGACTAAATAAGTCATTTCAAATGAATACAATTCAGGATATAGAAATCTAAAAATGGGTATGGACTTTTCAGTCACCTTGTATATAAAATATCCTAGTACAAGCACTGTATGCGTGTGTTCCAGTTTTGTTCCTCATGAATATGCAGGTGGTGACACCTAGTTTTTTCCAGGTTCTGTTATTTCAAGATATGTTGGTCACTATGCCTTGTTTCTGTTCCAGGTAATAATCAGTATACAAATGCAGTTAAAAGCACAATGTATTTATTTCTTTTCCAGGTTCTTTTCCGTATGAATGTGCTGGTTGTGACACTCTGTTTCACCATGAACCGCCCATACCAGTTTTACTACTTTGTTCCCCTGGTGTCCTTCTGGTTTATGGTGATCTACCTAGTCATGGCCATCCCTCCTCATGTCACCAGCCAGTCTGCAGAAGGTGAGTGGTGCTGGCACATACATAGTGGGTCTTGTCATTCTGTACTCATGACTTAATCAGAGCATAAGAACACAAGTTTCAGCTAAAGACATTGAGGGAGAAAGCTGTGTCTGTTCTCGTTAGTGCAGGCTTATTATATGTTCAGCTCCTCCGCATAGTTCCCTGGGATCAGGGTGGGAGAGAAAGAAAGACTATTGCTCCCACAGGCATGTAGTAAAAGGTGACTGGCAACTTCATCATGTCAAATAAATTGCTACAGAAGCCACAAGAGCATATCAGTGTTTTGGTGCAGGCTTCCTGAAAAAGGGTGGGGGGGCAGCTACATTGATGACTCATATGGAGCAACAAGGGAAATAAAGAAATAAAATGTTATATACTTCAGATATACTTGATCCCAAGCAGAAAATAGTGCCGAATATTTAGACATTGATAACTAATGCTTAAAGTATTTGAAGGTGACAATTTGTGTTGGAAATATTTCATCTGAAGTAGTTATGACCTGGAGAAAAGATAATGAAAGGAGCGACTGGCTGATAGAGCTTATCCTATGATAATATAAAACACCTAGTTTAGACACCATCCTAGATGCCTTTGGATGTGGAAGAGTCCAGAAAACATGTTTGTGATCAAACTGACTGCATACTGATTTGCAGGAGATTTATAAACAGTTTGGTATCTGTGAAAGCTGGGCAACGAGCAGACAGCAACAACGACTATATGCTGGTAATAGGAAAACTTAGAATAATGCTGAAGTAGAGAGTACCAACAAATATAAAACCAGTTTTAGGTGTTACTTATATTAGATAAGGAAATGAGTTTGAGATATAATATTATCATACAGAATTTATAACGTGCCAGAGGAAAAAAATACTGAGTATAGATGAACAATGAGGAATGCTAAAGGAGTCATATAACAAATAAACCATACCATCTAAGAGAGGAACTCCACACACAAAGAGTGGAGGACAGGTGAAATTTTACTTTTGTGATGGACACAAAATAAAGACAGAAGAAACAAGGCTATGAAGAATATGAAAGACTGAATAAAGAAATAGTCAACAAATGTAAGACAACAAAAGAAGCCTGTCTAAACCGGAGGAGTGGGGGGGGGGGGGGGGGGAATTGAATTGCAGCACAGGAAAAGACACAAAATATATTTACCAGCAAATACATGAGTTAACAGGCATAGCAGTATAGATAGGCCACTAGCAGTCTGAAATCAAATGAAGGAACAGTGGGTTAAGAGAACGTAATGAAAAAGATGGACAAAGTGCATAAATGGACTCTAAGTAATGAAAGATCGTAATTCAGTATTCAAGACAATTGAGATAATACTACTTGTGGCGGACGTTGAGGATGTTGTATGCCACATGAAGAGAAGAAAAGAAACGTATCTGGACAAGATAACATAACAGTAGAGGAAATTGATGCTGTGGATTAAAAGTGATAATAAAACTGTAAACTCCGCCAATGCCGGTCCCAAGCCCGGATGAAAAAGGAGGATGGAGGCCGTAAGGAGGCAGCCCCTCCACCATGCAAAGGCACAACAGGCCAATCACCTGTTTGCTTTAAATCATGATTACGCGAACTACAAGAGAGAAAACCGGACTGATTCTAAAGGCGACGAACTGGAACGGACTACGGACTACGACTTATGGAACTTGGAACACAAGAAGTATAAATGGGAAGGAAGAGGAGCTGGTGGAAGAGATGAGGAAAGCAAAACTAGAAATCCTGGCTATAACGGAAACGAAGAAAAAAGGACAAGGAGTCATGGATCTCGATGGCAACACGTTGCTCTACAGTGGTGTACCCATATCTGAAAGAGCTAAAGGGGGCGTGGGTTGCATTGTGGCCCAAAATCAAAAAGATAGTATCAAGGGATGGAACTTTGTCTCGGAGCGCATTATGGTTGTAAAACTAAAAGAAGGAGAAACCATAGTCAACCTGGTCATAGTGTATGGGCCAAATGAGGATGAGAGAGCAGAGGTCAAGGAGGAATTCTTTGAGCTGCTTCAAAGGACAGTGGATGACTGCCTAGATGAAGTTATTATGCTCGGAGATTTTAATGCCAGAGTTGGAAATGACCATGCTAGATGGGGTGGAGTTATCGGAAGATATGGAGAAGATACTCTCAATGACAATGGAAAGCGACTCCTCAGATTCTGCAGTGAGCAGAATCTGATCATTACAAACACAAAGTTCCCCCATAAGCGCATACATGCATACACTAGATGTGAACCAACCAAGAATGAGAAGTCAGTGATCGACTATGCCATTGTTCGGAGAAGCTCATTCAGATATGTCCGAGATGCAAGAGTCTGGAGGGGGCCAGAGATTGGAAGTGATCACTACCTGCTAACAATCAAACAAACAACTGAAAGAGTTGTTCAGCCTAGGAACTGCCCAACATCACGCAAGAAACCAAGTAAACAAACAGGAGAAATGAGCATTAGGACCTACAAGCTGAGAGAGCCAGAAATTAAGACCAGATATCAGGGGCTTATTGCTACAGCAGTGAGCAACACAGAAGAACGACCTGATGACTTGGAAACCCTCTGGAATAAATTCAAGGATATCATAAAGACAGCTGCTGCAGAAGCATGCGGTGAAGTCCGACTTGGGAACCAGAGAAAGAGGACACCTTGGTGGACAGAGGAAGTCAAAGAGAAAATAAGAGAGAAGAAAATGGCATGGAAACAATACTTAGGAGCTAAAAACACAACAGGACAAATGGAAAAATATAGAGAATATGTGACACTCAGAACAGAAGCAAAGAACAAAGTGCTAGCAGCAAAACAGAAGTCCTGGGAAGAATTTGGAGAAAAGCTAGAAAAAGATGCACAAGAAAACCAGAAATTGTTCTATAAGACCCTAAAGAACATGAGGAAAGAAAAACAATGCCCTCTCAAATTTATAAAGGACAAGCAAGGCAAATTGCTTACTGCCCCGAAGGAAGTAATGGAAAGATGGAAAGAATATTTCTCAGAACTCCTGGATGGTGAGCATGATGAAGCATCAGAAATGATAACCACTGACACAGAAGAGGAAACCAATGATGGTGAAGATGACATAAAGATGGAAGAACTGAGGGCAGCACTAGAGAAAATCAAGATGGGCAAAGCAGCAGGGCATGATGGTATAACACCAGAAATGGTTAAGTACATGGGAGCATCAGGCGACCTATTACTCTTAAAGGTCCTACGGGCAGCATGGTGCAATAGGACCATGCCGGGGGATTGGGAGATTGCCATCGTGGCACCAGTTTTCAAAGGGGGTGGCAATCGACGGTGTGGAAACCGTGGAGGCATGTCCCTTCTCGGTGTCCCTGGTAGGGTCTACTCTAGAGTCCTGGGGCAGGGGCTCCGACGCCTAGCTGAGCCACAGTTGGATGAGGTCCAGTGCGGATTCCGAGCAAACCGAAGTACTCAAGACCTAATCTTCACACTCAGACAGCTGAGTGAAAAGGCCCTTGAGTATAAGAGTGAGATCCAAAATTTGTTTCATGGATCTGGAAAAGGCGTTTGACAGGGTCCCCTGGAGCAAACTTTGGGACTGTTTGGCAAGGAAGAATATTCCAGCACCTCTGATTCATGCTATACAGAGCTTCTACAGGTCTTGCAGGGATTATGTGAGGACAGCGGACCATGGGTCAGAGGAGTTCGGGACCACCACTGGTGTGGGACGGGGTGATGTCCTATCACCTTGCCTCTTCGTGCTCCTTGTGGACGATGTCGTCGGGGCATGTAGGGAGAGAACGGGAAAGTATTCGGTGGGGTGCTGGAGGATGGGACAGGTCTGTATTTCGGAGCTGGCATTTGCTGATGATGTTGCCCTGATTGCTAAATCAGAGGCACATCTCCAATCCAACCTGCAAGTCTGGAAGGAAGAGCTGGAGAAGAGAGGGATGGTCATGGGCAGCTCTAGAACAGAATCCATGGTGATATCATGAGAGGAGAGAAGACATCGGATTGGGTTGGGAGAGCAGGTCCTGGAGCGGGTCGACCACTTTAAATATCTCGGAGCTATTATAGACCGAAAGGGAGGCATCAAAGAAGAGTTGGCCACTCGAAAAGCAGCGGCTGGGAGACTTTTTCAGGCCATAAATCGTGGATTCCTCAGCAAGAAAGAGGTTGGTAAGAAAACGAAGATGGCTGTATACCGCTCAACCTATGTCCCAGTCTTGACATATGGATGCGAGTCGTGGGCAATGACTACAACCCACAAAAGCCAGATCCAAACCTCAGAAATGAGGTATCTGAGGAAAGTGGTTGAAGTAACAAGAAGAGACATGGTCCGCAACCAGACGATCCGTCAAGGCCTAAAATCCCATCCGCTGCAGACCCAAATAGAACAGTCCCAACTAAGATGGTTTGGCCATGTCTGCAGAATGGGAGAAGATCGGCTACCACGACAAGCATGGGAAACAAAGAGCCAGGGATCCAGACCTCCAGGACGGCCCAGAGTCCGCTGGGAGGACAACATTAGACAATCTTTGAAGGACCGAGGACTAGAATGGAACCAGGCCAGGAAGAAGACAGCTGATAGAATGGTCTGGCGCTCTCTCTTCCAAACCTCTACACCTCACGGTAGAAGAGGAACGACTAAGTAAGTAGTAAGTAAGTATAAAACTGTAGATTGGCATCACCAACAGTGGATGCATACATGATGGTCTCCTAACATCCATATATGTAGCTTTGCCAAAGAAACCTGGAGCCATTGAAAACTATACTACATATTTAGTCTTATGAGTAATGTGACCAAAGTACTATCAAGAGTTATCATGAGAAGTACAATAAAGCCAAAAATTGTTCATGAACAGTGCAGATTTGTAGAAGACATAGGCACCAAAAAATTTCATATATATTATAAGAAAGTTAATAGAATGAGCAAATTTATACTTGTTCTCGATAGAGTTGGTAAGGAATTCAACAAGGTAAAATGTGAGGAATTTATCAGACGGGCAACAAACAGCAGTTTTAATAATTGATACCAGATAGATGAGCTTCAGAAGTGTGCTGTCACTTGATCTCATCTCTCTGTACACTGAAAATAGAAGGAGATTCATAGAGGAATATTAGCTGGTGGACATCGTTTAAACAGTTAGCCATACGCTGATGACATAGTCTTAGTATCAAACAATGAAAAAGAGTTGCAGGAAATTATTGATACAATAGTGACAGAAAGTAAAAATGAAGGCCTTAGTGGCAAAATAGATGAAATTAATGGTCATTGTGAAAAGAAAAGAAAAAAAGGACCTCCAGAATATACCATCAAATTAATTGGCACAGTTTTGCAACAAATCAACACATTAAAATACCATGCTAATAACATCTAACAGACAATACCACTCAGAAGTAAAGAGTAGAATAGCCCAATCATTAGCAGCAGTCTGCAAAATGAAAAGTTTTTAACAGCAAGTATTTGTCAATTGAAGTAAGAAAGAGTTTTTCAGTCTGATATTTCTGACAGATGGAAGTGATTCATGGACAGTTAGTCAACAAGCAAAAATATTCCTGAAGACCACAGAGATATTTTACAGATGATTGTTAAGAATACCACAGACAATTGAAAGGAGAATGTCCTGATAGAGAGCAGTGCACAATGGAAGCTTATCATATATCAGAAGGAAACTACATTTTCTTTGGACATTTTATGAGAAGAAAGCTGGAACACATTGTATCAACAGGAAAAAGAGACGACCGAGGGAGTGGATGCTCAACAGTTTAATATTATAGCAAGGAAGAAAGCTGGAATACATTGCATCAACAGGAAAAAGAGATGACCGAGGGAGTGGATGCTCAACAGTTTAATATTATAGCAAGGAAGAAAGCTGGAACACATTGTATCAACAGGAAAAAGAGATGACCGAGGGAGTGGATGCTCAACAGTTTAATATTATAGCAAGGAAGAAAGCTGGAACACATTGTATCAACAGGAAAAAGAGATGACCGAGGGAGTGGATGCTCAACAGTTTAATATTATAGCAAGGAAGAAAGCTGGAACACATTGTATCAACAGGAAAAAGAGATGACCGAGGGAGTGGATGCTCAACAGTTTAATATTATAGCAAGGAAGAAAGCTGGAACACATTGTATCAACAGGAAAAAGAGATGACCGAGGGAGTGGATGCTCAACAGTTTAATATTATAGCAAGGAAGAAAGCTGGAACACATTGTATCAACAAAAAAGAAAAAGACATGACCGAGGGAGTGGATGCTCAACAGTTTAATATTATAGCAAGGAAGAAAGCCAACAGCAAAATTCATGAACAGTCCTGGGAACTAAGTTTGGTGAAAGCCTATGCTCCTTGGGAAGTTAAAGGGTGTTGAATGAAAGAATTGGGGACAAGAAGTTGTGGAGAGACATGTTCACCCACACCTACTGGCATGGCATTTAAAGAAGAACAGCAAAGAAACACTGCCACAGACATTGATAAACAGTGCCTGAAATATTCTATAGTGTCAGGTGAGTTGTTTATTTTATGTTGTCACAGACCTTTTTAGAGTTTTAATTAAAGATTTTTTCAACATGTTCTGTCTGGTCAGTCTTTCTAGAAACATTTACATACTTTTTTTCTGAGTTAATTGATGGAGTTAACCTTTTTATGCCCCCTTCCAGGAAAGTGAGGGCTAGACTTGCCCAGATAGTGAATGCTGACATACGATTCCAGCAAAAATATTGTGTTTCTTTGGGAAAAATTTTACATGGTATTTCTTAATGAGAACATGTGTGAGCAGACAGCAGAAGACAAATTTGGCTGACACTTTCATTTACACCCTTTTTATTTATTCACCCCTGCATGTCCATCATCCACAAACCAGGAGCAAAAGGAAAATGATGATGCTGTCCCTAAAATTCTACTGTAGTTGTACATAGACATAGTGTTGCCTCCTTTATTAGTCCTTTACCAGGAAAGAGCAGCTACACACAGACAGTCTACATTAGTTGTACATAGACACAGACAGTCTACATTAGTTGTACATAGACACAGTCTACATTAGTTGTACATAGACACAGTCTACATTAGTTGTACATAGACACAGACAGTCTACATTAGTTGTACATAGACACAGACAGTCTACATTAGCTGTAAACAGACACAGTCTACATTAGCTGCTAACAGACACAGACAGTCTACATTAGCTGTAAACAGACACAGTCTACATTAGCTGCTAACAGACAGTCTACATTAGCTGTCAATAGACACAGTCTACATTAGCTGCTAATAGACACAGACCACCTACATTAGCTGTAAACAGACACAGTCTACATTAGCTATAAGTAGACAGTCTACATTAGCTGTAAAAGACACAGTCTGCATTAGCTGCTAACAGTCTACATTAGCTGTAAACAGATAGTCTAAATTAGCTGCTAACAGACACAGACAGTCTACATTAGCTGTAAATAGACACAGACAGTCTACATTAGCTGTAAACAGACACAGACATTCTACATTAGATGCAAACAGACACAATTGACAGCTACAAATAGACACATAATCTTCATTAGCTATGAAAAGGCACGCAATCTTCATTAGCTATTAATAGATACACAATCAACATTGGCTGTACACAGACACACATTCTAAATTAATTGTAAACAGACACACAGTCTAATGGCTAACACCTTTTCCCCCCATTTCCCTGCCTCCACCAAAATAAGGATGATAATACTAAGAAGAATTAGGTTGAGACCCAAGAAATCCCTGACTGCTGGAAACTGACTTACTTAGTCATTCTTCTTCTACCCTGGGGTGTAGAGGTTTGCCAGAGAAAGCGCCATACTATACTATTGGCTGCGTTCCTCCTGGCCTAGTTCCAATCTAGTCCTTGGTCCTTCAGAGATTGTCTAATGTTGTCCTCCCAGCAATGCTGGAAACGATTACATTAATACATCTGATTTGCATGTGGTACCCTCATTACTACACCCTTACCAGTTTTCACATTATGTTTTGCCAGTTAGCTTACAGCGCATTAGTTAATTAGTTGTTTAGTAAGCATACAGGTAGTTGTTAGTTGCAGAATTCAACAGTTAAGGTATGTCTAATTGTTCATGTCTTGTTTCTTATGTGAGTACAAGCTTCACGTTTTAGTGTTTACATAGTATATTGTAGAGTGCCTCACTTTGTAATGTATTAGATTTCGCATAGTCTAACTATTGACTATATCTCATTGTGTAATATTTTAGGTTTTTCATATTGTAATGATTGAGTGTGCCTCATTTTGTATTTTTGTAGGTATCTCACGTGTAATAATTGAGTGTGCTTCAGTTTTTAAATGTTTGAGGTTTCCTTATGAGCTTGATTTTCTCAGTCTCCACATCCCAATGTATCTTTTAGGTGTTTTTTGAGAGAGTTTTCCTTATACGCCCTATCAAAGCCCTGTTTGTCACATCAGATGATTCTATACACGAGTGGAGGTTTCGATGGCAGCTGGATAGACTAGTGAGTATATGATGTGTCATAACCTAAGAGATCAGATAAAATTTGTAGAAAGCTGGCCAGATAAATGAAAGTTGTCAAAGCTATGGTTATATAACACTTCAGTACTGGCTGGTAGTATTCAAAATATGGTATACTGTCTTCACACAAATGTCACAGCTAGTATTAAACATTTTAGTTAGACATGGGCAGCGTAATGGTGCTTTATTGTCCGAGTGTATAAATAATGAGCTTGAACCCTGAAACACAGCCAGCATGGCTGGAGATTACTGTTGCATCAATATATGCAACACAGTGCTGCCCTGGTCAAACTTCTTGCGAAAGTACCAATCGTGGGTATGCCACAGCATCTAGTCGTCCCGTCACCGTAGGCAGTCATATAAAGAACAGCAAAGTTAACCATGAAACGCAGAGCATGGCGCACAACGGCCAACTGGGGCAATACGTAAGGTCCATAGTGGTTATATCAAAATCAACATGTTTATTTCGAATATTTCAGGTATAATACGCAGTGACGATCATTATAATTCCATGTCCCATCAGTCTTCATATAAGCAAAAAGGCACTATTCAGTAAGATTGTCCATCTTAGACCGTAGTGGTATTCAATTCATAAACAGTGAATCCACTCTTCTCTACAATGACCCTTCGCACCCTTCTGTAACTGGTAAGGTTATAAAGACTCCAATTTAACAGTGTACGAAGGCGCACGACATTACTAAATACGTAGTCCATGATTTTCTCCATGACTAGTATAAATCACAGCTGCAACCTCATTCCATGTATTTTCTGAGTTATTGAACTCAGAACAAAATGTTAGCCTATACTTCAGGCATCCGTCTTCAATCATCTGTTTACCACACTACGTCACCCATCGACCAGCACAAAAACATCATTCTTTTTTTATCTTCCACTCCTGATTGGTTAATACAATACTGTTTCTACCATATATGTTCAACAAATGTGCACCTAAGTGTACTCTTCAAAATATATCATCATCTCCCAAAATACCAGTGCCATTTTTTTTTGCGCAACTTCATTGTTGCCAAAATCATATCGCAACATCTGCCGTTATGGTGAAGTGTATATTTGCAAATTAGAGTCTTGTACGATGAAGGTCAGTGATGATCAAATGTTATATTTCATTTACACAAAACTGGTACATTTGTACACGTCTGCATCCTTTTATCCTATATCCTCGGGTACAGCTTTGTTTTGGAAACTGGATTTTTTCATTTTTCACCCAAATCGAATTAGATAAGTCAATCAGAATAGCACAAAGTCACCCAGAATGTGTTAAAAAGTAGCCCAAAGTCGCCCAAAATGTTTTTGAAAATAGCCCAAAGTTGCCCAAAATGTGTTTGAAAATAGCCTAAAGTCACCTAAAATGTATTTAAAAATAGCCCAGTCACCCAAAATAGTCAGAAATCACCCAAATTGTAATAATAGTAAAGTAGCCTAAAGAAACTTTTCAATCTTCAGAATATTTTGGTTTTTGGGATAGACCTTTAGTTTGTGCAGTGTATCTGAAAAGTAAATGTTAACTTCTGCTTATACAACATGTGTAAATAGTTAATGCAGTGTAAGATTACACAGTGTGTGAGTGAAGTGTTTATATGATGTTAGATTAAACACTATATATGAAGAGAGCAAGTAAAAGTTAACTTGAAAATATACGCAGTGTAATTGTAATGCAAGCTTACACAGTATGTGTGTGGAGAGTGAATTTAATGTTAAATTGAAAATAGACAAAGGGTTAAGTGTAGTGTTAGCTCATGCAATGTAAGTGTGGTGAGTAAATGTAGTTTAGCTTGCACAATTATATGCTCTGAAAGTACGGAATGTTTACATTAAATGTGTGCCACAAAAAAAGGGTAAATGTAATGTTGCTTTACACAAAATATGTGTAGAGAAAGTGTAGTGTTAGCTTATGAGCAGTGTTAGCTTTAAACTGTATGTTTGTGAAGAGTAAATTGATGTTAGCATTCACAGTATTTGTGTACAGAGATAACTTTATTTTAACATAAACACCATTTGTGCACACAATATTAAATGTAATGTTAATTTACAGAATATGTGAAAACTGTTAACTTTGAGAATATGAACATTCTTGCTTGTTCACTCGCTCATACACTGTTAATGATGTAGTGATAAATCTGTATTTCTGATATTCATTTTGGTCTGCTTTTTAGCCATGGTTTACATTGTTCTTTCAGTTTTATCAGTGTTCATGTTGTAACCTCATCTTTAGCTGTAGTTTGTATTGTTCTTTCAACTTTACTCATTTTAATGAGGTTATATTGTCCAGTCAGGGTTTGTGTTTAGCTTTCATTGCATTAGAAATATATGAAGATCATTCAAAGCTTGTATACACTGCTTAGACAGCGCAGACTGAGCTGGGTTGGTCATGTCTGCCGCTTGGAAGATTTTCGCATCACCAAAGATATTTTCTATGGATAACTAGCAGATGGCAAAAGAACAGCTAGATGACCGCAGCTGTGGTTGAAAGATGTGTGCCAGAGAGACATGAAGGTACTGGACATAAATCCAGCAACCTGGGAGGATGAAACTGCTGATGCTCCCTATGGTTCCACCTTAGATGGGCGAAAAGAAGCTCTCACAACGAGCAGAAGTGTAAAGAACACACCAAAAGGAACAAATAACAAAGAAGCTGAGGGCTATCGCCTATGCCTGTAGTCAGTTATGACTGAAGGGAACTACGACTACTAATATGGAGATCATTTAAAAAAAATAAAGTCAAATTCAGAAATCAGGATCATCAACTCAGCTGTCATGTTATTTTGATTGCATAGCTCTGAAACATGGAGAACAAACAAACAAACAAAAAAACAGTCAAGAAGTTACACTTTTATAAATGGGTGCTTTCTTAGATAGAAGGAGTGACATTGTCTGACAAGATCACCAGTATGAACTGATGACAAGAACCAGGCAGGTGCCAGTGGAGCAAGAGATGAGAAGGAGACCCTGGCGATGAGGAGGACACACATTGAGAAAACCTGTTGATAGCATTACAAGGCAGTCCTTGTTCTGGAATGCCCAATGGTAAGAGGGGTTGAGGGATACTGCAAAACACATGAAAATGGAGAGAACTGGAGACTGAAATAAAGAAGACATGGACAAATCTTAAGTGGATGGTACAGGATGACCTGATACAAATTTGTTAAAAGCATGTGCTGATAGTGGATCTGAGGAGTAATGAAAGACTAGTTTGAATTGTTCTTTCTTCTTTACAAATGCTATTGTGGACATATTGTTTAACTCAAACTTGTGTGGTTTATTTTATCTCTGCTGACATTTGTGTCAGCATATTTTTTAACCACAGTTTCTATTGTTTATCTCATTGATGTTCATGTTGGATGTTGTCTAGCCATGATTTCTGCTCATCTTCTTGATGGACATGAATATGTCATTAGTCATAATTTACTGTATTATTTTGTATCAACATATTTGTCCCATAACAGAGTTTCCAGTTCGACCAGGGACTGGCGGCTCCTGAGCCGACCCAGCTGTAATGGGTACCTCCGAAATCGGCGAGTATTTGCCTGAATGGCGAGGGACACCTGTCTCTGTACAAGAAAACTGGGATACTCACGTAAAATCAATGTCAGGTTAGACAATAATAATAACCTGAGATTTCGCCTCGAGTATTAGCGGGCGTACGAAAAAAAAAAAAAAAAAAAACTGGAGAAGTGTGGGGTGTGTGTGTGAGGGAGTGTTTTAACAACACAAGGAAACCTTGACTGGACAGTGTGCTTTCATGTATAAGGTCATAGATCCACATAAGAGGACACAGATGTGGAGGAAATAGCAAGAATAGGACAGTCAAGGACAGCAGTGTCCTTCACCTGTAGTGATGCACCCAAAAAGGGGTCATGACCTTGATAGTGTTTTAGCTAGGCACATGTATTTTGTTTTAATCACATACGCTTATATTTTGTTGGATGTGAGAGTTTTAATTGCATAAAACTTTTTAATGTTGGCAGAGATGTATTGGTAAATGGTTGCCCTCTTTTTGATTGCAGAGCTACACAATATTTTCTGTTTTGTGCAGCAACAAAGTCCAGTGTAATGAAGTTCATTCCTATCTAGTTTTTCTACCAGTAAGTCTTCAGAATCAGTGCAGCATCCTAGTGTCATCACCACTTACATCTTTGGCATGATCACAACCATTGTTATCATCAAGATTGCCACAACCATTGTCACAATTACAGTCATCACTATCATTATTGTAATTATCATCATCATTATTATCATTATTAACCACCATTATAATTAACACCATCATCATGATTATTATAATTATCACAGCCACCGTGATTATTATTGCCACTAGCAATAACCCGTTAATAATGACGGAAGTAAATAAAAAAACTAATATATTTTAAAAATATTTTTTAATTCAATATAAAAGTTATTTGATGACAACATTTTTTGTGAAAGTGTGTGGATTTGTTTCAAAGAATGTTCCCTGATAAAAAGTGTTTTTAACAAAAACTTTCAAGTTTTCATGATTTGTTCCTCGGGTGAGGGCGACATAGAGCTGGCCATGCCCGAAAACAAGTTCAGGAAGGAAAACTCCTACGTGATCAAAAGATTGTCCTTCACCAACTTTTCTTTGTTGAGTGTTACTATTTTCTGGAGAGTACATATAAGGGAAACAATATAATTAATGTCTAACTTTCAACCACAGTTGCATCCCTTAGTTGTGACCGACGTACAAATGGCGAGAATTATGGAGTTTGATTATAACTATCACCATCATCATGATTATTATCACCATTGTAATTATTACCAACATGATTATTATCATCGTTATTGTCAGTATTACCCACCACTATAATTGTTAGAATAATCATCTTTTATTATCACCATTATAATTATTACCAACGTGATTATTATCATCATTAATGTCAATATTCAATCAATCAATACCCTTTAGCTCCCCAAGGAGCACATGCCTTCAGCAAACACATGCCAAGTCTACCTGTCCCTTGCCATCCGCTCAAGTTCTTTCCATGTTTTCCTCATCATTTTCACCTCTGTATCCAGTTCTCTTCTCCATGTGCTTTTTGGTCTGCCTCTGCCTCCCTTTCCCTATGGATTCCAGAACATGGACTGCCTTGTAATGCATACATGCCACACCTCGGAGATGAAAAACCTGTACAAAAAAATTCAAAAACCCGCAAAACCTGTACAAAAAAAAAGACTGAAAAAACGTATGACGAGTTAATTCGTGTACTGTATTATAATTGAGGCATGGTGACTTTGCCTTTTAAAGCAAGTCTTCACTTATTTTAAAACTCAAACAATAAATGTCTGAGTTTATTTTACACTGTAAAAATGATGTGTCATCATTTAGTCTATTTCTGCGCTAACAGACCAGGAAATCCTTTTCTGAGACAGTAATAAGGGGTGTGGGTTAGAATTCCTAAACCTAACCTTGAATCCAAACCTTAATCTTAACCCTAACAACGTTCAAGGATGACATTGAAGAATATGTTCTACTGTTCTCACAACTAATTTTACTACTTTGTTATTAGTTTTATTGCAGAGAAAAATTGAATTAAACTATATCCTTTAGCACGCTGCATTCTTTGATGGAAATTTGCGCCTGCAGCTGCATTCTTTTTCACAACGCCCCGTTTTTATAGTGGGTGACTTGTAAGGTCTATAGTTTCTGTGTTTCTTGGTCAATTGCTATCATTTTTGGAATTTATATAAAGAAATGAATCTGATGATATAAAATTTGTTTGTGTACATGTTAGATGTGATAGGAATAGAGGAATGGAAAGATGAAAAAAAAATGATTAAAAAATTAAAAAAAAAAAATTAAAAAATTTTTTTTTAATTTAAAAAAAACCCAACAAACGAAGAGTCCTTATCCCTTGCATCTCAGTGAAAGTCATTTGACCAATACAAATCAAATGACGACCTTTTCGTTATACCCATCATCAGTAGCAAAGCAACAAACGCCCTCGTCAGCAGTGACATTCGGCCGTAACCCTAAACCTTTCCCATAAACCTAATCCTAACCCCTAAAATTAGACATACTAGCAATGACATTCTACTATCGTTTCCATCTCTGCCATCACCCATATTCTGAGAGCCGATATCAGCACTAATAAAGACAAAAATCTCCTCGTCAGAATCCATTAAAATTTGAGCGAAAATGGCCGTGTGTTCGATGCCGATTGATTTCGATTTAAAAAATTCACAGAAAATAAACGCGAATACACCCATCACTAAATAAAGATCGGAAATGGAAGCTAACTCTCTCGCAAATAACATTAAAACTTAACATCCGGGGCTGATATCACATGTACACAATTCCTAATGCTAGAAACCGACGATATCCGAAAGGCGACTTTAGTCACCTGCAGGTGAATAGGGACCTGCGGGTGACAAAAGTCGCTAAAGGATATTATCCTGTTATATGAAATGGAACAGGGAAGTTTCTGGGTGGTTTAGAATTAGTTCAATAAATATTTGATGTCATTTAAAAAATAATAAAATCACGTCATCATATACATTTAAAAAAAAATAAAAAGCTCATAATTTGCTATAAAAATATAAACTGCCGCTAGCATAATTTATTCTCTACCGAACTTCAGAAATGAAAATAGCCATTTCAGCCTAATTGGCAGTTTTAAATACCCCCCATATGAATAGTTTCAACCATCAATATGACAACCAGTGATAGTAGTTACTTATTTAATAAAATAACTCACTGTATAATCAAAATAATGGTATATCCTCCAAAGGAAAATCAGAATGACTTTAAAGAAAGGAAATTAAAACTTAGAAGTAACTCCAAAAAAACTTTTCCAGGGGCTCTGATCCAGTTTCATATTTATTTTTAAAATGTACATTTCTTAAGCAGATTCTACAAGTTTTAGTGAAATCAACAAATATATAGTGTTATCCCATTTTTTATTATTATTTTGCTTATAAGCAGCCGTAAATAAATTATGCTCAATGCGATGTAATCGTTAAAATAATCAGTAATGTGCTGGCTGCCATCAGCATTAGCGAAAAATGATACATGAACGACACACCACGCGAACCCTCGCAAATCCCGCATCAGTTGAAAAATATGCAGCTTGATTTTATTGGTTGATTTTTTTATTCACGTGGCCTAACATCTCGCCGAATCTCACGACGCAAATATCAGCTATGGTGTAGCGTAAGACGAGTGATTTATATATATTTAATAATTAGGTAAAAAAAACCTGTACAGAAATTATGTACGGGGCATACACATCTGAAAACGCAAAAACCTTGTCAAGTTATGGGTAAACCATAGCGTGTGGCATGTCTAGTAATGCTATCAACAGGTTTCCTCAGTGTGTGTCCTATCCATCGCCAGCATCTTCTTCTCAGTTCTTGTTCCACTGGCACTTGTCTGGTTCTTGTCATCAATTCCACATTTGTGACTTTGTCCTACCATTTCAGTCCTTCTATTCTACGAAAGCACCCGTTTATAAAAGTCTGTAGCTTTTTGGTTGTTGTTTTTGTTGCTCTCCATATCTCAGAGCCATACAATAGGACTGACTTGACATTTGAGTTGAAGATTCTTATTTTCATGTTGGACTTCATTTCTCTTGTTCTCCATATGTTTCCCAATGCAATGAAAGCTCCTCTTGCTTTTTGTATTCTTATTTTGATATCATTGTACTTCCCTCCAACGTTGTCTATATTGCTGCCAAGATATGTGTACGATTCTACATCTTCTTGTGGTGTTTCTTCAAGTTTAACCTTGTTATCATTTCTTGCATTTATTCTCATAATCTTTGTCTTTTTCCTGTGTATTTTCAGGCCCACTTGTTGTGACCTCATCGAGAATTTTCATTGTGTCTTGCATCTGATTATGGTTATGGGAGAGAAGAGCCAAGTCATCTGCAAAATCCAGATCATCAGGCTGTTTAGTCAGATTCCACTGGATTCCATTTCTGATGTGTGATGTCAGTGTTTTCAAAACTCAATCTGTTGCTAGTAAGAAAAGAAATGGAAACAAGAGGCATCCTTGTCTCACTCCCGTTCTAATTCTAAACGGTTCTGTAAGTTGTCCTTCATGAAGAACTCTGCATGTCATGTCTTCATAGATCTTCTTTATAAGTTAATGATCTTCATGGGAACTCCATAATGCCTCATCAGTTTCCAAAGTGATTCTCTGTCTACGCTGTCAAATGCCTTTTCATAGTCCACAAATCCGATGTGCAGCGGTGAATTTCAATCCAGACTTTGTTCAACTATTATTCTCAATGTGGCTATCTGGTCTGTACAAGATCTGTTTTGACGAAAACCTGCTTGTTCATCTCTCAGTTGCTTGTCTGTGGACTCTTTTAATCTCTCAAGGATGATTCTGTTTAATACTTTTCCTGGCACTGTGATAGTAACATTATTCCTCTATAATTTGTGCACTCTTGTAAATTTCCTTTCTTAAGCACCTTGACCAGATAACATTCCTTCAATTCTGCTGATATTTCCTCTCTCTCCCAGTCTTTGCCAAGTAGTTTGTATAATATCTCTCTAGAGGTATCAATATCTGTTTTGATGGCCTCTGCAGGAATGCCTTCTGGACCAGCTGCTTTTCTATCTTTCAGAAACTTTATGGCTTTCTTTATTTCTTCTCTACTTGGTCGTTCACAGCTGATTTGTAGCTCCTCCTGCTGACTGGGGGTTTAGTTGGAGCTGGTCTATTGAGAAGTTCCTCAAAATGTTCTGTCCATCTCTTCATTTGTTCTTGTATATTACTAAGCAATTTCCATTCTTATCTTTTATGAGGCCATTTGCTTGCTTATACCCTGTTAGCTTTTTTGTGTTGTTGTACAGGTCCCTCACATTTCCTTTGGCTGCAGCTTCTTCTGCTTCCCTTGCCAACTCTTCAATATACTTCCTCTTGTCTCTTTTGATGTTTCTTTTTACTTTGTTTGCTTCTATGTACACTTCATGAGCCTTGGCTTTGGGGCTTCTGGTTTTGCTTCTGTTTAAATTTGCTTTCTTGTTTTTCCTGTCTTCTATTTTATTAATAGTTTCTGTTGTTATGCATGCTTTGTGCTGATGTTCTCTTTTTCTCGGTACTTCTTCACGTCTCATTCCATATATTTTTTACTTGTTGCCAGTGGGTCTTCTGTATCTGCTTCATCTTCCAGCTGTTGGAGTACTTGGTATTTGTTGGATACTGTGATTGAAAATTTTGCTCTGATTTCCCACATTATACTGTTGTCTATAGCTAAATACTGTTGTAAATTTCTTGAGTTTTAATTTTGTTTTAGCCAACAGAATATGGTGGTCTGATACCACATCTGCTCCTCTACATACTTTTACATCATGCAATGATGACCTAAACTTCTTATTTATGCATATGTGATGAATCTGATTCTCAGTTCTGTGGTCTGGTGATATCCATTTTGCTTTATATAGTCTTTTATGTGGAAATATGCTTCCTCCTATTAGTTGATTTGAAGCACAGAAGTCAGCTAGTAGTTCCCCATTCTCGTTCATCATACCTAATCCATGCTTTCCCCATGATTTCTTCAAAGCCGGTGTTGTCTGTTCCTATTTTCACATTTAGGTCCCCCATCAAAATTGTGATGTCCTTTCTTTTCTTTTTGTCCAAGACATTTTGTAGTCTGGTGTAAAATTCTTCTTTATCGTTTGTTGGTGCATAAGACTGGATGATGTTTATATTTACTTTCTTTTTGGCTGATTTAAACCTTGCTGTTATAATTCGGAGTCCCATTGCTTCCCATTCTATAAGTGCCTTCTGTGCTTCCCTAGACAGCATTAGAGCCACCTTTTCACTGTGGGCTTTTTCCTCCTCATGTCCTGAGGGCAATACCATTTCTCATGTAATCAATCTCCTCCTCTCTATGCCCTACCACCGTGTCTCGCAGAGACCCAAGATAACAATCCTGTAATTTACATTTCTGCTGCTACCTGTGCAGTTTTCCCTTGTTCAGATCCTGGAGATTTTCCTAGACGAAAAAAGGTTAGTCAGCAACCCAGACTCCTTTCAGCTTTCTCTGGGTTGCTTCATGCGCCTCTTTTTCAGAGGGCCTTCTGTCTTGGACAGCTGGGTTAATTTATATTCTGCATTTGACTTGTCCATGTTTGTTGAAGTTTTTTAGTAAAATGTTTTTACGGGATAGGGTAACCAGCCCCATGCCCAACCCTCCTTAGTCCTTTTTATACAACATGCATGGTAGGGAACAGTGTTACTATTCTTTGCTTCCCTTTTGGGCCCCGGTAACACATGGGTGATTGTCAATTTTACCACTATAATTGTTAGAATAATCATGATTATTACCATTATAATTATTACCACAATCATGATTATTACCACCATTATAATTACTACCATCATGATTATTACCACCATTATAATCACTACCATCACCATGATTATTACCATCATCATGATTATTACCCCCATTATAATTGTTACCATCATTATGATTATTACCACCATTATGATTATTACCACCATTATGATTATCATCCCCATTATAATTGTGACCATTATCCTGATTATTAGTCCCATTATGATTATTACTACCATTACAATAATAATGATTATTAATTACCATTATCATCACTATTACTACATTATTGTGATTACTTAGTATTGTGTGTTTCCAGATTGTTTCCTTCATCATGCTGCGAAATGTCCCAGGATGTTTGCGGAGACGATACAGCGCTTTCTTTGCCTGGTTTGGCAAAATTTCCCTAGAGGTAAGTCATCTTTGCCTAGTCTAGTAATATTTCTCTAGAGGCAAAAGTTGCATCTTGTCTGGTTTGTAGATTGGTTTTTTTTTTTTTTTTCAGTATGTCATGTTTGTAGATTTGTTTTTTTCAGTATGTCATGTTTGTAGATTTGTTTTTTTCAGTATGTCATGTTTGTAGATTGTTTTGTTTTTTTCAGTATGTCATGCTTGATAAATATTGTGCCCAGGCAGCTAAAGAATTCCATCTTTTTGAAAATCATATGCTGTTTTCAATGCATTCACAACTGAAAATGGCAGAAGCAAAAACCGTGACTAATTTTACAACTCGAGAACCACTGGACCAACTTAGATATCACTTTTCATATTTGAGACTGGCCAAAAATGTGTGGACCTATTACAAATGTTACCTGCATAGGATAAAAATTAAGGGCTTAAGATTACTAATACTAAAGTCCTAAAGATTCATTTTGGAGACCCTATTTTTGAATGTTCATCCACTAGTCACTCATATTTTCTCATTTTAAATACCATTTTACACAAGCTATTTAAGAATTCATGAGTTCATTCAACATGGAGACTATGTCATCTACTTATCACTGTCTGTGTTAACATTATAATGATTGAACAAATAATGCTAACATCTGTTACATATTAAGTGTTGCCATGGCTAGAACATGATTAGTCAGCAAAGTGAACGTGCCTCTGTAATGTTACGTGCCTGTATAATGTTACGCAGGCATACATATTTCTCCATGTTATATTTCAGTTTCTATCACTTTCTTCTCTTAACAAAACAGTACGTTCTGCTTTTCCCAGCGTAGTCTGCGCTGTCTAAGCTGTTTACATGCTTTGGAGGCCAGCATGCTCTTTGTCCTTCCACGAAATACTGAGGATGTGTCGTAGACACTGTAGATGAAAGGTATTGAGCCTTCTTTCTTGCTTAGCATAGGTTGTCCATGTCTCGCTGCCATATAAAAGTATGCTGGTGACGCAAGCGTTATATACTGCAGCTTTGGTCTTGGTTGTGAGTTTGGACTTTCCCCAAACGCGTTGTGAGGTGGGCAAAAGTGGCTGCAGCTTTGCCAATGCGGCTGTCCATTTCTGTGTCCAGAGAGAGTTTGTCTTGATGGTAGATGTCAGGTATGTGAAGTGATGCACCAATGCCAATTCATAGTTATCGATAGTAATAAATTGTGTAATATCCACATCCTGACTTAGCACATTTGTTTTCTTTAGACTTATTGTGAGGCCAAAGTCCTTGCATGCTTGGGTTATTTGAATTCATCAAGCTCTGAAGCTCCTGTTGATTTGAGTGACGATAACAGTGTCATCAGTGAATAACAAGTCTCCCAAAGTGACCCTTGTGATTTGTGTTTTTGCCTTCAGATACATTGATAGTATTATTCTTGTCATTGCTTCACTATGAGACTAGGCACGTTCCCACTGGTGAGTTCTGTTCCAGCTGTACAGCTGGGGTTCGGGCTCTGGAGCAGGCTGCAAGTGTGATTTGTGGCACCAACTCTGGCTGCCACCGGGTAGTCATCCTCACAGATGCACTGTCTGTCCTACAAGCTCTCAAGGGTGGTAAACTCCCGCATCTGAGAAATGAACTAAACAAGGTAGCTGCCAAAAAGAGAACCATACTTCAGTGGGTACCATCTCACTGTGGTGTACCCGGAAATGAAAAGGCAGATAAACTTGCAAAAAAGGGAGGAGAATGTGAACAAGAAGATAATGAAGTCACATACTTTGAGAAAAAGAGAGCTATCCAGACTATCAGAAGAGAACAGAACCAACCCAAAGACGACTATCACACTCTCGATCGGCAGGGACAGATAACTATTTTTCGACTCAGGACAGGGCATAACAAACTGAATAAACACATGCACAAGCTACGATTGTCTGCTTCACCACTGTGCACATGTGGATTAAACGAACAAACTGCTGAGCATGTTCTACAGGACTGTCCTCTGTATGACCAGTTAAGAAAGATATACTGGCCGAATGACTCAACACTAAACTCAAAGCTATATGGAGTTAAAGAGGAACTTCAAACAACAGTCGAATTCATCATGAGAACTCGTCTGACGGTGTAATCATCAAAGATGCGATCGCAAGAAGAAGAAGAAGAAGTTATCCATCATTATCATATTATGAAAACATTATTTTATTTTCTGTGGTTGTTTAGAGAAATCCATATTTCACATTTTGATTGTTTTTCCCCAGCTGTTTATTAGCCAGTATCACATTTGGATGGCCGCAGACACCCATGGTGTACTGGTCCTCATTCCAAGCTACCCTGTTCTCAACGTCATCATCACTTCCTTCATCTTCATCGTGGTCTGTCATGAAATCAGTGAGATCAGCCAGACCCTGTGTTCATATGCCGTGCCACAAGATCTTAAGGCCTTGCTGCGAAATATTGTCGTCTTTGTGGGAGTCTTGATACCACTGTGTTATGTCAATGGCTTGCTAGTTGTCTAGTGAGTGGGAGAATTGCGTGTCTGACTGTGATTGTGCTGGTCATATCATGGTTTGTGTGTGTGTAGCTGTCGTGATGTTGACCATGTTGTGGTTGTGAGATTGAGAACAAAGGATGGAGACGACCTCATTTGGTGTATAGTGTCAGCATTGTAAATACGTTCTTTGATATTCCATGTCTGAGTGTGTACATGCTTGAGGGAAGAGTTATTTCACATTTGAGACTGTGTTGAGCATACAAAAGATCATATCATGTGTTGATGTCTGTGACATTATCTTTTTACGACATCTTACATGTTGAATTCTGTGATGCTGTTTCCAAAGTTTTACCACTAAAACTTTGACACTGTCTTCTTTGTTGACATTTGTGACTCCTGTCAAATTTTCCACTTCTTGGACTTTTGTCATACAATATTTTGATTTCTGTGACCTGTTATTTCTTGTATTTGTTGACATCTATGACTCTTTCTGTGAAGTTTATCCGCTCTCTTGGACTCCGTCATACAATATTTTGATTTCTGTGACCTGTTATTTCTTGTATTTGTTGACATCTATGACTCTTTCTGTGAAGTTTATCCGCTCTCTTGGACTCCGTCATACAATATTTTGAATTCTGTGACATCTAACCACATGTTAACTTCTATGAAGCTCTCTGTTATGTGTTCATGGATACTTCTTCTTCTTCTTCTTGCGATCGCATCTTTGATGATTACACCGTCAGACGAGTTCTCATGATGAATTCGACTTGTTTGAAGTTCCTCTTTAACTCCATATAGCTTTGAGTTTAGTGTTGAGTCATTCGGCCAGTATATCTTTCTTAACTGGTCATACAGAGGACAGTCCTGTAGAACATGCTCAGCAGTTTGTTCGTTTAATCCACATGTGCACAGTGGTGAAGCAGACAATCGTAGCTTGTGCATGTGTTTATTCAGTTTGTTATGCCCTGTCCTGAGTCGAAAAATAGTTATCTGTCCCTGCCGGTCGAGAGTGTGATAGTCGTCTTTGGGTTGGTTCTGTTCTCTTCTGATAGTCTGGATAGCTCTCTTTTTCTCAAAGTATGTGACTTCATTATCTTCTTGTTCACATTCTCCTCCCTTTTTTGCAAGTTTATCTGCCTTTTCATTTCCGGGTACACCACAATGAGATGGTACCCACTGAAGTATGGTTCTCTTTTTGGCAGCTACCTTGTTTAGTTCATTTCTCAGATGCGGGAGTTTACCACCCTTGAGAGCTTGCAGGACAGACAGTGCATCTGTGAGGATGACTACCTGGTGGCAGTCAGAGTTGGTGTTATAAATCATATTTGCAGCTTGCTCTAGAGCTTGAACCTCAGCTGTATAGTTGGAACAGAATTTACCAGTGGGAATGTGCCTAGTCTCATAGTGGTTGTCAGGATATGAGATAAAGATACCGGCACCTCCATTCCTAACAGCATTTGTTGCTGATCCATCTGTATAGGCATGTATCCATGATTGATCGGGATAGCTTTCTTGGATCATACTCAATGTAGCAGTTCGTTTTTGCAGATCATTATACTCACATCCACTTGTGAGACCACTGACTGATGTATTAATTTGGAGGGCACTGCTGGCCTGCTCCCATGGTACAGGGTATAGGGTGGGCTTCAGTGGTGTTGTCTTCATGGATAGGTCTTCTTGATGCTGTCTTATAAGTCTTTTCCCCCGATGCACAAAGCTGCTACGCTTTAGACGTCCCAATGCCAGATCATCTAGTCTTGCCTTCATTGGGTGCATTGGCATACTGTTGTATTTTTCCATCTGGATCATGGTTTTTGTGTCTCTTCTATGGGACAATGTCTGTAATCCAGCAACCTTCTGCATCTCTGTTATTGGTGTAGTTTTCATGGCTCCTGTAATGAGCCTGAGAGCTTGATTTTGCACCTTGTCCAAAGACTGCAGATGTGAGTTAGCAGCTGATGACCATGCTGCTGAGCTAAACTCTAAGTGTGGTCTTATTACTCCATTATATGGGAGCCGCGCTGGTGTAATGGCTTCGGCGTTGTACTGGCGACCAGGTGTTCATGGTTCAAACCCGGGCGTCGGCGTTTGAAGAAATGTTTACGGCCGGAAATTTGACTGAATAACCTGAACGGCTCCTGTGATAAACCCTCTGTGGATGGGAAGGAGCGAAGCTCCTGACCGGGTTGGAAGGAAAGTCCTCAGGTTCCCCAGCCTCGCAATGATATGTCATTGGGCCGAAGGGCTGAAAGCCCAAGTGCCGCTGGTTAAAGAAAAAAAAAAAAAAAAAAAAAAATTACTCCATTATAAATCTTCTTTAGATTTCGTTCATTTGCTCCCCAGTTGGTACCTGCTAATTTTCTGAGTATGCCTAGTCGTCTTCGGGCCTTTCCTTCTGCGTTTTCAATATGCTTATTCCATGTAAGCCTTTGGTCAAATGTCACCCCAAGATAGGTGGGGTAGCTTTTTTCCTTGATCACGGTTGTCCCTAGGTGTATGTTAGCTGATTTGTCCTTGGGGGCGAGGGAGAACAGTGTTGTGGAGGTTTTGTCTGTGTTTATTGTGATAAGCCATTTCTCTGCCCATGACACTAGCATGTCTGCTGCCCGCTGCATTCTATAATTTGCTGTGGTGACATTTTCATCAGCGCACCAGAGTACTAGGTCATCTGCATATAAGGCAGCTTTAACTCCTGCAGGGAGATCTTTCACCAGGTCATTGATGTTTCATGGATACTGTCTTACTACATGTCAACTATGTGACACTTTGTTAGTTCATGCACATATTTTTTTTTAACACTTTAAAATCTGCACCATTTTGTATGAATGTTAGAATTTCTATACCACAAGACTTGATGGTATGTTATGTAGTAAATGTTGTCAGTAGCATGTACAAGCAGACTGTACTCGGATTTTTTTCTTTCCGAGATAAGGTTTGCCTTAGTTTTTTATTTCAGAATGTTTTTTTATGGAGGTTCAGAACGATAACTATTGAATTTCCACTAAATTTATGTTACAGTTCTATGTTTGACAGTAGCTCTTACTAGTCTTGCCATTTTAAAGTACAAAAATCAGTATTGTATACTAACTGCAACACTCAGTAGGATTACAGTACTCAATATGTGCAAATAATGAAGGGTCTGCTGCTTGTTGTTTAACTAGGGCTACTGAGCTTTTCGCTCTTGCAGCCAGTACCAAGTTGAAGAGGACTTGTTAATGTCTACACTGTAGATCTAGACTTTTCCTGTGGCTTCTCTGCTATTCCGAAATGTGTTGAGTGAAGTCATGAGCTCCAGTTTCTCCAACTTGGCTTGCATTTAAAGGATCATCACATCTGGTCCCAAGCTAGGAAGAAGAAGCTTGTAGCATACTGTGCATTCTCTGTGATCAAAGGGGGCTCTCCACATATGCAGAGCCAGAATGCTGGGCTCTCCCAAGGAATCATCACGTCCTACACAGAGCCACTTCTCGGCTCCCCTTGCCTATCATGGAGTCCATAGTGAGATCCTCCTGCATCAACCAGGTAAAAGTCAGAGTTACATCTGGAGCTCAAGTGACTTCTCCATGCTAAGTGTGCAGTACTGGATTCTCAACAAGTCTCACCACAGGGGAATCCCGGGAAGTGTGTGGATGCTATAAAAAGTCATTGAGGGTGTAATTAGCCTCGCAGACAGAGGTTCACATCAAAATCTACATACTATATCATTTTGCATAGCTGGTGGTCATATGACTCCAGATATGCCTCCAAGGATCTGCTGTAAAACTGATAACAGAAAGTAAAAGAAATTAACACTGGTATTGGGGTCAGTTCTAAAAAATAAACTACATTAGAAACACAGGACATTTCAGGATAACAATTCGTTATCTCAAACAGAAAACAAATATAGAAAGGCTGTGAGAACATTACAAAAGTCCTAGTAGACATGTAGGGAAATTAATAAGTAATCAACAAATAAAAATACTAAACAAAGAAAGAAATATGAAAACAAAGAAATGAACTGCAATAATACTAAGTAAAATAAGGGAAAGTATGGCCTAATGTAAAAGTTGTCTCTAGTGATGAACCAGTGTTAAAGGTAAAGCAGCAGATACAAACAGGAAGTAAACCTGAAGGTAAGAGTAGAAAGTGAAAAGCCAAAAAAGAAATATACCAAACCAGAAATGGGACAAGAATTTTAAAAAATTGTTATGAGGAAAGGAAAAATATGAAAGAATTGGAGAAACTCACTAATACAGCTACCCAGGGGCTTAAATTAAATGTGCTGGACATTCAGTCCATCAGTTGAAAGATGATCCATTAAAAAAAACCTGACAATTCTCATAAGAAAAGCATGTAGAGTCAACCATACATACTTCATGAGCAGATGTCAATTTAATGCCATAGCTTTCACAATCAACGCTGCAGATATTTCTTATCTTTGTTTCCTGATGTAGGGTTATTCCAAAACAGTGCATTTTTGGTATATTGTTCATTTGTAAAATAACTCTAATGGTTTTTTTTTCTTTTTAAAGTGGTACTCAGTATGTAAAGCTACAACTCTCATTGTGTTAGCCAGTCACTCTTACTAACTTTGAGATGACACAAAACCAGTATTTTATACTACAGTATTTATTATGTAAGACTAGTCACTCTTGGTATGCAGATTAATAGTAGTGTAATACATGAGGCTGACAAGAACAGTCCCAAAGAAGAATCTTGATGCTGTGTGAAACAACACACTTTTAATATATTGAACCAAGTATAATGACCAGCAGCTTCTTACTCCACACAAAATACATGAACAATTAAAGATAGAAAATATTTGTTTACAATGATGGTCTATTTTGATAGTGATAAATGTCATAAGATTATTTGAATGTTATTGAAAG
Source organism: Oreohelix idahoensis (assembly GCA_024509875.1). Classification (NCBI taxonomy): domain Eukaryota; kingdom Metazoa; phylum Mollusca; class Gastropoda; order Stylommatophora; family Oreohelicidae; genus Oreohelix; species Oreohelix idahoensis. The sequence goes on from JAMPIV010009920.1 coordinate 79,238, forward strand.
GGTGATGAGCGTCATAAGATTGTTTGAGTAACAAATGAATGTTATTGATAGAGTGATAAGTGTCATAGGATTGTTTGAGTGACATATGAATGATTTTGATAGGTTGATGTATGTCATAAGATTGTTTGAGTGACAAATGAATATTATAAGATTGTTCAAGATCAAATCATTAAAACATTTCTCAGTATCTGCAGTTTTTGCTTGTACTTCTCAAATGATAGGCTTAGATTCTTTATGTCATCATGAGCTCAGGCTAGGCAAATTACTTGTTCAAGAGGTGATGGTGCCAATAAAATTGACTTCTATATTCAAGATCTCGTTAGCTCTCCTGTAAACAATGTCTCTGACCTTTGCCTGACTAATTTACTTCATGAATATCATAGAAAACATCTAGTACACCCTAGCTCCATGTCCTCTGAACATAACTACAACCCAGTCGTCTTGTAAAAACAATTTTGCTAATAAGCTTGACGTAGACTTTCAGGCCCTGCCCCAACCTTTAGCACGCATGTCGACCGCAGCGTGCTACGTTTTTTAGCATTAGAATGTGTGTACACGTGATCTCACCCCCGGATGTTAAGTTTTAAACTTATCTGAGAGAGAGTTAGCTTCCGTTTCCGATCTTTTTAAGTAATGGGTGCATCCGCGTTTATTTTCTGTGAATTTTTTAATCGAAATGAATCGGCATCGAACATGCGGCCATTTTCGCTCTAATTTTATTGCATTCTGACGCCATGAGGTGGGGATGAGATTTTTGTCATTATAAGCGCTAATATCGGTTCTCAGAATATGGTTGATGACAGAGATCGAAACGAAAGTGGAATGTCATTGCTAGTATGTAAAAGTTTAGGGGTTAGGATTAGATTTATCGGAAAGATTTAGGGTTACGGCCGAATGTCACTGCTGACATGGGCGTTTGTTGCTTTGTTACTGATGATGGGTGTAACGAAAAGATCGTCATTTGATTTGTATTGGTCAAATGACTTTCATTGAGATGCAAGAGATAATTTAGATATGGACACTTCGTTTGCTGGTTATTTTATTTTTTTTTTTTTTAAATTTTAAAATATAAAAAAAATTAATTTTTTTATTTTTTACATTTTTTTTTCATCTTTCCTTTCCTCTCTTCCTATCACATCTAACATGTACACAAACAAATTTTATATCATCAGATTCACCATTCATTTATTTATATAAATTCTAAAAATTATAGCAATTGACCAAGAAACACAAAAACTATAGTCATTACAAGTCACCCACTATAAAAACGGGGCATTGTGAAAAAGAATGCAGCTGCAGGGGAAGTTTTCTGGAAGAGAATGCCGCGTGCTAAAGGTTAACTCTCAGGTATACTTAAATTGTTATCTCCGCTTTAGATTAATTGGGCAGAACTAATTTTAATATCTCAATGCTCCTTGAGGGAAAAAATATATATACATATATATTTTTTTTTTTCAGTGACTCATACATGAAAATAGAAATACTTTGTGAAAATATCTAGTCGGTAAAATCCTACATTCAGTGACTCATACACGAAAAAAAAACCTTTGGTTCAATATAAACATTTAACTTCTCTCACCATCGCCGCAACCCTGATAAACTTCCTATGCCCTTAACCCATCTACAGTAGATTACAATACATGATACATTAGATTACAACATATGGGTATTTTAGACTACAGTACAGATTATATTTTACTACATAAACTGTTGATACTTTCACAAATTTGTGCAACATTCAGAAGCATTACCATACTAAGAATCGTATATGCAGTACTATGTTGTGTCTTACAACACTGGGTATATAAGACTACAACACCAAAACATATTTTACTACATAAATGAGTGATAGATTTACAAACTTGTACAACATTCACAAGTATTACCACACTCAGTATCTTACAACACTGGGTATATAAGACTACAACACCAAAACATATTTACAAACTTGTACAACATTCACGAGTATTACCACACTCAGTATCTTATCTGCAGTAACATGTAGTGTTTTACAACATTGGGTATATCTTCTTCTTCTGCGTTCGTCCTGAAAAGGACGTTTGTTGCTCTGTGTCGCCATTTACATCAAAGCTGCGATATCTGCGCCTTTCAGCCCAACACATCCGGTTTCAGCATGGCATTTTTGGGACCGGGTTAGCCTTCCCTCTCTGATCCCTACTTTCTCAGCCAGACTGCAGTGATACAGCCTGTTTCTAGGACCACCACTTGGAGGTGGAGCAGGGTATTGGTCAGCTCTGGCTCGCTGACCCTGACACAAGCAGTCAAGCTATGGGTCGCTGACTGCATTTATCACTGTTACTGCATCTATAGCATCAATTATATTTTACTATATAAATCAGTAATAGATTTAGAAACTTGTACAACATTCAGTAGCATTACCACACTCATTATCTTAGCTGCAGCACCCTGTACAGTCGTACAGATGGCTTTTTTTCCCCCATTGAAGATGAAACATTTTTTTATGTGCTCTCATTTGCACGCTAGATATTTTTTGCTTAAATGTTCCAAGAAATCACCAACCAAGATCTGCTTACTCTGAGCAAGCAAGAGGACATGTACACCATCATTGCTGGCAGACGCTGGAGCTGGGTTGGCCATGTCCTCAGAAGAGACCCCGATGCCGTCACAAGAACAGCTATGCTATGGACCCCTGAAGGAAAACGAAAGAGAGGCCGACCAAAAACAACGTGGCGGAGGACTGTGGAGGCTGAGATGCAAAGAATGAACCAGAGTTGGGGCACTGTACGAAGGATGGCCACCGACCGAGCAAAGTGGAATAAATTTGTTGTTGCCCTACAAGACGCCACCAGGCGTGATGGCCACTGACTGCTTTGACAGTCGGTGGCTAAGGATCAAAGAAGAAGTTCCAAGAAATGTGGGCATTTTAGGTGAATGTTGTTTCAGTATGAATGAAAGATAAACCATAAACTACCAGCTAGTTTTAGCGTGGCACAATCAAAGTATTGTTTTATGTGTATAAAAATATCATCATCATTACCCTTCCCTTGAGCTCCCTGCTAAGCCTTCCTATCATGTGACATCCGTTCACGGACTTTCCATGTCTTCTTTGTCTTGTTGAGGTCTGTCTCCAACTCCCTTCATCATGATTTAGGTCTCCCTATTAACCTGTTTCCTCAGTGTGTGTCTTGTTGAGGTCTGTCTCCAACTCCCTTCATCATGATTTATGTCTCCCTATTAACCTGTTTCCTCAGTGTGTGTCTTGTTGAGGTCTGTCTCCCAACTCCCTTCATCATGATTTAGGTCTCCCTATTAACCTGTTTCCTCAGTGTGTGTCTTGTTGAGGTCTGTCTCCCAACTCCCTTCATCATGATTTATGTCTCCCTATTAACCTGTTTCCTCAGTGTGTGTCTTGTTGAGGTCTGTCTCCCAACTCCCTTCATCATGATTTATGTCTCCCTATTAACCTGTTTCCTCAGTGTGTGTCTTGTTGAGGTCTGTCTCCAACTCCCTTCATCATGATTTATGTCTCCCTATTAACCTGTTTCCTCAGTGTGTGTCTTGTTGAGGTCTGTCTCCAACTCCCTTCATCATGATTTATGTCTCCCTATTAACCTGTTTCCTCAGTGTGTGTCTTGTTGAGGTCTGTCTCCCAACTCCCTTCATCATGATTTATGTCTCACTATTAACCTGTTTCCCCAGTGTGTGTTTTGTTGAGGTCTGTCTCCAATGTGACCGTACGTGCGTCACTTCTAGCATTTATGCCAAGAAAAAATAACTTATTGGTAAATCACCATTTAGACTGAAACAGAGGATAGTTTATGAAATAAAAAAATCAAGTATAAAATAAGAAAAATAAACTGCTATTTTAATGAAAACAGACTATAATTGTAACTTAGATAAAAGACAGTCAAGGGAGAGGGCGATGATTGAAAATAGCGTTTAGATGGGACATGTGATCTTCTTGACCAATGACTAGGCTGGAGCTAATTAGACCATGCACGCTCTTACCCAGCGAGGAATCCCCGGCAAAAGTTAGTTGTAGAATAATGATGTGAACCAGAAGGACGTCTCCTGGTTTTGTTTCTGTCAGTTGGAATTTGTTTCAATTCAATATAACTGATTTTGTTCGTCAGTTATAATCATGCGGTTGTGCATGACAGGAGTCATTGTATTTCAGAGTTATTTCTTTGGAAAGCAGTAAGTAGAGTGCTCGATATTCATTGATTGTAGAATGTTTTCAGCAAGTACTTATAAATTCTGATGAAACCCTTTTCACCTCAGGAGAGGTAGGATGTAATGCACTATGAGCTACAAAAGTAAACGAAACCACTATAAGAATGAGCATACATTGATATATTCACTTAAGAGATAAGAAGTTTTTTGACGGGTTTGAATAAGAAGGATGAAACCTATTACCCTCAAACGTAGATGTGAACTATAGAAAAGGGATACCTGCGTTTTGTATGAACATTTGGATGTAGAATGCCATATTCATGTACCCAAATGAATATTACTTGCCTGCAAAATAACTGTAAATAAAGTTCACCTTGACATTTTATCATGGCTGTTGCAAAATTGCTGTTGCCTTGGGATGATTGAGGAAGTGTAAGTCAGTGAAAACATGATCAAGAAATAAAATTGCTCTACTTCTAAAACACCTAAAGAGGACCCCTAACGAACCTGGTTTTCCCAAATATAAGAGAGGAATAAACAAACACCTCTGGCGGATTTAGGCCAGTCATACAACTCACTCTCTGGTGAAGAATAAAATAGAATAACACACCACTCGGCCACACCAACTCCCGTCATCATGATTTATGTCTCCCTATTAACCTGTTTCCTCAGTATGTGTCTTGTTCAGTGCAAGAGTCTTTTTCCTCATAGTTTACTCTCTGGTATTTTTCTAGTTCAGAGCTTCTTAACCTGTGCCCCCTTGGGGGGCCCCATCAATGAATCGTAGTGGGTCTACAATTTTAAATTATGCTTTTGTGTAAATTTGTTTCCAAGGAGGGGTCCATAGCCTTCATTGGACAATCAAAAGGGTCCATATCTTTCTTGGAGCAATCAAAAAAGATCCATGTCACAAAAGATGGTTATGAAACCCTGGTCTAGTTCCCTCCATTACGTCCGCATTGGTCTTGTCCTCCCATTCTGTTCAGCACACGTCATTAATGAAAGTCTGCTAACTTCTGGTTGTCATTTTTATTTCCTCTGAGTTTCAGAGCCATTAAATAGGAAAAGCCAAAAAATATGACTAATCAAAAATATGACAAAATGTAAATATAGATATCTTCAAAAAGATGTAATCTTTTTTTAAATACTGAGTTACAGTATTCATCAACAGATAAAAACTTAATGCACAACTGCAAATACAGGCAAGTATAATATGTGTGTTTGTAAATATATATATATATACACACACACACACAACCAGCTATGAATGTGGATATTCAGTAAAACAATCAAACACAACACACACACATTAACATTTTGCACCTGGCATTGCTCACACGTTGAAACAGTTGAAGAAAATACAATAATCAGAATAAGAAGCATAATACATAGGGGTACAGTAACTTCTCACTCACATCATACAGCAGTGTACCCTCTTAATCACACTGATGCAGCCCACCGTAAGTTATAATACCTGCTTGGTATCAACTTGCGATGTACTGTAATAAAACTTAAAAAACTTCATGCTTCAAGCTTCTTAGAGGAACTTTGCTTTACAGCAGTTTAGCAATGTCTGCTGTTTTCTGAGGTAGATAAATGTGAGATTATGTGACTATCCTTTGTTACGCATGTGACAGAGGTTTGCTTGCTGTGTGGTCTCCCAATCTTTGGGAAAGTAAATTGTTTACCACTAAGCAGTGTTTTTCACACGGTGCTCAGAAAACTCAGGGGGTCTCCAAACTGTGTGTAATAGGGGCCGTTGGGTCTACACCAACTGTGATATGGATTTGCCCACTTCGTTAGCAAGGACAGAAAGAATACATTTAATAGTTCTTCCGACATCACATCTCTGCTAGTCGGATACCATCGTACATAGTGGGACATTAGATTAGATGTCAGTACTTCGTGTCATATAAGATTTCTTGTAGGAAAACGTAAGTGAATACATCTTGGTTAATCTTCATAATTTCAAATGTCTGGATGTTTTGGACGTGAATTTTCATCTAACATTCAATCTACTTGATTTTGGTGACTTGTGGGGTAAGACCACCTTCCTCCCAGATGTCCGATCAAATTAGATGACCCCTTTTGTTAATTTATTGTAGAACTGAACTGGACAACTAATCAAAATAGATTAACGAACAAAACCAGAAATCAACTGCAAAGAGATAAATCCTGAATTCTTGAATGCACTCCTGAGTGTACTGATCAATTTATTCATCTTCTCCCACGGGAAAATGTGTATAGGTGCAATTCTTGTTTTCCTATAATTCAAAATGATGATGATATCACTCTCAATTAAAGTGGAGCGTGGTGGATGGTGATGAATGTTGTTACTTCGAGGTCATGTAAAAACAGGTCAGCAGAATCGTCCTTCCTACATCTGTCTTTATTTCTATCTGAGTTTTTCCCATAACTAAGATAATTGCTCAACATTTATCCTGGCTTCTAAGCAAATGTATTTGGTATGCATTTCACATGGGGTCTTTGGTTGCCTACGTTCACTAAACATTTTTAAACTGTCAATGAGTCTACAAATCTGACTAGGCGTTTCGATGCCCAACATAAAGGGGCTGGAAGCCACTGCTTCCATACTTACAATAAATAGAATGCTTGAAGAAGCTGGTTTCGCATCTCATTTTGTCTAACCAAACATGTATTTTCTGCCAACCATTTCTGACAGGGTTCTGACTTGGTTGACTACTACTCATGATGGATCTTAAATAGGGTCCATCTTCTCTTGTATGTTCAACTCAGTCTCTGTATCTCTGTGTGTTGGCAGTTTTTCTATCTCTAGGACACTACTAGTCGTCACTATTACCTTTCCCAGCAACAACCATTTTTCTCTATTTCAATTTTCTGACTCCAGGATACCACATTGACTACCATGACGTCATACAAGTGGTTTATCTAACTCACTCTGAAGCAAAGGAAATGTACTGTGACGTGCTTAACGAGGATTGGCACTGGCATCTCAATATATGGCTTTATCAGCTTACTTTTCCTTACCTGAATTTTTAGTCTATCATCAATCTGTGCCAGATTTTTGGTAGGGGAGTCAGCAGCATTCCTGATGACATCACCAGGAGAGAAAATATCACTTTTTTTTAAGGACTGCTGAAGTTGTCAATAGATACAAGATTTGTGTCCCATCGACATCCAGATCACGGCGATCAGATCCTGCTCCTCCGACACTACTAGCCGAGAACAGCTTGAGAACCGTCTTATCCACCGCAAGGGGTGTCTAAAACCAGCTGGTCTTAACACTCTACACACCTTTGTCTAAGGTCACCCTTTCCTCTCTTGTTCTATTTTGACCCTTTCCACTCTTATCTATTTTTCTGCTGCCCTCGAATAATATGTATAAATATATAATACAATGTTTTCAATATGCCTTGATTTTTTATTTCATATTTATTTATCTCCAACTCTATTCTGTCCTTTTCTATTTCCAGTCCCCACTAATATTACGTTTGGGTAGTTTATCGTTCAGTTTCATTTTTCAGTTTTTTAGTATCTATTGTGTAAATCCGGTGGTGGCAGTCATTTCCTTTTCCAGGCACGCTCATCTGTCCGTGGCAGCAAACGTGTTGGGACTTTGATGCCTTTAGGGAAGTATCTAGGTTTTTTATATTTATTTAGGTTCTTATGTGTCCTATCTAGCCTTCACTTTCTTTCCTTTCCCTGGCAAAGGCCTTGTGGCCGTAACGTTGGCTATTTTCTTCGTCTTTTGTCCTCGTAAAACAAATCACCTTTTTTCGAATTTCTTTTCACACCCATCCTAAGAACAGACTGGGATGTTTCTTCACAACAATCAATGTTTTTTGTCTGGAATTTCATTGTTCTTTTGATTTGTTGTATTGGAGTGTTGAATTCAATGAAGTGCTCTGATATAATGAGGTGTATTCTTGTGTATACTTTGTGACTATTGATATTACTGGTCAAGAAATGCTTTATGTATTAAACACAGCTGTCACTTTGCAGCTAGTAATTAAAACAGTGGTCCCACAGCTACAACTGTCAGAAGATGGAACAATATAATCAGAATGTTCCATGTCACCTGGAATGTTTTAAGTTACAAAATACTCTAAGCATAGCAAAGTGAGCTCCCAAAAAACTGAAATAGTCCCAAGGAATTTGAAAAAAAAAAATTACTTAGGACACAAGCAAGGTGAAGCTAAATAAAAACTATTTCCAAAAAAAAAAATAAAAAAAAAAATAGTAAAAACTGTGGCAGGCACATTATGTGCACCACGTTAAATATGGCAACATACATAAGTATGTGAACATAAAAAACATGAAAATTTCTCGAGTATAATTAGTGTAAATCTCTTTAAAACCCTACAGTGGACATAAGTCATCTTTGCACAATAAACATAAAAATAGTCACATGTAATGTGAATCTCATAAAATACAGCAGCAGACGTAAGCAACCTCCCAAAAAACAACCGAGTTGTTAAACATGCTGCAGCAAGCACAGGAACAGCATAAATCAAAGAATAATGCCAGTTTTGAGACGTTACAAATATTTCGTCATATGGTTTAGTTCACAAATTATGTATATATGCATTTATTTATTTGTCATAAATAAGGAAATCAAACCTGAATTTGGCATGCTTTGTTTTTTCCTTCTTTCTAGAACTTGTTATTGATTCAATGATGCTGTGTTCTGATGTATGATAATTTTTGTTTTTTAAAGTTTACAGTATCTTCACTGCTACAGTTGATGATGAAAATTAATGTTCATGTCATGTAATTGATTACATCATAAGACATTACACCTGCTTCTGTCATACTTTTGTGAGCCTTGTCTTTTGTACCTTTGTGTTGTCCCTATTTTTTTGTGTACCTCTGTGTCATCCCTGTGTTGTGTTTACCACTGTGTCATCCCTGTGTTGTGTGTACCACTGTGTCATCCCTGTGTTTAGTGTACTTCTGTGTTGTCACTGTGTTGTGTGTAGCACAGTGTCATCCCTGTGTTTTGTGTACTTCTGTGTTGTCACTGTGTCATCCCTGTGTTTTGTGTACTTCTGTTTTGTCCATGTGTTTTTTTTTAACTTCATCCCTGTTCTATGTACTTGTGTTTTATGTACATGTATGCTTTGTGATGCACTTCATTCATTCTGAAGTGGTTGAGTGGTTTGATGTAGCCTATCTAAGGTTAACTTTATGTATTTCCGCTTGAAGCATCCTTAAGAATACTAATTTATAAAATTTCTTTTAACTGTCCTTCCACCTTTCCTCCCTGCTTTCCTGTTTCTTTGTGCAATCCGTACTGCATTTTAATCTGATAAATCCTGAATCAAATGTGATGAATCTAGAAAATTCCTGCACATTAGTACCTCTGTCACTTCTAATGGTCAGCACACATTTACAGAGAATTCTTGGGCCCTGGTATACAAGTAAAAATCAAGACCTCTTCTTACTGCTCTTGAGGCTTTGCAAATTTAAAACCAGCCTGGGAACACACAATACACTTATATGGAATTTAGGTCCTGTCCAAATGGCCAATAAAACAGGAGGGGTCGTGGCCTCTGGAGCTTCTCATAATCATCTGGATCAAGGCAGAAAGGAATGGAGTCCCAGTGATGTATACACAGTTGTGATATTGGGTCCTGGAACAGCAGCATTCTTTGGAGTCTGTCTGGTAGCCCAGACCGTTGGACTCTGTCTTTCCTGCCAGGGTTTGGACCCATTTGAGAGGAAACTGCAAAAAAACTAAGTTTGACCAGTGGCCAGGGATTGGAGTAAACACTGTCTAAGAATGATAACATTTGTGGAGTAGGTTTGGCCGCTTGTCGAAAACAACCTCCTGCCACTTTACTATAGCCAGATCTTTTATAAATGTCATATTGACTGAGGTAACCAACTGCCAAAAAGAACTTGGCCATAGCTAGACTTCCCACATTTAAAGCAGTCATCAAGATAGACATTCTGTCTTCGAGTTTGTCCTGGTGTGGAGCAACTTGAGAAGGCAGTGCACCACATAACACCATCTCTTGTAACATTCGTCTGTCACCACCTATTGCCAAGTGGCAAAAATCCTCCCAATCTATGCATGGCTCTGCATTGTTTTCGAGGAGAAGTAGCAGTTTATTATAGTTTTCGCTTCGAATTGCCAGAGACACACATGATTTTCCATCTGCAGTTCTTAGGTTAGGATTGGCTCCTTTGCTTAGCAAGAAATTGGCATTCATCAGGAGTTTACCACATTGACCAAGAGTGTGGTGAAGTGCGCTATATCCTGACTTGTCAGTCATGTTAATCTTAGCACCACGGCTGATTAGTACAGACATGCCACTTGTGTCAGATGAAGAATTTGCAGCCCACATCAGTGGTGTCATCCCTGCACAATCCTGAGCATTTACATCAGCATTGTGGTCTAGAAGGTAATCAATACTGTCACACACGCTAGAATTGCAAGGCATTTTAGCCAGATGTATCAGGGGAGATTCGCCGCTGTTGACTGATGCGCCAGCATCAACAAGCTTCCTGATGTACTCTAAATTTCCCCAAGAGGCCAAATGTCCTAAAGCTGTTATACCAAATCTGTCTGCTGCATTTATGTCTGCTCCTGCCTCTACCAATGGCTGAAAGAACTTGGTTGATTTATCAAATCTGGCTGCATGCATTAGTGGAGACATGCCATTCTTATCACAGATACTAGGACTAGCTTTGGCTTCCAAAAGCATCTGTAGACATTTGCCAGTATTACGAGATTTATAATTATTTATAACACTTACCAGAGCTCTCCTACCAGCAGTTATCTCACTCTCAGTCTCATTACGGGCCTGTATTGCATAAATGAGAGCTGTTTTTCCAGATTTACACTGCATATCTTTCATTCTCGCCCCATTCTGAAGAAGAACTTGTAAACACTCATCATAACCTTGAGATGCTGTCAACATAAGTGCTGTTTTCCCATTGGCATCTTGCAGCTCCTGTCTGGCCCCACCACTGACAAGACATTCAATACATTCCTTGTGGCCTTCATCAGCTGCCATCATTAATGCTGTCTGTCCTTCTTCATTTGTCCGGTTCAAGTCAGCACCAGCCTGTATAAGCAGCGGAAGAGACTTCATCAGCCCTGATCTAGCAGCAAGCATGACAGATGTTTCTCCTCTTCTGTTACTATGGTTAAGATTAGCCCCCATCTGTATAAATGCTTGTAGGATATGTGACTCCCTTGCTACTGCAAACATCAGTGCACTTTTCCCATATATATTAAGTACATCTACAGAAGCACCCGCCTGAACTAATATCTGCATACATGTCTCGCAGTTGTTTAAGACAGCAGTCATTAAAGGTGTGTTGCCTTCGTAGTCACGATCCTTTACATTAGCTCCTGCTTCAATCAGATACTTCACACATTCACATCTGTGATCCTCCACAGCAATTATCAATGCTGTCTTATTACGGATATCACGTATGTGTAAACTTGCTCCTGCAGTGATTAGCATCCGCAGGCACGTAATATACCCTCTTTGGGAAGCCATCATGAGGGCTGACATGCCAAAAGTGTCAACACTGTCAAGCTTAGCTCCAGACTCCAACATGGTTTGTAAACATTCAGTGCATCCTTTGCCTGCGGCAAACATCAGTGGTGTCCGCCTGCAACAGTAGGTTTTATTGACATCCGCACCAGCTTTCAACAGTGTTCCTACAGCTACTGCATTCCCCCGTTCTGTGGCAAGACAGAGTGCACTTTTCCCAGTGGTATCAGTGAAATCACAGGGACAGTCATCAGTCTGAGATGTCAAGTAGGAGAGTTCACCAGAGCTGGCAGCTTCCAGTATAGAATAAATCCCGGAATTGTCCATTATTTTTATCTGTGGAGAGACACCCATTTGACCAGGTCATGTAATCAAGAGAAAACTATCTAACACTTAGTGACATCTAAGACATCAAATAAACTAACAAAAACAACACAACCAACAATGGCAGTGGATCAGCTATTATTAGGAACAACAAAGACAAATAATGTCACAGTTGCTAATAATTATCTCTTGACAGATGTAGAAAGACACACAAGCTCACATCTGAGAATAAGCGTATGTTAAAAATTTGGAACGTATGTTAAAATACTAAGCACAGACATACATCATGAAAGTTCATTTTAAGGAATCCTATGGGAGAATAGGAATGGCCAGAGCTGATAGACTTGCACCAAGAGCACCCATAGTGAGGACATAGGATATAGATAAGGGACAGATACTGAGAACAATTAATGATCACCTGTTAGAGAATGACACTGCAATAGGTGAATCATCAAGGAATTGGAATTTGGCATCAAACGTAAGGCTAGCAGAGATGGACGTATGAGAAGATGCATCGGTCGTGTATACAACCAGCGAGCTACAGGAACAGTTAGCATTCACACTCTTTGACATATACTGATGGAGACTGTGCACCTATGGGTGCCCGGAGTGCAATGATGTCAATTCTGTAAAACAACAATAATGTCCTCAGTAAATATATATATCCCTCTAGTACAGCAGTTCTCAAAGTGTGATCTGTGGAGCCCCGGAGTCCCCGAGACCCTTTCAGGATCCGAGAGGTCAAAACTACTTCCATATTAATCTAAGACGTTATTTGCCCTTTTCACTCTCATTCTCTCACAGTATAACCCACCACATAAACAAAAGCTCCTAGGGGGTCTCAATAATTTGTAATAGTGTAGAGGGGTCCTGAGACTAAAAAGTTTGAGAAATGCTGCTCTAGTAAATTCATCCTCATGACCCCTGACCTCCCCAAGGAGCATAGGTTTTCAACAAATTTTTATCAGGTGCACCCTGTCAGAGACCCACCCTGTCAGAGACCCACCCTGTCAGAGACCCACCTCTGTTCATTGTATTTGTTTTATCTACCTCTATCTCTCTTACACTGGGGATTCCTCAAGAAAGACTACCTGGATTGATCCGGGAGCCGTTTGCGGTCTAAAATAATCCCACCTCAACTGGCAATCGAACCATGGACCACCGAGCTAGGAAGCCAGTGCACACCATTACGCTACCGCGGCTCTGACAATAGTGAGGGATGGGCTCAAAAGTTTAAGAAGTATGATGGAACTTCTGGGCTTAAAGTGTGTAGAGAAAAAAAAGGTTAGCAAGTCATGATGGAAAATTTGTGAAACTTGATCATTGACATTTAATATGTTTAATTTAAGTACCTACCAGTCACAGTGCTGTAGGGACATTATTTGACTTGTCCATATTTGTTGAAGTTTTTTGTGGTTTAAATTTTTTTACAGGATGGGGTAACCAACCCCATGCCCAACCCTCCTTAGTCGCCTTCTACGACATGCTTGGCAGGGGACAGTGTTACTATTCTTTGCTCCCCTTTCGGGCCCCGGTAACACACGGGTGTAGGGACATGGGAAGTGTATATTTAACGGTACACTGAATTATTATAACATTTTCTCTGTTGGTCCACTAAAACTGGCTAATCCAGCAAGCTTAGGAACCAAGGATGCTAGAAAATGTATGGTGTACCTGCATTAATTGGTGAACATAATATAAACATGACGTACACTCATATTCTTTTAATAGTAAGAAGTTAAAAAAAAATTTGAAGAAAATGACTGATACAATGGTGATGTCGCAGAGTGAAGATAATTTGCCTATTTAAAATTTTCTGTCCTTCCTGTATATTGCTTTATTTTCTGTCTATCCTAAGTTTCTGAAAAAATGTTTTTCACGCACATGTCTTTCCCACCTTAACTCAGGTGAAGGTTCGGTCAACCAGCATCCATGTTTGTTAGGATTTTCCAGACTCGGCTTTCTAGATATTTATGGCCTGTCTTCTTTCCCATTGTTAATACTTTGAGCTCGGAACCACAGCACGTACAATCGTGACATTCAATATGCAAACTAATTTGCGGTGATACATTTGCATATTGTGAGAACTTTAAAAATGTAGCGGGTAAATCGAAAATAATTCTTTCTTTCTTTCTTTAAGAAACTAGTTTTAGACTTCACTTGGTGATAGCATTATTGAAGGAGAAAGACGCACTTCTTAGTCTTGTAAAGTAAAACTGTGCATAGGGAGACTTGAGTTAAACAAAGTGCCCTCTAGTTTAATAACTTACAGCGTAGTGGTTACAACACCGCTCTGGCGACCGGGTGATTCAGGATCAAACCTGGGTGACGGCATTTGAGGATTTTTTGTCGACCGGGATTTGGACTGGATTAACTCGAGACCTGGCGAGGACATTTGAAGGAGTGTCGTCGACCAGGGACTGGCGGCTCCTGAGCCGACCCAGCTCTAATGGGTACCTCCAAAAACGGCGAGTATCTGCCTGAATGGCGAGGGACACTTGTCTCTGTACAAGAAAATAGGATACTCACGTAAAAATCAATGTCAGGTTAGACATTAAAAATAACCTGAGATTTCGCCTCGAGTATTAGCGGGCGTACGGAAAAAAAAAATAAGGAAAAAAATAACTTACAGACTATAAATTCCTGTGCGGATTTATGCAGTGCAAGTCTTGTCTCTTATTGCTGAAAAGAGGTTACCTAGCCCTTCCAGTGGCCATATAGTCCTCGTCACCAGTCACAATAATTCCCTTCAACTATTTCAATTATTTCAAAGATTCTCAACACCAGACATCACCCTTAACAACCATCACCCGTACCATACTCCACCCATTATAACCCTCCATCCCACCTTTGGAAGCAAATTCATTTTCTGTGGATATCTCATCAATTGTGGATACATTACACCAATCTTGGATTTATAAAATCGTGTTCAGATTCTGTGCCCTTTGTGGATACCTTATTTGAACAGTGAAGTTAATTTCAAAGCACTGGATTACGTTATTTTTCCAAGAGAACACCAGGATATAAGTTGTTTCCAACATTCACACCAAAGGAACAAACATTCATTTTCACACAAACAGTATTTCACATATTTACAAGCAAAGCCTATCAGGCTTGCCGGGAACTTTACTAACACAATTCATTCATAATCTTTTTTTTTTCACTATTTGTGTAATATTTTTTTCTTCTTTAAAACCATCAAATTGATGTGAGTTTGTTTTCTCGTGATAATCTTTATTTTTTTGCTGTAAAATCTTTATTGATTTATTTACGGAAATAAATTGAGTTAGACTCGATAGGATTGTTCGTTCAGTTCAGACTACCAAATCCTCAATCTAACTTTACTTTTTTACCCTACTATTTGTGAGTGACACAGTGTGTGCAAAAGAGTACTATTGTCGCCAGAGAAAACAAGAAGAGCTGTGTGTGTGGTTTTCTTAGTGAAGAACTCACTGACTCAGCCTGTGCCTTCTGCCTATCTCTCTTGCGCATCACTATCACACGTGTATGCACTATTGTCCTTCACGCCTATACAGCTGTCAAGCTTTACCTACTATTAATTATATTTTCATGCGACAGGTGACAGAATCTAACAATAGCCTAAATAGGAAAAAGACAAAAGCTAATGCCACTGTGAAGGAAAGGACATCTCCAGAATGCACCATCAAGTACACGAGACTATTCAGAAACAAGTTAATATATTAAAATATCTGTGCATATTAATAATATCAGCTGAAAGATACGTCTTAGAGGTGAGCAGCAGAACAGCCCATGCACAAGCAGTATTCCATAAAATAATAAGTATTTTATGCAACAGGGTGGAGTCAATGCAAGTAAAGTGTCTGAAGTATTGGTACTGGGTTTGCTCCCAGTACAGGGAATATAACTGATGGACATCACAACCAGTGGTTCCTAAAGATGTCATACTTCTCCCTTCTCTCCTGGGTAGTCAGACTGGATGCCTAGCCTTCTCGGATAAAGATAAAAAAACAGGAGGTCCCATGTACAAGTTTTCATGTTAAAAATCCCTCTGCAACTGAATGTCATAAAGAGTATGCCATACGCCCGCTGCCCTGGCAAAATTTAAAAATTAAAATCTACCACCACGAAAATATTTATAGAATGTGTAATTCCTGTATACACACATTCAGATCCTTGCCGGTGCTAAGGAGTTCGTGCACTGTGCTGAGATCCTCCTAGTGTGATCTAAGTGAGGAGATCAGAGCATTGATGGAGTTGTCAGTGTGCAATGAAGATTGTCCTTAAAACCAAACCAAACTAGTATCTTACAGAGGCAAACTTGTCTTATGGAAGACAGTCATGGACAATTGGTAAACAAGCAAGAAACTCCCAGTAGGCCACAGAGGTGTTGCTACATAGAAGAATTTTCAGTATATCACAAACAACCAAAAAGAGTAATGAAGATGTCCTGAAAGAAGTGAGTGTGCAATGGAAGCTTATAAATAGTTTTAGAAGGAAGCAATCTACATTCTTTGAGCATGTTTTGAGAAGAAGAAAGCTGGAATATATTGTGACAGCAGGAAAGACAAGGACAAGGAGTTAGGGGACATCAAAGACAGAAGATACTGGACAGTTTAACAATGTTGCATGGCAAGAAGTCAATACTAGCACTGGGGACCAGAAGCTGTTGACGAACATCATCGCATATGCCTGCTGGCATAGTACTTGAAGAATAGCATAACAAAACAAATACAGTTCAAGCTTTAGAATATTCTTTAGGTGCTTTGGTGACTGGCATAAGTGATCACCAGGTCTAGGATTTTAATGACCTAAAATTGCTAGAAAAATGACCTATAAAAATGCATTTATGACACCAAAAAAAAAAAAAAAAAAAAAACCAAAATGCCCTATAAAATAAAATAAAAAGACCCAGTAACACTTTTTTTTTTTTAAGTTTCTGAGCTAAACTAAAATTACTTTGTATTATTAAAAGAAGAAAATGAACAGCATAAAACAAAACAAAGAACCTAAAAATATAATTTAATTTTCTATTGCTGCTACTGTGCCAAACTGGAATTCTTCATTTTCCCAATAAAACAAAACAAGGAAAAAATATTTAAAAAATACAACTTCATTTGTTTAGTTTCAGTGCCAAACTGAAAGTCTATTTTATTAACCAAAAACATGAAGTCTAAGGCACACACACAAAGACACTTTAAAAATGTAATTTAAAATAATTCCTCATTTAAAAAAACACAAAAGACATACAATTACAACTGAATATTTTTACAGTTTCTATGACAAACTGAAAGTGTTTATTTAATGAGTTCAGAATTTCTTTCTTTCTTAATCAGAACCCCTTCTACCCCGTAAACAGGGTGTAGAGGTGACCCAAAGAGCACAAAGCTCTTGGGTAAAACATGCAATCAAAATGTTTGACAAACAGGTGATAAACCCATTGTGCCAGAATTACAATACACAATTAAAACCATGTGCAGATTTGTAAAAGAGTATGACTTTCTATTGTCTGCCAACAAAGCTTTAAACACTGAAAAGCTTCTTCTCATTACTGCTGACACAACAGAAGCATGCCTGAATTAGACTACGTCAATTGGTTCCTATGAAAATTCACAAAGTGAAAAGTTAGCACATCTGAAATTAAGCATAGCTTTTCATACCCCAGATTTTTTTTCTTCAAAACTTGCTCTGTTGTCTTTTGTACAGCTTTTCCCACGTCTCCACTCACATTTGTCTATTGTTATTCACGATTTTCTTCATCAAATATATCTGATCCACTAATAGAACTGCTGACTTCTCTAAGGAAGTAATGGGACCAGGCAGAAATAAAAATGTTGACTTTATGTAGGAAAATATACCAGCAACATTTGTTTTCAGGCATTTAGTGAAAATTATTAGAAACGTTTCGGTTGTGCCTAAAAAAAAGGATGCAAACTCATCAAAATCCTAGCCTTAGTGATCACACAATTCTGTAACTTCCATTCAATTTTTTCTGATCATAAAAAACATTCTTTACAATAATCTGACATTAGTTGTCACAAGCAAAATGCATTCGAATTGAAAACTGTTCAGTGTCATTCCTTCTAACTTCTGCTTCAATAATGTTATTAGAAGCACTATTTTATTAGTTGTAATTATTCCTGGACCGAATTGTAATCTAAATCTATCTTCTGTTTCTTTTATGGGGCCTTTACGTTTTTTTTTCATCACTCCTTCCTCTTCTTCAGCTAAGTCTAGCTAGAGTAGATGCCCCCTCATTCTCAGAACCTGTTGATTTACCCTCTAATTCTTCTGAATCAGAAGTATCGATGCTCAATAAGTGATCATTGTCATTTCCAATCCATGACTGAATAAGCTGCAGTTCATGTTCAGGGATCTTTGCTGTACGATGATGTGAACACAAAGCCATTACAGCCAGAAAGAGTTTGTTTACAATAAGTTTACAATAAGACATTAGAAATACTGAATTGGAAGAAATGTCGATAAACTGTGCTTAAACTTCAATTATAAAGACTTCACCATTACAAGCCACTGTGGCTTGCCATACTTTAGAACTGCAAGCCACTTGAATAAATAATACATACATAAAGGTATGTTACAGACACTCGTGAGAAATGAAGCAGAAAACTAGATAGCAGGAAAACAACAGAAGTGAGAGGCTTATCGGAGAATCGAACCCAGAACCTTCCAAACAGCAACAACGCCTAGCTACGGAAGTGAAGGTTATGTAATCTGACCTTTACTGTACAATAGGGGGAACCACAGAAGTTACTGCGTCATTAATTTGGTTGGATCGCTCCTAGGTACATATCTGGTGTCATGTGTTAAAAATTGCGCTAATGACCCCTGTCTACAAAGAATCATTTTTGTGGTGCCTAGCTGGCAGGGAGGATTGTGCGATTCACTTCTATAGCAATATACCTTTAAGTATGTATTATTTATTTACTGTTTACAGGTCTTGGGTTTCTCTCTTTATTTATTCAAGCCACTTGAAGTGGCGTGCCGAGTACTAGGAGTTAAGATAAAAAATATAGTAAATTAGACAGGATGGTACAGGGTAAAAGAAAACACGGAGATGAACAGTGGCAGAGGAAGCTAAATAGAAGCTGTAGAAGAACAGAGGAAGAGGAAGCTAAAGAGAACATGGAGAATAACAGTGGAAGAGGAAGACAAAGAGAAGAGGGAGAACAGTGGAAGAGGAAGACAAGAATAACAGTGGAAGAAGAAGACAAAGAGAAGCTGGAGAAGAACTGAGAGATGAAGTCAAAGAGAAGATGGAGAAGAACTGAGAGAGAGGAAGATAAAGAGAACCTGGAGAAGAACTGAGAGAGGAGGACATAGAGAAGATGGAGAAGAACTGAGAGAGGGGAAGACAATGAGAAGATGGAGAAGAACTGAGAGATGAAGGCAAAGAGAAGATGGAGAAGAACTGAGAAAGGAAGACAACGAGAACCTGGAGAAGAACTGAGAGAGAGGAAGATAAAGAGAACCTGGAGAAGAACTGAGAGAGAGGAAGATAAAGAGAACCTGGAGAAGAACTGAGAGAGGAGGACATAGAGAAGATGGAGAAGAACTGAGAGAGGAAGACAATGAGAACCTGGAGAAGAACTGTGAGAGAGGAAGACAATGAGACGCTAAAGAAGAACCATGAGAGAGGAAGCCAAAGAGATGCTAGAGAAGAACTGTGAGAGAGAAAGACAAAGAGAAGATAGAGATGAACTGTGAGAGAGGAAGCTAAAGAGAACCTGGAGAAGAACCGTAAACGTGGAAACTTCGGCTACCAAGGGATCTCATGGAAACAGCTGAAGAAAATTACCCAAAACAGAAATTACTGGCACGCAACAACTGTAGTCCTATGTTCAACATGCAACAACAAACAGTGCAATGTCCCCTAGTAGAGGCCCCGTGTGTCACATGTACACAGAATCATACATCATTAGTATGAGAAAACTTGAATGAGCTTTTTGTGCAATCTAATTCAGTGTCATATTAGTGGTCAGCTATAAAGAATGAACTGGTCAATATAGGTTGAACACAAATGTCATTAGTACCTATCAACTCTTTATCATATAACAGTCCTCAACAAAAACATGCTAAGAGTTTCTGTCCTATGCCATTCATTCAATGGTTTTCCCTCCTTTCTTAATACAAATCATGTTTGTTTCCAGTTCTCTTCTCCACATGTCTTTTGGTCTTACTCCATTTCTCTCACCCTGAGAACAGCACTATTTCATTTGTATTCACTTTCCTCCTGTCTACCTCCTTCCACACAGCCCCAGGATATTGATCTTGTAGTCCAACATTTCTACTGCCACCTGTACATTTTTCCCTTGTCCGTTCAATGTACATACATTCCAGGTGCCAAATCTGGATATTTTCTTAGAAAAAAAAAGGTTAGTCAGCAACACAGACGCCTTATGGCTTTCTATGTGTTTGCATCATGCATCTCCTCCTTACCAGAGGACCTTCTCCAGTCTTGGACGGCCCAGTTTTATTTTCTTTAGTTGACCTATCCATGTTACTTGTTGAAGATTTTGAGGTTTTAACACTTCTATAGGATGGGGTAACCAGCCACATGCACTTACTCACTTTTTTTAAAATGACATGAGTGTTAGGTCACAGTGTTACTATTCTTTATACCTCCTTCAGGCCCAGTTAACACATGGATGATTGAGACATAAAAGAAATCATGTCCAATTTAAAAATAAGAATCTTCAACTCATGTAAGGAGAGAACGGGAAAGTATTCAGTGGGGTACTGGAAGATGAGACAGGTCTATATTTCGGAGCTGGCATTTGCTGATGATGTTGCCCTGATTGCTAAATCAGAGGCACATCTCCAATCCAACCTGCAAGTCTGGAAGGAAGAGCTGGAGAAGAGAGGGATGGTCATAAGCAGCTCTAAAACAAAATCCATGGTGATATCACGAGAAGAAAGAAAACATCAGATTAAGCTGGGAGAACAGGTCCTGGAGCAGGTCGACCACTTTAAATACCTCGGAGCTATTATAGACCGAAAGGGAGGCATCAAAGAAGAGTTGGCCACTCGAAAAGCAGCAGCTGGGAGACTTTTTCAGGCCATAAATCGAGGATTCCTCAGCAAGAGAGAGGTTGGTAAGAAAACGAAGATGGCTGTATACCGCTCCACCTATGTCCCAGTCTTGACATATGGATGCGAGTCATGGGCAATGACTACAACCCATAAAAGCCAGATCCAAACCTCATAAATGAGGTATCTGAGGAAGGTGGTTGAAGTAACAAGAAGAGACATGGTACGCAACCAGACGATACGTCAAGGCCTTAAATCCTACCCCCTGCAGACCCAAGTAGAACAGTCCCAATTAAGATGGTTTGGCCATGTCTGCAGAATGGGAGAAGATCGGATACCACGACAAGCATGGGAAACAAAGAGCCAAGGATCCAGACCCCGAGGACGACCCAGAGTCCGCTGGGAGGACAACATTAGACAATCTTTGAAGGATCGAGGACTAGAATGGAACCAGGCCAGGAGGAAGACAGCCGATAGGATAGTATGGCGCTCTCTCTTCCAAACCTCTACACCTCACGGTAGAAGGGGAACGACTAAGTAAGTAAGTAAGTAAGAATCTTCAACTCTAATGTCAAATCAGTCCTACTCTAAAACATGGAGAACAGCAAGGACAACAAGCAAGATGATACAGTCTTTCATATATGGATGCTTATGACTCTGTAGTTGTCACTTAAAGCCAACATGAACTTTAGAGCTTGATGAATCGCTTCAACCCTTCACCCAAGCATTCAAGCCTCACAATAAGTCTAAAGAAAACAAATGTGCTGAGTCAGCATGTGCTGCACCAGTTATCACTATCAATAACTATGAGTTGGCAGTGGTGCACCACTTCACATACCTGGGGTCTACCTTACTTAGTTGTTCCCCTTCTACCGTGCGGCTGTCTTCCTCCTGGCCTGGTTCCATTCTAGTCCTCGGTCCTTCAAAGACTGTCTAATGTTGTCCTCCCATTGGACTCTGGGTCGTCCTGGAGGTCTAGATCCCTGGCTATTAGTTTTCCATGCTTGTCTTGGTAGCCAATCTTCTCTCATTCTGCAGACATGGCCAAACCATCTTAGTTGGGACTGTCCTACTTGGGTCTGCAGGGGGTGAGATCTTAGGCCTTGACATATCGTCTGGTCGCGGACCATGTCTCTACTTGTTACTTCAACCACCTTCCTCAGATACTTCACTTCTGAGGTTTGGATCTGGTTTGTGGGTTGTTGTCATTGCCCATGACTCGTATCCATTCGTCAAGACTGGGACATAGGTGGAGCAGTAGACAGCCATCTTCGTTTTCTTACCAACTTCTCTCTTGCTGAGGAATCCTCGATTTATGGCCTGAAAAAGTCTCACAGCTGCTGCTTTTCGAGTGGCCAACTCTTCTTTGATGCCTCCCTTCCGGTCTGTGACAGCTCCAAGGTATTTAAAACTGCTTCTTTTCAATCACCCCATTGCTAGGTTTTGGAATCTGTCCTTCATTGGATGGCTCGGCATACAGAGGAACTTTTCTGCCTGTGTTAGCACTTTCGTGTCTCTGCGTTCTCTCAGTGCTTGTATCCTCCCCATTTTCTCCATCTCCACTATAGGCATTGATTTTATTGCCCCCGTGATGACCCTCAGCACCTGGTTTTGAACCTTATCTAGCTCTTGTAATGTGGTGTTTGATGCTGGACACCACGCAGCTGACCCATATGCCAGGTGTGGTCGTATGCCCTGCTGGTAAACTTTACTAGGTATTTTCCCGCTGGCTCCCCATTGGTTCCACTTAGTTTTCTCAGGATGGCTAGCTTCCTCCTGCCCTTTGTTGCTGCCTTGTTGATATGCTGCTTCCATGTCAGCCTGTCATCGAAGGTAACTGCGAGATAGGTGGGTTGTTTATCTTCTCTCAGGAGCTCTCCATTTATCGTGATGACACCAGCCTTTTGTTTTGGAGAGAGGGTGAAGAGCATTGTGCTGCACTTATCTGTATTGATGCTGACACACAATCTATTTGCCCATGAAGTTAAGGCATCTATAGCTCTTTGCAGCAGTTTGGTGGCCACTGTTGCATGCTCATCTGTGCACCATATTACCAGGTCATCAGCATACATTGCCACTTTCATTCCATGTGGTAGTTTAGCAACCAGATCGTTGATGTAGACTAGGAAAAGTGTGGGGGACAGAACCCCTCCCTGGGGACGCCATGACGCAGTAGAATTTTCTTACTCTTGAGGCCATCTAGTTGTACTCGGGCTCTTCTGTTATGCAAGTATGCTTCCACCCATTTGTACATCCTGCCATTCACTCTGCAATTTCTCAGTTTCTTAAAAAGCCCTTCTTTCCAAACCTTGTCAAATGCTTTCCTTAGATCTATCCATGCTGCTAGTACCAGTTTCTAACCTTGGAACACATCCTCAATCTCTTGGGAAAGGTAAGTTGCCTGATCTTCAGTAGAGTAACACTGCCTAAAGCCCACCTGCTGTGGTACAAGAAGGTTTTCGCTTTTCAAGGTACCACTGCAGCCTGAGGTTGATGATTCGTTCCATTGTCTTGCTCAGAACTCTGCCCGGCTGAAAAAGGATGAAGGCAGCCTGCATGGAGGCCGTAAGGAGGCAACTCCTCCATCATGCAAAGGCACAAGAGGCCAATCACCTGTTGTATAAAAAACCAAATTACGAAAAACATAAGAGAGAAAACCAGACTGATTCTAAAGACGACGAACTGGAACGGACTATGGACTATGACTTACGGAACACAAGAAGTTAAATGGGAAGGAAGAGGAGCTGGTGAAAGAGATGAGGAAAGCCAAATTAGAAATCCTGGCTTTAACAGAAACAAACAAAAAAAGGACAAGGAGTTATGGATCTCGATGGCGGCATGCTGCTCTACAGTGGTGTCCCTACATCTGAAAGAGCTAAAGGGGGCGTGGGTTGTATTGTGTCCAAAAACAAAGAGATAGTATCAAGGGATGGAACTTTGTCTCAGAATGCATTATGGTCCTAAAACTAAAAGACAACCTTGTCATTGTGTATAGGCCAAATGAAGAAGAGTGAGCAGAGGTCAAGGAGGAATTCTTCGAGCTGCTTCAAAGGAAAGTGGACGACTGCCTGGATGAAGTAATCCCGCTCAGAGATTTCAATGCCAGAGTTGGAAATGACCATGCTAGATGGGGTGGAGTTATCGGAAGATATGGAGAAAATACTCTTAATGACAATGGAAAGCGACTCCTTAAATTCTGCAGTGAGCAGAATCTGATCATTACCAACACAAAGTTCCCCCATAAGCGCATACATGCATACACTAGGTGTGAACTAATAAAGAATGAGAAGTCAGTGATCGACTATGCCATTGTTAGGAAGAGCTCCGGAATGCTAGAGTATGGAGGGGGCCAGAGATTGGAAGTGACCACTACTTGTTAACAATTAAAAGAACTGAAAAGAGTTACTCGGCTCAGGAACTGCCTAACATCATACAAGAAGCTAAGTAAACGAACAGGGGAAACAAGCTAAGACCTACAAGCTGAGAGAGCCAGAAGTGAAGACCAGATACCAGGGGCTTATTGCTACAGCAGTGAGAAACACAGAACAACAGCCTGAAGACCTGGAAACACTCTGGCTGAAATTCAAGGACATCATAAAGACAGCTGCTGCAGAAGCATGTGGTGAAGTCCGACTTGGGAACAAGAGAAAGAGGACACCTTGGTGGAGAGAGAAAGTCAAAGAGAAAATAAGAGAGAAGAAAATGGCATAGAAACAATACTTAGGAGCTAAAAACACATCAGGAAAAACAGAGAAATACAGAGAATATATGATACTCAGAACAGAAGCAAAGGTGCTAGCAGAAAAACAGAAGTCATGGGAAGAATTTGGAGAAAAGCTAGAAAGTGATGCGCAAGAAAACCAGAAATTGTTCAACAAGACCCTAAAGAATATGAGGAAGGAAAAACAGTGCCCTCTTAAATTTATAAAGGACAAGCAAGGCAAATTGCTTACTGCTCCAAAAGAAGTAATGGAAAGATGGAAAGAATATCTTTCAGAGCTCCTGGATGGTGTGCAAGGTCAAGCATTAGAAATGATAACCATTGACACAGAAGGGGAAACCAAAGGTGATGAAGATGACATAAAGATGGAAGAACTGAAGGCAGCACTGGAGAAAATCAAGATGGGCGAAGCAGCAGGACATGATGGCATAACACCAGAAATGGTTAAGTACATGGGAGCAGCAGGCGACGTATTACTCCTAAGGGTCCTACAGGCAGTTTAGTGCAACAAGACCATACCAAAGGATTGGGAGATTGCCATAATAACACCGATTTTCAAAAAAGGTGACAACCGACAATGTGGAAACCATAGAGGCATATCCCTTCTCAGCGACCCTGGTAAAATCCACTCTAGAATACTGGAGCAGAGACTTAGATGCCTAGGTGAGCCACAAATGGATGAGGTCCAGTGTGGTGTCCGAGCAAATCGTATCAAGACTCAAGACCTAATCTTCACACTCAGACAGTTGAGTGAAAAGGCTCTTGAGTATAAGAGTGAGATCCATCTTTGCTTCTTAGATCTAGAAAAGGGATTTGACAAGGTCCCCTGGAACAAACTCTAGGACTGTTTGGCAAGGAAGAACATTCCAACACCTCTGATTCATGCTATAAAGAGCTTCTACAAGTCTTGCAGAAATTATGTGAGGATGGCAAACCACAAGTTGGAAGAATTCAGGACCACCACTGGTGTAAGACAAGGTGATATCTTGTCACCTATCTTTTCATACTCCTCATGGACGATGTCATCAAGGCATGTAAGGAAAGGACAAGAGCATATTCAGTGGGGTACTGGAAGATGAGACAGGTCTGTATTTCAGAGTTGGCATTTGCTGATGATGTTGCCCTGATTGCAAAATCAGAGGCACATCTTCAATCCAACCTGCAAGTCTGGAAGGAAGAGCTGGAGAAGAGAGGGATGACCATGGTGATATCATGAGAGCAAAGAAGACATCAGATTAAGCTGGGAGAACAGATCCTGGAGCAGATCAACCACTTTAAATACCTTGGAGCTGTCACAGACCGGAAGGGAGGCATCAAAGAAGAGTTGGCTACCAGAAGAGCAGCAGCTGGGAGACTTTTTCAAGCCATAAGTCGAGGATTCCTCAGCAAAGGAGAAGTTGGTAAGAAGACGGAGATGGATCTATACAGCTCCACCAACGTCCCAGTCTTGGCGTATGCATGCGAGTCATGGGCAATGACTACAACCCACAAAAGCCAGATCCAAACCTCAGAAATGAGGTATCTGAGAAAGGTGGTTTAAGTAACAAGAAGAGACATGGTCCACAACCAGACGATACGACAAGGCCTAAAATCCCAACCCCTGCAGACCCAAGTAGAACAGTTCCAACTGAGATGGTCTGGCCATGTCTGCAGAATGGGAGGAGATCAGCTACTACGGCAAGCATGGGAAACAAAGAGCCAGGGATCCAAACCTCCAGGACGACCCAAAGTCTGCTGGGAAGACAACATTAGACAATCTCTGAAGGACTGAGGACTAGAATGGAACCAAGCCAGGAGGAAGACAGCCGATAGAATAGTATGGCGCTCTCTCTTACAAACCTCTACATCTCAACGGTAGAAGAGGAACGACTAAGTAAGTAAGTAAATTTTGCAGAGACAGCTTGTAAGGCTGATCGGTCTGTAGCTGGAGGCTGTGGAACTGTCTTTTCCTGGTTTTGGGAGTGGTATCATGATTGCTTCCCTCCTGGTCTGTGGAACTCTGCCCAAGTTCCAACAGATATTGAAGATCTGCAGCAGCTTTGCTTTTGCTGCGATTCCCAAGTTCTTAATCATTTCATTGGACACTCCATCAACTCCTGGCGACTTTCTCATTTTCAATTTTTATATTGCAAGCTCCAGTTCTCTGAATGTGATTGGCGCCTCCATAACTTCAGGTATGATTCCATCTCGTTCTGCATTTTGTCGTTTCTCACGAATCTCCTGTTGCTTCTCTGGGCTAACTTCGATGTTGTTGTCTTTAGCAAAGGTATCTGCAAAGTGATCAGCTGCCTGCTTTCCTGTGAGGACATTTCCATCTTTATACAGTGCAATCTTTGAGTTTCTCCCTGTACCCTCATCATTAAGTTGTTTCACCAGTTTCCTTGCATCTCTTTCAAAGTTCAAAGACTCTGTTGTCTCCTTCTAGCTTCTCCGCCTGGCCTCAACTTGGCCCTCTGAAAATTGGCCTTAGCATGTTGGTAGTTATTGTGATGTTCTTGACATGGGCTGGTCTCTGCCTGCTTTCGAGATGTTTCCACGTCATTGTGCAGTTGCTCTAGTTCACTATTCCAATATGGTTTGTAGTGCTTACGAGCCCCTCTAGGTATTGTTTCATGAGCAGCCTGTAGTATGCATCTGCTGAATTCAACGACTACTTTATTGATGTCTTTGTCTACAGTCAGATCTCTAGCCAGTATACTGGTACGATGCTGGTACACTGTCCAGTGTGCCTTCTTGTAGTTCCACCTATAGAGAGTGCTGCTCTCCTTGACAAGTTCATTTTCCACAATTAAGAAGACTGGCCGGTGGTCGCTGCCTCTGAGTTGTTTCCCAACAACGCATATGATGTTCCAGGCCTGGTGAGTGGAATGCCAGGTCTGGTGTAGAGGTGGTGTGCCATGATCTCGAGTAGAAGGTTGGTCGATTGGCTGGTTAATCAGGATTGCCATCCTGCCAGTTTTCAAGCTCCTCACCTCTCCTGTCCATGTGATCATAGCCCCAGCTCTGTGAGTGGCTGTTGAAGTCTACGCACACAATCAGTCTTTCTTTTCCTGGGATTGTGTCTAGTGCCAATGGTCGGTCGCTCGGACAGTAGTACAGTTGACATTCAAAAATCCGGCCATCGATAATCCGGTTCCTTCAGATTTCCGGCATGGATTTCGGAGCGCATTTTTTTAATTTACCGCGTTGGCGCGCCACTGTTTGACTTTAGTTGAATTAAAACTCTGTAGAACTATTTTATTCAGTTGAACTAAAATTCTGTAGAACTGTTTTATTTAGTTGATGAACATTAAAATTTCATTTGCTTTTCATTTAGTTTTTAATTTTCTTTCTTTAAAGGACTGTACAGGTAGTCATTTTCTGTTAAATATATACAGCATATATAACCATAAAAAATCCGGCATTTTCAACAATCCGGCACTCCTCAGGTCCGGAGGTTGCCGGATTTTTGAATGTCAACTGTAGTTGAGCAGGTGAAATTCTGCACTTTCTGTCCTGAGATGAAGCATCTGGTATTCCGCCCCCTCCATATATGTTTCAAGCTGACATGCACTGATGTTATTCTGCACGAGTGTCAGTATTCCACCCTTTTTCAGTCAGATTGATAGCACTTGTAGCCTCTGATTTTGAAGGCTATGTCTTGGTTGAGGTGGGTTTCTTGCAAGCAGCATACATTTATTTTCTCTTCATTTAAGATATATTCGAGCTCTAATTTTTTGCTGTAGCCATCTTTTTTACTGTTGACACCTTCAGCATTCCAGTTCATTATTTTAAATGGTCTTTGCTTTGCTTGGCCAGTAGCTCTATTCTCATGCCTCCTGGCTCCACGGGGCAACTGAGAAGGACCTCCAGTAGTAAGGGTTGGGCCCTTCCGAGGCAGAGGGCCTGGCATAGCACCTGCCTGGATGTCCGTCACAGGGCGAGTGCCATAAAGTTTTGTAGATACAGGCATATTTCCATTGCGCGTGTGTGTGGCATCCTGATTGCTGTGGTGCGCCTCTTGGCTGGTTGCCTCCGTCTTCAGCACCTCGACTTGCTAGGACAGACTGTGGTCTCACTTGAGTGTAGGAGCGCCTGGCCAGTCTTGGTTTTTCGGCTGCTAGTGGCTGTACTTGAGCCCCATCTCCACGTCAAGGAGCTGGTCTCGATGGGGACTTGTGAAGATGAAGCTGCCGATCATACCGAGTGGCAATGCTATCTGCTGCGCCACCTCAGATTGGTCAAAAAGCAGCTCACACAACAAGGTGAAGAGAGGAGAAAACATCGAAAGGAACACCAGGACAATAAGCAGCTGAGGGCTGTCACCTCAGGGGCGCATTCCCAATCCCATAGTCAGTTATGACTGAAGGGGCTATTATTATTATTATGTAGAATAGAAGGATTGAAATGCTACAAGGTCACCAAAGTTGAACTGAGACAAGAACTACAGAGATAAGAAGCAGACACTAGCGGTAGATAAGACACACACTAATGAAATATTTTGATAGCATTACCTGCAGTCCTTGTTCTGGAATCCCCATGGTAGGAAAGGTAGAGACAGACAAAAACAAAACAAAAATAAACTGGAGACAATAAAAATAATTGAGACATAGAAAGACCTTGAGCTGATAACATACAAACTGAGGACTTTGCATGCATTTGTTTAAGGCTTGTTCTCCTTCGGGAGCTGAAGGATATTGATGACTTTTGGTTGGATCTAAGTAATGTATGTAGATCACACTGATGGAGGGTGTTGTGTGCTACAAGTTAAGGCCTTCATGGATGGCATAATTTTCAGATCACATGAAAACCAGATTGAAAAATGAGAACACCAGCTTGGATGACCTAATCACCAGGTGCAAAATAAGCTTCAAACCTAACAAGTCTAAAATGCTTTCAATCAGGAAAGGTAAGTTATCCAAAATCACCATCCTGGTGTCAAACCAAACAATTCCTGTCATCACGAGGAAGCAGTTTTTAAAAAAAGTACTGGCGTGATTTATGATGTCTTATTAAAAGAAACAAAGGCAATAAAACAAATAAGAGATGGTAGGTAGAGGACTGCCGATCACAGAGCAATGCAAACTTTTTTTTTTCCCTTTCAGTTCATATTAATCCCTAACTAATATGCCTACTGCTAATTTACGAAATAAGCACATGTATGGTTCTCTTGAAGCTGCACAGAGAAAGATATGTTTAGGCCACTAGGGCAACGGAATTCTGCATAACCTATGTAAGTTTAACTAAATTTGTTATCGTCATCACCACCCCAATCTGGCAGGGGTAAACAGCGGATAGGCCTATTTGGAAATTACAACCAAGGTAAACATAGTTGGAAAATTATTATGTTGCATGATGTTAGAAAGACTTAAATTGCATGCTGACGAAAAGATCAGAGAAGAACAAGCGGGTTTCAGGCCGAAACGATCATGTATTGATCAAATATTCACACTAAGAACAATTATAGAAGAATCAGTGGAAAGGCAATCGCCACTTATTATCACCTTCGTCGATTTTCAAAAAGCCTTTGATAGTCTACACCGCCCATCATTGTGGAAGATACTTACAATCTATGGTTTTCCAACAAAATATGTGAATATAATCAAAGCGCTATATGACAATGCAAGATGTTGTGTTAGAACAAATAAAGGGAATACAGAATGGTTTACAGTAGAAACAGGGGTGAAACAAGGCTGTATTATGTCACCACTACTTTTTGGAATAGCTATTGATTGGGTTATGAGAAACTATACCCACAATGAACAATTGGGTATAAAATGGACAAATGGAAAATTCCTGGGGGACTTGGATTTCGCAGATGATGTAGCATTCTTAAGTTCAACACCAAGACAATCCCAAGAAGCAATAAATAATTTGTGTCATCTCTCGATTAAAATAGGTCTCCAAATAAATGCCTCTAAAACTAAAGCTATGAACTTTTCTAACGAGACCTTTGATATCATCTTGAACGGGAAAAACTACAGAAAGTTGAAAGTTTCAATTATTTAGGCAGTAAAATGACTCAGGATGGTGACACAACAAGAGAAATCCATACTAGAATTGCTTTGGCAGCTAGCGCCTTCAATAGATTATCTAACATTTGGAAATTACGATCATTGAATATACATACCAAGCTTCGTCTGTTTAATTCAAATGTTATCTCAGTGTTAACATACGGCTGTGAGAGTTGGAAAATAACAAAATCATTGGAGAACATGCTGAATACATTCGAGAACAAATGTCTTAGAAAACTCATGAACATCAGTTGGAAAGAATTCAAGACTAATCGACAAATAAGAGAAGACTCTAGGCAGAAATATGTCTCCGACTATATAAGGAAAGACGATGGTCTTATATCGGTCATGTCCTACGAATGCAAAACAACAGAATACCACTACAGGCGCTCACTTGGGTTCCTGAGGGTAAGAGGAAAAAAGGAAGACCAAAAGAAACACTCAGAAGAACAATAATAAGAGAAGGAAGAACGTTGGACCTAAATAATGTGCAAGAGCTAAGAGGAGTGGCGTCACAACGAACAACCTGGAGAGCACTGGTTTCTGCCTTATGCGCCGTGTTTGGTGCTTAAAGAATTTATTATTATTATTATTAAACATAGTTCAAGTCCCAGCATTGCGGAAAACACAAATACCATGACAACACTTGGGAGCCATGGCCCAAATTAGTTCACCTCTCTAGGGTGTCATGGTGGTAAAGGGGCCGTCCTGGTGATATGAGGGCCAGTGTCCTGGTGGTAAAAGGGCCAGGGCATTTGTGAGATAAAGGGTTGTTCTAATAATCCCATTACTTTATGCTGTAATGCTCTGTAAAGTTTGCTATCACGTTTTCTCAATTTCACTGTAAGAATATCACCAACAAAAATGTATCTCCACTAACAATGTTTTCAATATGGCTTGCGTTTTTTACTTTACATAAATGGTCCCGCAAACTATGGAGACGGCAGACTAAGAAGGGCCTACTTCAAAAACTACTGAACATGAGAACACAGAACTAGCAGAACAACGAATTATGCGGATATTACATGCTTTAGCCAACTTTCTTTGATAATTTATTCTGTATGAGTGCTTTTAGAATCTTGTTTTACCTGTCTCCGTTTCGTGCACAGTCAACGACCTGCTGGTTTAAATGGTCCAAAGCGTGACCTATATACAACCGCAGCTACAGATCTCTTGATTCGGCTGGTTGTTTATTTCCATTAACGGACGTTGACCTATTTAAGCACTTTCGCCGGCAGTGGACTCGACTCGGTAGGAAAATAAAGTAACGAGTTTCAGTGCGACACAGTACCGGTATGTTCTTCTTATCTGCTTTATTTTTTTTTTTTTAAATGGTATTCACTTGTTTTTGCACCGGGGGGGGGGGGGAGTTATTCTTGCAAGTCTCTGACTGAAATGATTGAGAGGCCCACTTCTTTTAACCTAAACACCGAAGGGCGCATCTTCAAGTACTGTAGGGCCTATAAGAGATTTTTTTTTTTTAATTAATGAAGGAAAATTTCCCGTTCAACCTCTGATGGGTTATAATTAGGATATATATTGTTTTCAATTCCAAATAATATGAACAACTGCCGATATGAGAACGTGGCATCACACTTGTCAAATCATTGTAAACAAGGTAAATCAAACTACCAATTATGCCTATACGTCAAAAAACAAATTCAAACAAACATACAAAGAAACTCTGAACAATAATAATATTAAAGTGGAGGGGTGTAAAGGTCTGGTTGTTCCCAGTTAAAAACTGACTTTAACAGATATTTAATTGACTTTCATCTGTTAAACGTCATATGCATTGTAAGAACAGCATCAGACTTTCACATTCCCAACCACTATAGGCCTATATTAACCTTTGTTAGTGTTAAATATTGTTTGACTATATTATGCAGCTCCCTAGGTCTGTCTATTCTTAACACCTCTTTATATTTATATGTAAGTTTGATGCCTGCAAATAATCTAATATTGATATTCTCATTTGTTCATACCTCTTACATTTTAACAAGAAATGTTCTACATTATTGTCTTGTAGACATCCTGTACAGTAAGGTTCTTCTATTCTGAAATAGCCTTTTCCCAGCTGTAGTCTGAGAAGTTTCTTATTACTGGGAATTTTCAATTCCCTAGATATCTGACATTTTCTTGTTAGAGCCTTGAACATGCACGTCTTCCTTTCAGATTTTTATCCCACTCTGCTTTCCATTCATCTGTTATTAAATCTCTAATTTCGGCAAGAACTGCCTTTTTTTGGTCTAAACAACATCTCAGTACAGCACAAGCACAAAATTAAGATTATATAAGAGCTGTGTGCTTTCTGTGCTTCTCTATGGTGCGGAATGCCGGAGAGTTACTGTCGTGGTTGAGTTAAAGTGTTAGAGTATTTGTCGAGTTAGACAATTGTAGTGAAATCGACAATGAGAGTGAACTGACAAAATTATAGATTACACATAGATACTGTGTAAATAGGGTGAACTTGAGACCAACCTGGAAGAGGATTCATTAAAGTTATCTCTCTCTCTCCAAGCCTCAACGTACTTATATAGTCTAAGCACCACCCGTTCTCTCTCCATTCTCTTGTCAAAAATAGAGACGATAGTAAGAGCTGAAGTAATAATTATTGATGAAGGGTCGTGAACAGCGCGTTAATACAAGTAATGAGTAAAATTTATTAAAGGTTCTTGAAGGAAGAAAATATATGAAAAAATAAGTATTGTCACGTGAAAGATAACACTAGTCAACAAATTTTCAAAAGTTTTTTGTACCAGAAATTAAATATACCATTTCTTATTGATTTTGACATGCTGATTTCAAATATCATAATGAAATTCACCAATTGGCTCTTGTTTTTTTTTTTAAATGATGAATTTACATTACAGTAATACAAATAATGTATGCTTGTTTAATTCTCTGGGGTGAACAGCTAGTCTTTCTACTTTAGCATTATAAAAATTGTGGTTACATACTCAATTAATTGATATTTCAACATAAAATGATAGAAAAAATAAAAACATTATTTAAAGTTCACATATCATGTTTTAAAAAGGCACATTTGAACCCATTCCGTCATTATTCAGTCGCTGTTCGAGCTCTCTTTGCTTGCTTCTTGTAGTCAATCGATGAGGTGTCTCTTGTCACAGTCCAATAGTAATCAGCAAGCATTGAAGGGCTCCAATTGCCTTGATACCTTGTCTCCATAGCAGCAATGTCCTGGTGAAATCGTTCACCATGCTCATCACTGACCGCTCCACAGTTTGACGTAAAGAAATCCAGATGAGAATCCAGAAAATGAATTTTCAAAGACATGTTGCAGCCAAGACTCTTATACTTCAGAAGGAGATTTTCTACAATTTCATTGTAATTATCAGATCTGTTGTTTCCAAGAAAAGTGTCCACCACTGACTTAAATGCTAGCCATGCTGCTTTTTCCTTGCTATGCAACACGCAAAGAAACTCGTCATCATGAAGAAGTTTTCGAATTTGCGGACCAACAAATACTCCCTCTCTTATTTTAACTTCACTCAGTCTTGGAAATTTTCTGATGAGGTGATTGAAAGCCTCATCTGTTTTCTCCATTGCCTTGACAAAGTTTTTCATGAGACCCAGCTTAATGTGCAAGGGTGGCAACAAAATCTTGCTGGTGTCGACAAGTGCTGAGTTCTCAACGTTCTTACTGCCATGCTGCAATGACTGCCTGATTGGCCAATGTCTTCTGATGTAATTGTCACTTCGTGCACGGCTATCCCACTCACAGAGAAAGCAACAGTACTTGGTGTATCCACCCTGTAGTCCAAGCAAAAGAGCGACCACTTTTAAGTCACCGCAATGTGATCAATGATGATGATCGTAGTTTATACACTTCAAAAGCTGCTTAATGTTTTCATAAGTTTCTTTCATATGAACTGCGTGACCAACTGGAATTGACGGTAACACATTACCATTATTCAACAAAACAGCTTTAAGACTCGTCTTGGATGAATCAATGAAAAGCCTCCACTCTTCCGGTATGTAATTGATTTTGAGGGCTGCCATTAAACCAGAAATGTTGTGGCACGCAGAAAGGTCCCCCTCTTTGAAAAAGAATGTAATAAGCGGCTTCTGGCGGTTCCTATACACAGAAATTGTAACATCTTCTGCCAGGAGATTCCACTGTTGCAATCTGGAACCCAAAAGCTCCGCCTTGTTCTTCGGTAAATTCAGATCTCTTACAAGATCATTCAGTTCACCTTGGGTTATTAAGTGTGGTTTAGTGGATGTAGTTTGCTCAAAATCTGGGTCGCTTGAGGTTGATGGTTCAGGACCACCAATGTTCTCTTCTTCATCAGTGGAAGCAGCTGAAAATGATTCTGGCACTTTGGGAACTGGTAGGTCATCGCCATGTGGTACCGGACGTATTGCAGAGGGGATGTTTGGATATTCCAGAGTCCATTTTTTTCTTCTTTGATATGCCTTTCCCAATTGGAGGGATCATGCAAAAGTAACAGTTGTTGAGATGATCAGTGGGCTCTCTCCAAATCATTGGGACTGCAAAAGGCATAGCTTGCCTTTTGCCAGTCAACCACAGTTTAAGATGTGCTGCACATGTATTGCAGCATATGTGTGGCGCCCAGCTCTTATCTTGATCTCCTATTCTGCAGCCAAAATACAAATCTTAATCACTTTAGTTATATTTCGTTTTTGTGATAGAAATGTCACCTAACCACATATATAACAGAAATTATTAGCACTGTTCACACATGTCCTAGGCATTTCTAACTACGATACTTTTGATAAGGACAATGCACTAACTAATGGCAAAATTTTATCAGAGATAAGATATTTATACACAAAGGTGATGTAATCATAGGTAGGATTGCATCATCAACTTCTAGTTACATTTTTATTAGTCATTAGAAAAAAATTGTGCAATCGCCCACAACAGTTGCGTCATATATATATATAAATTGACCGTAATTAAATAAACTAGCAGCATATATCTTGAAAACTAGAGCCAATCAACATTTTTAAATGTCATTTTCGTTTTCAGCACACCAAAATTAGTTAAGATCAGTTATTTTCATTTCTGGTACATTTTGGTTGTTGACTAGTGTAATTTATTTTACCATCTTGTCCATAATTTGATTACTCCTTTAAATGTTCTGTTTTTCCGAGACATTTTGTATTTTCGTTTCTTTCATATTCTACCTACATTTTTTCACCTTCTCAACCCCACCCGAGGTTGTTTACGCTGGCCAGCTGCGGTCAGCTAACGCTAGACGTAATGTTATCTAAACGCACCTGTTCGACCAGAGAAACATTTCTCGGGTCCGCTTTAAGTGTTAGAACGAGCCAAAGTCGGTTCAGAAACGGTTCATTAGCGGCGGGTACCCTTTGTGGTCCCAACAGGGGAATTTCTCTGGTCGCTTTAAAACGTTTGATGACGAGCGGCTGGTACCCTTTAAGGCCTGGGTAACGAGTGTGATCTGTTCCAGGGGAAGATAACAACCCGCGGGCAGTCTTTGGGTTTTCGCCCCTTAGACAAGAGAGAGCATAATGTTATGCATTTCTCTACCTGGGGAACTTTCGCACGATTTCTTTTGTCTTACTCTAGATTACGTCTTTCGCCGAACTTCTGTAGAAATACGCACGCCAGGTGTTCGGGGGGAGCGTCCCTTGTGATCTATAAGAGTAGACTGGTTTTAATAGACAAAGACATTCGTGAATTTCCTGGCCCGAGATAGACCATTACGGAAATAAGGCAAACATTAACACAGAACTAAATGTTTTTCACCTATTTCTTGGCATTTTTTCGGGGTGAGTTGACATATCTTATAATTATAATATTAGATTCATGTTAGCTTTTATATATATCTGTTAGGGAAGTGAATTTATTTCTGAGGACTTCTCCTAGTAATATATTCAGTGATAAGGTAGCGCTGTCTACGGCCTATTAAGTGGTGCTTAAACTGTTACGGTTTATCATGGGTTAAATGTTAAACTTACAATAACAGATATTAGGCGTAGAATCAGTCCACGAATGCTTACCATTGGGTTAAGAGTCAGCAAAATTAACTGTCATTTCTGTAAGATAATGTCAGGTGTGGATTGTTCACTTTAAAACTGAATAGTGAGATGCAGGTAATAACTCTGGATTATAGGAGATAGTCATTTATTCCTTTTGATAGATATTTTTAGTGGCAAGGGAGGATCATTTTATGCTTACTTGTGTGGCTAGGCACTAGTCTATAACTTTCACTGAAAGCAGTCACCAGGCATAGATATAATTATATCGTATGATCTAGCCACAACTGTATTATTATAGCAAGAACATTGCATTTTCTTTGTACTCATTTTGTGGAAATGCTAATATATTTCCCAAAGGGGACATACGATTTATTTGTGTAATGTCAAATGCTGTAATCTGTTTATGTAAATTCATTTAATGTTGTAAGATGAATAAGCATATTCATTTAACTGTAACTACAGGTTAGGTTTCCTGTATGTTGAGATTGGGAGAAGAGGAGTAGATTGTTGCTGTCAGAACAGTTACTGACAGGTACCTGGGGTGTGCAAAAGATATTAAGCCTATGCGGGCGCGTGTTGATAATTGATATTTTTAAGGAACAGGAGACATGGTTAAAGACAGCCCTAAACTATCATAGCAATAACTACAATAAATCTAATCCCATAGTGGAGCGAAACTTTCTGTATAAAGTTAGTGTGATTTTAGCGTTGCTTGAAGTTAAAAGGTGTCTCTTTTGGGTCTCAGTTTCAGGAAGACCGAATCGCTAGAGCAGACTTCAGTCAGGCGAAGAAAGTCATATACTCTTCGATCTAGAGGGTTTCTGTATACATCTAGCAACGAATCGTCAACCCCGTTCCTGAATCAAAACCCCTTTTTGTCAACGCCAAGTTAAGCTCACGCAGTGCAACGGAGCCAACGCTAAATCTGGAATCGCCAAACGCAGTAGTAGTTCTCTACTCGCCTATTGGATTACCAGCCAGAGCATTGCGGCTTCCAGAATATCAAACCCGCTCAGCATGCCTATAGCAGAATTCCATATCACCCGCCTTTTTTGTGCCTAAACGGGGCACTCAGCAAACCACAGCCAAACCAGTTTAAACAGGATTTACAGCCAAGCGGAGCCTTGCGCCGGATAAGCGCGCCTGGGTCTCTGTGTCCTCAAGTGACTTCTTCTGGTGTATTTCCTGGATACTTAAAACCTCGCACGTATGAGCAGCCATCTATGGACAGAGTTCCAGCCCCCACTCACGCTATAAGGGGAGTCACCAACGTTTAGCACCAACAAAGAAAGTTTTGTAGGCTAGTCCCTCACGAAGGATCTACAAGTAATTCACTTCCTGGAGCTAGTACATTTGGTCCCCGAAAAGCGGACAGGCTGTCGCCCAGTTCAATCAGTTGGTCAGCAGGAGATAAACAGCGTCCCCCAGCCCAACTCGCGCCAGTAGGGGGGGTCACCAACGATAGCGCCTATACAGTGATGTTATTCAGGTTAATTCCATCACCGATGGAGGATATATACGAAAACACCACTTACTGGAGTTACTTCAGCTGGTCCCCGAAAACCGAAGGACTGTCACTCGATTATTTATCTCTTTGTGTTCTACAGGTTTTATGAATGGTGATCTGTGTGTGTGGTTGTTGGTGTATATGACTATTGATGAATGTTTGATTATTGATGTAATTTTATGTTGTTGTGATGATATGCATTATTTTCATGCTTTTCTTCTTTAATAAATTTTACACATTTATTAATGCGCTGTTCACGACCTTTCCATCCATATTTGTATTTTTAGCTCTTTACTATAATCTCTATGTATGATAAGAGAAAAGAGTTGAGAGCAGGAGATGCTTAGACAGACATAAGTGAGTTGAGGCTTGGAGAGAGAGATCATTTGAATAAATCTTCTTCCAGGTTGTCTCAAGTCCATCTCCTATTTACACCTTTCTGTGTGTAATCTATAACTCTGTCAGTCCACTATCCCTTGTCGATTTCGCTACTGTTGTCCAACTCGACAAATACTCTACACTCTAACTCAACCACGACAAATGGGGTCTCGCCGCGGAATTTGAACTACATCTGCAGCAATCGCAACAGATGAGGTTGCAGTCTGGTAGGAATCTCTCACAAGATTCTATTCTGATTCTTAGAGTTTAGTGTTCGGCAGATTATAGGAATTTCTTTCCCCTAGACATATCGAACTATTTCTTTTGGAGGAAGTCGGAACAGCGTTTTTTCTCCACAGCAATCATAAATATTAAGTTACATTTATTGTTCATGCTACACATGAGACAGCTGGTAAAGGTTGATGGTATCACTGCTGAGTTTTTGGTTGACAAATCTGACGACTATTGTTGTAAAAGTCAGAAATTTTTTTTTTTTTAAGGGTTAATATTTTTTCAGGAGTAGCTCTTTAATCTGAGATAAGAAGCTACAGATAGTCAGTTACTAGCTTGCATTTGTACCAAGGGAGGGTGTTCATTCGGACGATAGTAACCAATCCTCTCAATAGCTTAGTACTGACAGAACTGGGGTGAAGTGATAGTAAGTTTTACATCACTTACATTTTTTGGAGTTTTTTGGGGTTTTGCTTGTCGCAATCAGAGTAGCCACAAACTTTCTTGTTTTTTTTAAAGTTCCCAGGCTAGCCTAGATTTTATTGATTATTAAGTTAATCAGCACCTAGTGCACTAGGTAACTAAGATCTCTAGGTTCTATTCTTCTATAGTGTTTGCTCACCCTGATATAATGGCCGATCTAGATAAAGTGCATAGGATTGCCCTCGAGGTAGCTAAGTACATGGAGTACAAGGATAGCGAAATCCAGCAATTTCTAGAATTTGCAGTAAGCCTGCAGGATCAATACGAGGTAGACAATTGGTTTGACAGCCGTTTAATCTTGGCATGGTCCTGTAAACAAACTGGGGAGAGTGAAGCATTCACCCGACAGTATGTAGAAGAAGTGATAGAAGATGAGAAGCAAAGGGAAAAGCAAAGACAAGAACGGGACAAGAAATTGGAAATGGAGCAACAAGAACGGGACAAGCAATGGGAAATAGAGCGCCAAGAAAGGGACAGAGAAAGCCAAGAAAGGAGCAGGCTACACCAAATCAGAATGAATGAACTGGATAGCCAAATTCGGAGGGTAGAAACAGATACTAAATGTAGTCACTCTACTTCCCCTTCTACTGTGCCCTTAACGGTCAACGCCCCTGCTAACCTTGCGCCCATGAAAGAAAACTTGCCTGCTAAAACCGAACCCCAACTCCAGAAAATTGACTTTCCTTTGGACTTGGATCCGAAACCCGAACAAGGAAAGAATTTACGTCGGGACAGCAGACCTAAAGCCACGGGAAAAATTACGCAACGTTCCCAGGCATGGAAACTGCACAAAGGTGAGACAGGTGCTAACAAGCATTGTAATACGGATTGTTCCCGTCTGGCAAGCGGCGAACCCCGAGCCTCTCACGTTCCAGACCGAGCAGCACCTAACCGACACGTGACGTCGAGAAAAGGGAGCCACACCCTATCACGTTATATTTCGCAAGATTCCCGGCCGGACAGCGAAAAACCATATGCAGAGGCGTATCCCTCCAACTCAACGATCGTAGAATGGAGGCGCCGCTCCTCTTATCACCCTGAGCTTAAAAGGTGCAAGAATAAGTCGCCTGCTAAAAGGGTTAAACTTTCCAAACCGTTCCAAGGAACTTTGGAAAAACACACCGAGAGTTTTTTCTCGGGCACTTCGCGATCTAACGGGATCTCAAACCGTCCAGTCCGTTGCATGCAGACTGCGGAGCCTGTCAACCAGGAAGTGGATCTCGCATTGCAGGACAAAGTTCAACTGACGCCAGTAACTTCCTCAGGGGAGGGCAAAGTTGACGTTTATGATGGACACAGGGTTCCAGGCGAAGGGATCCCTGGTATTCCATTTGAGTCTCTCACACTTCTCAGGGCAGAAGACAGTGAGAAAAGCTGCCGTACTATTGTACAAGGAGCCATTGTTGAGAGCCTTGGCTCACGTCATGCTAGTACCGGTGAAGCGACTCAACCAACTCTGCAACACGCAGATATTACCTATCTGTCTTCACGGATAGAAGCTACGGAGATCTGTTATGATTTAGTAGAACCCCAGAATGCGATCGATTACTCTTTGCTTCAGGCAGCAGAGTTTTCTCATTCAAATCGCATTATTCCAGTGGTCTCAACCCCACTGATGGACAGCAAAGTAGTCGCCTCCGCCAGGCCATTACAGAACAACTTGATCATTTCCGTTGACCAAGCCAGAGTTGTGACTGGCAAGGCAAGGAAAGCTCCAGACCCGCCTTTAGACGGCACAGGTCTGA
The DNA here is from genome assembly GCA_024509875.1 of Oreohelix idahoensis. NCBI lineage: Eukaryota > Metazoa > Mollusca > Gastropoda > Stylommatophora > Oreohelicidae > Oreohelix > Oreohelix idahoensis. Next base: position 120,292 of record JAMPIV010009920.1, read on the forward strand.
AGATTGATCAATGCTCCCGCCGAAACAGCGGAGTAGGTGTGGAGAGGCAGAAGAAAAATGCTAGCATTTCTTCGGCCAACGACCGGCTGTATTTGCCAACTAGGATTACACGCGCGCGGAAAACCCCGACAGACTACAGCTATCGAGGGTTATTCAAGTCCGCGACAGGTAAACCCATAACGGAAATTAAACAGCCCGAGTCCAGCAACGATTACACTGCACATAACAGGCGGATTACCTATGCAGTGGCCAGTGAGTTCAGGCGGGGCCGAAACTCACAACAGGTGCGGATAATTTTCCGGACCATGGACAGACAAAGCAAATTGGGGAAGGAAGGTCATGTTCACACGGAAACAGATTATGTCAGTGTTCAGTGGCCTCGCAAAATCCCATTCGCTGAACGTCTATTAGACAGAGGGAAGAAAAGAAATGAACTCGGAGCTAGTCATACAGACAGACAGAAATTGGAAACGTATTTGGTTTTATGAGTATAGGATGTTCCAATGACAGGTAACAAAAGACGATGGAAAAGATAAATTACTGTCATTTTTGTCCGTATTCCTCGAACTTTAAAAAGGGGGGGGGGGGGGCACTTGTCACGTTAAAGATAATTTATTTTACCATCTTGTCCATAATTTGATTACTCCTTTAAATGTTCTGTTTTTCCGAGACATTTTGTATTTTTGTTTCTTTCATATTCTACCTACATTTTTTCACCTTCTCAACCCCACCCGAGGTTGTTTACGCTGGCCAGCTGCGGTCAGCTAACGCTAGACGTAATGTTATCTAAACGCACCTGTTCGACCAAAGAAACATTTCTCGGGTCCGCTTTAAGTGTTAGAACGAGCCAAAGTCGGTTCAGAAACGGTTCGTTAGCGGCGGGTACCCTTTGTGGTCCCAACAGGGGAATTTCTCTGGTCGCTTTAAAACGTTTGATGACGAGCGGCTGGTACCCTTTAAGGCTTGGGTAACGAGTGTGATCTGTTCCAGGGGAAGATAACAACCCGCGGGCAGTCTTTGGGTTTTCGCCCCTTAGACAAGAGAGAGCATAATGTTATGCATTTCTCTACCTGGGGAACTTTCGCACGATTTCTTTTGTCTTACTCTAGATTACGTCTTTCGCCGAACTTCTGTAGAAATACGCACGCCAGGTGTTCGGGGGGGTGGGGGGGCGTCCCTTGTGATCTATAAGAGTAGACTGGTTTTAATAGACAAAGACATTTGTGAATTTCCTGGCCCGAGATAGACCATTACGGAAATAAGGCAAACATTAACACAGAACTAAATGTTTTTCACCTATTTCTTGGCATTTTTCGGGGTGAGTTGACATATCTTATAATTATAATATTAGATTCATGTTAGCTTTTATATATATCTGTTAGGGAAGTGAATTTATTTCTGAGGACTTCTCCTAGTAATATATTCAGTGATAAGGTAGCGCTGTCTACGGCCTATTAAGTGGTGCTTAAACTGTTACGGTTTATCATGGGTTAAATGTTAAACTTACAATAACAGATATTAGGCGTAGAATCAGTCCACGAATGCTTACCATTGGGTTAAGAGTCAGCAAAATTAACTGTCATTTCTGTAAGATAATGTCAGGTGTGGATTGTTCAGTTTAAAACTGAATAGTGAGATGCAGGTAATAACTCTGGATTATAGGAGATAGTCATTTATTCCTTTTGATAGATATTTTTAGTGGCAAGGGAGGATCATTTTATGCTTACTTGTGTGGCTAGGCACTAGTCTATAACTTTCACTGAAAGCAGTCACCAGGCATAGATATAATTATATCGTATGATCTAGCCACAACTGTATTATTATAGCAAGAACATTGCATTTTCTTTGTACTCATTTTGTGGAAATGCTAATATATTTCCCAAAGGGGACATACGATTTATTTGTGTAATGTCAAATGCTGTAATCTGTTTATGTAAATTCATTTAATGTTGTAAGATGAATAAGCATATTCATTTAACTGTAACTACAGGTTAGGTTTCCTGTATGTTGAGATTGGGAGAAGAGGAGTAGATTGTTGCTGTCAGAACAGTTACTGACAGGTACCTGGGTGTGCAAAAGATATTAAGCCTATGCGGGCGCGTGTTGATAATTGATATTTTTAAGGAACAGGAGACATGGTTAAAGACAGCCCTAAACTATCATAGCAATAACTACAATAAATCTAATCCCATAGTGGAGCGAAACTTTCTGTATAAAGTTAGTGTGATTTTAGCGTTGCTTGAAGTTAAAAGGCGTCTCTTTTGGGTCTCAGTTTCAGGAAGACCGAATCGCTAGAGCAGACTTCAGTCAGGCGAAGAAAGTCATATACTCTTCGATCTAGAGGGTTTCTGTATACATCTAGCAACGAATCGTCAACCCCGTTCCTGAATCAAAACCCCTTTTTGTCAACGCCAAGTTAAGCTCACGCAGTGCAACGGAGCCAACGCTAAATCTGGAATCGCCAAACGCAGAAGTAGTTCTCTACTCGCCTATTGGATTACCAGCCAGAGCATTGCGGCTTCCAGAATATCAAACCCGCTCAGCATGCCTATAGCAGAATTCCATATCACCCGCCTTTTTTGTGCCTAAACGGGGCACTCAGCAAACCACAGCAAAACCAGTTTAAACAGGATTTACAGCCAAGCGGAGCCTTGCGCCGGATAAGCGCGCCTGGGTCTCTGTGTCCTCAAGTGACTTCTTCTGGTGTATTTCCTGGATACTTAAAACCTCGCACGTATGAGCAGCCATCTATGGACAGAGTTCCAGCCCCCACTCACGCTATAAGGGGAGTCACCAACGTTTAGCACCAACAAAGAAAGTTTTGTAGGCTAGTCCCTCACGAAGGATCTACAAGTAATTCACTTCCTGGAGCTAGTACATTTGGTCCCCGAAAAGCGGACAGGCTGTCGCCCAGTTCAATCAGTTGGTCAGCAGGAGATAAACAGCGCCCCCCAGCCCAACTCGCGCCAGTAGGGGGGGTCACCAACGATAGCGCCTATACAGTGATGTTATTCAGGTTAATTCCATCACCGATGGAGGATATATACGAAAACACCACTTACTGGAGCTACTTCAGCTGGTCCCCGAAAACCGAAGGACTGTCACTCGATTATTTATCTCTTTGTGTTCTACAGGTTTTATGAATGGTGATCTGTGTGTGTGGTTGTTGGTGTATATGACTATTGATGAATGTTTGATTATTGATGTAATTTTATGTTGTTGTGATGATATGCATTATTTTCATGCTTTTCTTCTTTAATAAATTTTACACATTTATTAATGCGCTGTTCACGACCTTTCCATCCATATTTGTATTTTTAGCTCTTTACTATAATCTCTATGTATGATAAGAGAAAAGAGTTGAGAGCAGGAGATGCTTAGACAGACATAAATGAGTTGAGGCTTGGAGAGAGAGATCATTTGAATAAATCTTCTTCCAGGTTGTCTCAAGTCCATCTCCTATTTACACCTTTCTGTGTGTAATCTATAACTCTGTCAGTCCACTATCCCTTATCGATTTCGCTACTGTTGTCCAACTCGACAAATACTCTACACTCTAACTCAACCACGACAAGTATATCAGCACAACAACATAATAAAACATCAATAATTCACATCAGTTAACAAATCTAATTAAACACCCACTGACACACGAACCACTAACATAAACTCTGCTTAGAACACCGAGAAAATAAATAAACAAAGTTCTCAATCCTTCCGTTTTTGGAGAACCACATTCGATAACTCCAGTTAGTGTCCTATATGTATATATCCTTCTATAGGTGAAGAAATACACTAATAAATCCACTGTAGGGCGCTATCCATGCACCGTTGGTTACACCCTAATCACGAGATAGGTTGTAGATTACTCTGTCTATATTCGGCTGACCGCTAATACGTGCAGGGGTGTTGAATGACCAGAAACATATACAAGACGAGGTCAATTTAGGAGAAACGGCTCACTGTGCTATTATCCAGCACGTGTAAGTTGGCCTGCGTACTTGATGTTTAAATCCGGTTTGGCTGGTTTTGGACTTTATTTATGACTGGGCGCTCCGTTTTAAGCACACAAAGTCTACTGCTTTCAAATATGCTGAAGACGCTGCGCTGATCGATATGCTGGGAGCCAATATGCTCTGACTGGTGATCAAGAGGCGAGTAGGAAACCACTACTGCCAAATACGATTTCGGATTTGCGATGGCTCGTTATACGCTGCGTGAGCTCATTTCCCCTTAGAGGGATGGGGCGTTGAAAAAAGGGTTGTACTTCAGGTATGGGTGACAACTCGTAGTGCTAATTACTTTCAGAAACCGTGAGATCGAGGAGAATATTACATTCTTCGCCTGACTGGGATCATGCGATAGCAGTGGGGTACCTGCAACTGAGATCCAAAAAGAACCAACCTTTACATCAAGCAAACAATAAAATTACAATAACGTTATAATAAACAGTTATGCTCCACTATGGGATTTTAATTATTATCACTGCTGTGATAGTCTCGGGCTGTCTTTATCCGCGAGTCGCTCTCCTGTTACTTCCACTCTATCAATTATCAGCATGCGCCCGCATAGGCTAATATATCTTGTACATACACGTACCTGTCAGCGAAAAGGCCCTGACAGCAAAATCTACTCCGTCTTCTTCCAACTCAACATACAGGAAACCTAACCCTGTAGTTCCAGCTGAGTGGATAGGTGATTCATCTTACAACATTAAGTGAATTTACATAAAATACAGCATTAGACATTACATAATAAATGGTATGCGCCCCTTGGGGTCGATACACAAAAGAAGGAAAAGTAAGAACCTCCCAAAAATGAATACATGGAAAATGCAATGTTTTTTGCTATAATAATACAGTTGTGACTGAACCCTAAGGCTGTTTTCTGGACTGCCGTGAAAGTTATAAACTGGTGTCCAACTACACAAGTAGGCATATAAAATTCCACACAACCACTAGAAGTTTCTCTCAGAAAGTAATAAATGACTATCTCTTATAATTCAGTGTTATAGTGCCCGCACATCACTATTCAGTTTTAAGTAAATAACCTATTCCGCTGACATTTCCTTACAGTAATGACAGTTATTTAGCCTACTATTAACCCATGGTAAGCATTGAATGGACTACTCTGATTCTTCGCCTAGTTAGCATCTGTTATCGTAAGTTTACCATTAACCCATTGTAAACCATAACGCAAAGAGACACGTACTGCTTAAGCACCCGTTAACTAAGGCGGTGGACGGCGCTACATTATCACTGAACTAATTACCTGGAGAAATCACGTAAAATAATTCAAGTCACACTCCTATCAGGTATATATAAAAGCTAACATGAATATATATATATAACATAATAGCAGTCATGGGTGATTTTAACGCCAAAGTAGGTGACAACAACGATGGAGTACAAAGATATCTCGGTACTCATGGCATAGGCTGTATGAATCAAAATGGCGAAAGACTTCTAGAACTTTGTGAAATATCAAACCTCGTTGTGGCAGACACCATCTTTCCACATAAGAATATCCACAAGATAACATGGAATTCACCTGATGGCAGAACTAAGAACCAGATAGATCACTTCTGCATAAGCGCAAAATTTCGCTCATCAGTTCAAGACGTCAGAGCATACAGAGGTGCAGAGATCGGAAGCGATCATAACCTCTGCATAGCTAAACTGAGAATTAAACTGAAGAAGTTATACCAACAGAATAAAAATAGAAGAATAGATGTACACAGACTGCAATCAAATGATATAAAGGAGGAATATAATGTCAAAATGAACAACTATTTCGATGCTTTAGGCAAAATTGACAACGATATCACCACCAAGACAATCGATACTAAATGGGAACAACTGAGAACAGCAATGACAGAAGCAGCAGTAGCGACCACCGGATACCTAGTACATAAAAAGAAAAAATGGATGAGAGAAGATACTTGGGATAAAATACAAGAAAGGAAAACAGCAAAACTTAAACTACTAGCGGCAAGTACACATAATGCAGTTGAATCTTGCAAACTATCTTATAACTTGTTAAATAAAGAAGTGAAGACAAAAACTCGAAGAGATAAAAGACATTTCATCAATGAACTGGCCGTAGAAGCTGAAAATGCTGCAAGAACTGGTAATAGTAGGTGCCTTTATCAAATTACAAAACAACTATGTCACCAGCCTACTGCTATGGAAACACCTGTTAAAGGTAAATTAGGGAATTCAATACCAACAGAAAAAGAACAAATGAAGAGATGGGCTGAGCACTTCATGGAGGTGCTAAACAGACCACCACCAACAGTAACACCTGATTTTAATAATGAAACACTCACAACCACCTTGCCAATAACTTGCGATGAATTCACGCTGGACGAGATCAAACAAGCCGTTAAAAGATTAAAGAATTTTAAAGCTGCTGGAGTTGACGAAATTTCAGGGGAAATGATTAAAGCAGTTAATGACAACAACCTCTTGAGAATTTTAGATATTATAAATGAAGTATGGAGAGAAGAACAACCACCACAACAATGGAAAGACAGTATTATTGTAAAGTTACCGAAGAAAGGTGATCTATCAGACTGTAATAACTGGCGTGGTATATCTCTATTATCAGTACCTGGAAAATTATTATGTTGCATGATGTTAGAAAGACTTAAATTGCATGCTGACGAAAAGATCAGAGAAGAACAAGCGGGTTTCAGGCCGAAACGATCATGTATTGATCAAATATTCACACTAAGAACAATTATAGAAGAATCAGTGGAAAGGCAATCGCCACTTATTATCACCTTCGTCGATTTTCAAAAAGCCTTTGATAGTCTACACCGCCCATCATTGTGGAAGATACTTACAATCTATGGTTTTCCAACAAAATATGTGAATATAATCAAAGCGCTATATGACAATGCAAGATGTTGTGTTAGAACAAATAAAGGGAATACAGAATGGTTTACAGTAGAAACAGGGGTTAAACAAGGCTGTATTATGTCACCACTACTTTTTGGAATAGCTATTGATTGGGTTATGAGAAACTATACCCACAATGAACAATTGGGTATAAAATGGACAAATGGAAAATTCCTGGGGGACCTGGATTTCGCAGATGATGTAGCATTCTTAAGTTCAACACCAAGACAATCCCAAGAAGCAATAAATAATTTGTGTCATCTCTCGGTTAAAATAGGTCTCCAAATAAATGCCTCTAAAACTAAAGCTATGAACTTTTCTAACGAGACCTTTGATATCATCTTGAACGGGGAAAAAACTACAGAAAGTTGAAAGTTTCAATTATTTAGGCAGTAAAATGACTCAGGATGGTGACACAACAAGAGAAATCCATACTAGAATTGCTTTGGCAGCTAGCGCCTTCAATAGATTATCTAACATTTGGAAATTACGATCATTGAATATACATACCAAGCTTCGTCTGTTTAATTCAAATGTTATCTCAGTGTTAACATACGGCTGTGAGAGTTGGAAAATAACAAAATCATTGGAGAACAAGCTGAATACATTCGAGAACAAATGTCTTAGAAAACTCATGAACATCAGTTGGAAAGAATTCAAGACTAATCGACAAATAAGAGAAGACTCTAGGCAGAAATATGTCTCCGACTATATAAGGAAAAGACGATGGTCATATATCGGTCATGTCCTACGAATGCAAAACAACAGAATACCACTACAGGCGCTCACTTGGGTTCCTGAGGGTAAGAGGAAAAAAGGAAGACCAAAAGAAACACTCAGAAGAACAATAATAAGAGAAGGAAGAACGTTGGGCCTAAATAATGTGCAAGAGCTAAGAGGAGTGGCGTCACAACGAACAACCTGGAGAGCACTGGTTTCTGCCTTATGCGCCGTGTTTGGTGCTTAAAGAATTATTATATATATATATATATATATATATATATATATATATATATATATATATATATATATATATATATATATATATATATATATATATGACAGGGGCGCTAGGGGTAGCTCACACCCAAGACCCGTGCACTAAGAAAATTTATAAAGGATCGTTTGACAGGGGTTGCAATTATTGGTTGCTTGCAACCCTCTCAGCAGCAGACTTAACAATTCAAGCAACCCAAAGCCTTATGCAGATCAACATTTAATTCTACCGAACAGAACCGAACACCAAACAAACAATCCAACAAACACCCAGTCAGTGTTCATAGACTGTCTGAAAAATAATAAATAAAACAACGTCTAAGTGAACATCAATAGCATGGATAATAACACTTACCATACAGAAAACATGCGCCCACCTGACATCATCAACTATCTCACACACTCATGCGTGTCGCCCAATGCGACTAGTATGGTGTTGTGCATGAGGCTGGCAATCGCACCGGGTAACATAGGTTGCTACCGAAACCACTACTGCAAAAGCATCTGAATGCTCCATGCTGAGGTAAACCACACCGGTGGCCCCATGCTCCCTCAGGAGCGGAGAAGAGAAATATACATCTGGTACGCCCACGTGCTCTCACAAACCATTGTTCACACAACAATAATAATCAACTGGACATAAAATAATATTCTTCAATACATGTACAACAAATAATCTCAATAATGAGAATTAACCACCACCTCACAACTGGTCTATCTCAATATTCGTTACTGCATTCTGAAGCATGTCGTATGTGACGACTCGTGCGGCTGGGAATCTCATCGCATGAAACACATTATTACAGGAACAACCACTGTAATAGCATAAAAATGCTTCTGTTGGCTTGTGGTGGACACCAGCCGCATTGGTGTTTCCATGCTCCACCAGGAGCAAACAGAGAAACACCTGTCTCAACAAAGGAGTGGCCTCGCGCTCTCCAGAAATCTAAATACATATTCTCACCTCACAGTAACCCATTAAATATACAGTAGAATTATCAATAAACGTGAAATACACTAAATTACTCTTACATAAAGAATACAATATAATTATTCTCGACTTAAGCCAAACTGGGACTAAATACACAACGTGTCGCTCGGCATAACATATTATAGGTTTACCACGCGGAGCGTGTTTAATCAGACTCGCTATCGCCGCCTTTTATCACCACGAGGCTACTATCTTGCGATCGTTAATCTTATCTAAATTTCCAGTGGAATAGCCTTTCTGAAGAATGAAATAATCGCTCTTAAACTCTCACATCTATCTATCTATCTATCTATCTATCTATCTATCTATCTATCTATCTATCTATCTATCTATCTATCTATCTATCTATCTATCTATCTATCTATCTATCTATCTATCTATCTATCTATCTATCTATCCCATTAAACATTAAAATAGCCACATCGATATAATTTCAGAATCCTAGAAAACTAATGCTAATTTGAATTAACTCACGTGCTCAAGGCATTTACAGCTTGGCTCTTGTGTGTCTTCTTAGTCTGTTCTCACTGGGCGGCTCTCTCAAACATAGACCGGTTTCGCCGCTTGCTACCCCTTTTTATAAGCCCTGGCCTAACCACTCAATTTACTGCGCGCTCGCGTATTAATCTGCGCCACACAGATAACACACGCGATTATTGCTCCAGAATGCATGAAAACACAGATTTACACAACTAGAGCAAAAACACAACTAATATGTAGGCATATATTATGGCCTTGTAATAAATCTGCTCGAAGATAACGTGATCAAAAGGCACTAAACCACATAGACAATATGACTGCCCAGATGGGGCCAGCGCCTAGAACGACAGACCTCAAGATGGCGCTGTCACATATATATATATATATATATATATATATATATATATATATATATATATATATATATATATATATATATATATATATATATAATAAAAAGATATCTACCTACCCCGAGATGACGAGAATAGGAAACACAATCTAGTTCTGTTGTGCTAACATCTGCCTGTCTCATTTGGTCATCTACGGGTAGGAATATTTTACGAGTGTGCTTGACCGAGTAAACCTATCTAAATTTATAGTCTACAGAGACGCCAGACCCCATCGCGTGTTCCCACGGATGTACGGCGTAACGTAATCATGAGTAAGTCAAATGTTATTCTATGAGCGATCAAGCGCCACAACCAAAAATCTCTGAACAAACGTGAGTTTTGTCTCCCCTTTGTTCCCGCTATGGACTTCAGCAGTTTAGCGGTTCGCTTCAAAGACTATTTCTCGCTCGAGATCAAACCTGTTACGAGCCATCCGCGTTTCCCCGAGTCAGACAACACCAGGTGCGGCTTAGCAATATTATCGTAAGCTGACCAAGTGTTGAATTTATAATGAAGGCCAGAACGAAATCAAACCGCAGGGCGGGGACTGAGAGGGGAATAATGGGCTACGTAGGTAAAATCAGAAAGAAAAGAAAACCCCCAAAAAATGCAAAAAAGTCGACGAAACCAGAACATTAAAGAGTAAGAAAGCGGAACGTGTTGGGAAAATAAAACTATTAAGTCACTGTGTGACAGTTACAGAGAAGGAAATGTCGAAATTGTCATCTTTTCTCACAACATGCCTAACAAAGATTCACCGAATCATTTGGCCGAATACCATCACCAACCAAGATCGGCTTACTCGGAGCAAGCAAGAGGACATGCACACCATCATAACTGGCAGACGCTGGAATTGGGTTGGCCATGTCCTCAGAAGAGACCCAGATGCCATCACAAGAACAGCTATGCTATGGACCCCTGAAGGAAAACGAAAGAGAGGCTGACCAAAAACAACTTGGCGGAGGACTGTGGAGGCTGAGATGCAAAGAATGAACCAGAGTTGGGGCACTGTACGAAGGATGGCCGCCGACCGAGCAAAGTGGAATCAATTTGTTGTTGCCCTACAAGACGCCCCCAGGCGTAATGGCCACTGATTGCTTTGACGGTCGGCGGCTATGGATCAAAGAAGAAGCAGAATCTCTAATTTACTCATCCCTACATTTATTAGATTTTTATCAGATCTACCTTTCTTGGCTTCTTTATCTGCCTTTCCATTTCCCTCTATGTATAAGAGATCCTGTGAGTCTGGTATAAAGGTAACTGCAACTGTGAAACTTCTTAGACTGCTACTAGGAATAGGCTATTTTAGAATCGATGAACGTTACTGTGCAGAGTGTCTTGAAAAAAATAATATAGAGCATTTCCTTTTTAAAATGTAGGAAGTTTGAACACCAGAGAAAAACATATTAGATTATTTACAGGCATGCAATTCATTCGTAACGGTGGAACAGGTGTTGAGTATAGACAGACCTAGAGAATTGCACAATATAGTAAAACAGTATATAACAATAACTAAAATTAATATATAAGGATCCATGATGGTGTAAGGAAAATTGGTAGATGTGCTTGTACGGCTGATGACAGATAACACTGGACAACAAATTTTGACTTTTTGTGTGTATCTGAGATTAAACCAAGTTACTTTTATGTTGTTTGGGCTGCTGAATATAAAAATGGTCGTTAAAACGCCAGATTAGCTCTAGTTTTTTAAAACATCTATAAAACAAGTTTTACACATTTGCATATACATACCATATGATAATAATGCTCATAGCGGAAATGATTCACGGCGACGCCTTTTTGCCTGTCGCTTGTAATGAATTTCTGGAGCATCTCTCACAAGGGTCCAACAATAGTCTACTAGCATTGCTGCATTCCATTTCCCTTGGTACCTTTTTTCGAGGGTACCGTAGTAATGTCCTGATGAGATCGTTCCCCATGCTCGTTGTCGTGGATGAATTATCAGATAGGAAGTTGATGTTTATAGTTGTAGTGAATTTCTAAATACAATATCTAAATTAATATATAACAATATAGGACATAAAGGCAAAGATAAGAAAGTACAAAAGAATTTTCTGCTAGAACGGTTGTTGTCGCCTACGCCTTCAGATTATTATTTGCTAACGAATAGCCGAACAAAACGGTACCCTATTTTTCAAATTCGTCCTTGACATAAACACCCACTTTTTCCTAGTTCTAAGAAACATTTCCTAAAAATGCATTGTGGAACGAGGAGGGGCAAGGATAGATGAAAATGCTAATTCGTTTCGCATTGATTTCAAACTAAAAGCCAACACTAGCACAGTGGCAAGCCTTGCCTTATGCGTTTCCTCAAATACAATGAAAAAAGTTAGAATTGTGGACACTACGGTCATGTAAACATGTTAAGCTCTTATTATGAATGACCTAAGCTCTCGTATTCAGCTTGAAATTACATGGAAAAAGAGTGAACGAGAGGTAGTTTAAAAATAAACAATTAACATAGAAAAAAAGATAGAATTTTGAACCAACCCACATAGCCCCTTAAAAATTGTATATTCGTGTACCTGAAGACTTGCTGACCAAGAATATGTTATTAGTTATATAAATAGTCCCTTAACTAATTAAATATTGATAAAACAATACATAGAGATCAGAGATACTGTCAGGTCAAGTCATATCTGCTTAGATTGGATCACATAATTTTTGGGAAAAAAGTAGGTGACAGATAGGCTAGGATGGTACAGTGAATCTGATTGGGTGGCATTTGAAGTGAGACTAAATATTATTGGCTGACCTTTGAATAAACATAAATAACCTAGAAACGTAGGAAAAGTTTGAATGATATTTTTGAAAAGACTGTTTACACTGTAAAATTAATAGCGATTGGCTAACTAAATCGATATTGTCAGAATAAGCGTTGGGGAGGACGCCATTTCTAAGAAAATTTTCAACAGTGATAGATGAGAGCAGGCTGTGCTTTAAACTACAAGTTATAAGCAGCCTGGGCAATAAAACAGATCGAAACTGTGTCAGTCATCGTCTCTGTGTGTATTTCATTGAACATTGTGAGGTCCTGGGTACTGACGTTAATGTGGTACCAAACGCTTGAAAATTGATTGATTCAAGACTCTGCCTGTTTACTGAGAGCCCATGCTAGTGGCCATTGCCTATCAAACAGGGAACAGATTGTCAAGCGAGCAGAGGAAAGTGAACATAAATTCTACGGCCAAGATAAGTTCTCGTTCGGCACCTGAGAGCTCAACTACAGAACTTTAAAAGAACGATCTTATAACAGTGAATAAAACGGACAAATATTTAATAGTTCCACAAGTGACAAAATAGAAACAAACATTTCCAAAAGGACATGATTTAAAACAACAAACTAGTAGTACTACCAGTATTACCTTAAAGTAGGAGAACACCAAAGACTTATATTGGAAAAATATTATATGTATGGACAAAGGATCTATTGTGCTATTTGACTGATGTGATTGATTATTATGATTTCACTTTTAAATTGTCAGTCCTGATTACAAATAATTTTTAATCAGGATAATAAAACTGTAAAAATCTTATTTACACAAAATTCAACCAGTGTCTTAAATAAGATAGCCTTTTAGAGTGTCGTTTGTATGTTATTGTGGTAGTACTGTGTGCTGTTGTGAATAATAAACTATCTGTTTGTATGTTTGTTGATTATTGTACATTACACTCTACATCCATAACCCTAGACACAACACGAAGTCAATTAACATACTAATATAAATACATTTTGAATGAGATAAAAAGGTGGTAGTGGAAAGGTATCCTGAAAAGTTCACAATATTATTGGGTATATTCAGGAACCTTCATAGCTAATCTCATTTAATACAAATATAATAATACTTACAACAATTAATAACATCAAATCCACCACATATATTAGGGTCTCGCTCCTGGGGATTGAACTTTTCATAACACCAGCTATATTGGGTAGTTTGCTTCTGGGATTTTAAATTCTTAAAATATTATCAAGTATATTAGGAATCTCAGAGAGTATAAAACTAAAAGCATTCCTTTTGGAGAAATTGAATAGTAGTTGAGCTGTCAGTGCCTGTGGTTGTTCTTGGTTATCATTAGAAATTATTAGCCATAATTAGAGATTTGTATAGTTAGAAATTTTAAAAAGGTTACATAGTACAAATGGCTGATCTGGCAAAGTTTCGATCTGCTGCTGTGCTGACTGCTAAGGAAATGAACATGGAGGGTCAGGCTTTGATCCTATATGTAACTTCAGAATGTGACAAGTATATTGAAAGGGAAGATAGGAAGTTAGCAGAAGAAAGAAAATTACAGTTACAAATTGAGGCTGACAAAGAAATTAAGAGGTTGCAGATTGAGGCTGACAAGGAGGCTAGGGCATTGGAGGCAGATAGGGAGGCAGAGATAAAAAGGAACCAATTAGAAGAAAAAAAGGCTGAAAGAGAAGCAGAAGAAAAGAGATTGTCAGCTGAAAGAGAAGAAAAGAGACTAGCTGCTGAAAGAGAGGAAAAGAGATTGGCTGCTGAAAGGGAAGCAGAAAAGGAGGAAGTTGGCACATGAAAAACCAGATACATGGGATCAGTACCTTCCCGCCGCCTTGTTTGCCTATCGGGAGGTACCCCATAGTTCAACTTGTATGGCCTCGGCAACATTGTTATTTGGAAGGCCAATAAAAGGTCCATTGGAAGCATTGTTAAGGACATGGACCGATGAAAAGGCAGAAGAAAATATTACCTCATCATATCAATATATGAACGAGCTGACCACTCGTCTTAAAACTGGCTGGAAACTTGCCAATGAAAATTTGAGACAAGCCAGGAAAAAGCATGCTGCCTATTACAATAAGAAAGCGAAGGATCCAGAATTAGCTGTGGGAGAGAAGGTGCTCCTTCTACTGCCCGGCAGCCAGAATAAATTGCAAACTGGATGGAAAGGTCCATATACAGTTCTAGAGAAGGTGTCTAGAACAAATTATAAGATAGATAAGAAAGGGAAAGAGAAAATCTATCATGTGAATCTCCTGAAGAAATATCTGGACAGAGAAAACCAGAAAGAGACACACCTACTGACCTTGTCTGTTGCAATGGAGATGAAAAAGGAACCACTCATTTCTCATGAATATCCTTTACATCTCTGTGAAACCGCTGCACAGGTAAAAATCAGCACACACTTAACGGAAATTCAGAGGGAGAGGGTTCAACAGGTTCTGAATAATCATACAGATGTGTTAACGGACCGTCCGGGGCATACAAATTTATTGGAGTATGATATGAAACTCATAGACCCAACACCAATCTGTATGAAAGCCTATTCGATTCCGTTCGCTAAGGAAAAAGCTTTAAGGGAGGAGATAAATTATCTGTTGAAAGAAGGGATTATCTCGCACAGTGAATCTCCCTACAGTTCCAGTGTGGTTCTGTTAAGAAAACCCTCTGGAGAACACAGGCTGTGTATAGATTACAGGAAACTGAATGCTGTCACAGAAGGTCAGGTGGATCCATTACCTGATACAAATAAGCTGTTTTCAGGCTGAATAGAGCTAAATATTTCTCTAAAGTGGATATGAGTAAAGGCTCAGATTCCAGTAAAGCCGGAAGTCAAACCTTATTTAGCCTTTAGCACCTCGGAAGGACATTATGAATTTAATATGTTGCCATTCGGGCTGAAAAATGCACCGAGTGTATTTTCGAGGATGATGAGAAAGTTACTGGATCCCCTGAAGAATCCATGCATCACCAACTTCATGGATGATATTCTCATAGCAACAGAAACATTTGAGGAACACATTAACTCTCTGAATATGTTGTTTGATCGACTGAGAGAGACCAATTTGACAGCTAGACCGACGAAATGCTGTGTTGGATGTAAAGAGCTGGAATTCTTGGGCCACACAGTACATCAGGGAAACATGACCCCTGACCCCAAGAACCTGGAGAAGTTAAAAAAAGCACCAAGACCACAAACAAAAAAAGATGTACGATCTTTTGTCTCATATGTGGGTTCTACCAAAAGTATATTAAAAACTTTAACTCCATATGTGCTCCATTGACTGATTTAACGCGCAAAGGAAATCCTGATATAATTATTTGGACAGCGCAATGTGAATTAGCATATCAAGAATTGAAAGAAAAGCTCACAAGCAGGCCTATTTTGAAATTACCTGACTTGAATCAAGAATTCATTCTGAGAACGGATGCGAGTAATATCTGTTTGGGGGCAGCTCTATTACAACGGTCAAATTCACTTGATGGGGAATTAACCCCAGCAGCTTATGCTAGCCGTAAGTTGAACACAGCAGAACAAAAATATTCAACATGCGAAAAAGAATGTCTGGCAGTTATATGGGGCATAAAAAAGTTCCAGATTTATCTTTATGGAAAATCATTTAGGATCCAGACAGATCATAAACCAGTCGTGTGTCTGTCACAAGCAAGGCATGAAAATGCTAGATTATTACGCTGGTCTTTGCTTCTACAGCCATTCCAGTTTACCATAGAGTACATTCCCGGAAAAACTAATGTGGGAGCTGATTTTTTAAGCAGACATCCGTATGACGAACATCAGAGTAGTCACCAGGCATAGATAGTAAATTCATCTATGTGTATTTGGAAATAGGAACTGACATATGATCGTCTGTTCTAAAGGGGGGACATGTGTAGTGAATTTCTAAATACAATATCTAAATTAATATATAACAATATAGGGCATAAAGGCAAAGATAAGAAAGTACAAACGAATTTTCTGCTAGAACGGTTGTTGTCGCCTACGCCTTCAGATTATTATTTGCTAACGAATAGCCGAACAAAACGGTACCCTATTTTTCAAATTCGTCCTTGACATAAACACCCACTTTTTCCTAGTTCTAAGAAACATTTCCCAAAAATGCATTGTGGAACGAGGAGGGGCAAGGATAGATGAAAATGCTAATTCGTTTCGCATTGATTTCAAACTAAAAGCCAACACTAGCACAGTGGCAAGCCTTGCCTTAGGGGTTTCCCCAAATACAATGAAAAAAGTTAGAATTGTGGACACTACGGTCATGTAAACATGTTAAGCTCTTATTATGAATGATCTACGCTCTCGTATTCAGCTTGAAATTACATGGAAAAAGAGTGAACGAGAGGTAGTTTAAAAATAAACAATTAACATAGAAAAAAAGATAGAATTTTGAACCAACCCACATAGCCCCTTAAAAATTGTATATTCGTGTACCTGAAGACTTGCTGACCAAGAATATGTTATTAGTTATATAAATAGTCCCTTAACTAATTAAATATTGATAAAACAATACATAGAGATCAGAGATACTGTCAGGTCAAGTCATATCTGCTTAGATTGGATCGCATATTTTTTGGGAAAAAAGTAGGTGACAGATAGGCTAGGATGGTACAGTGAATCTGATTGGGTGGCATTTGAAGTGAGACTAAATATTATTGGCTGACCTTTGAATAAACATAAATAACCTAGAAACGTAGGAAAAGTTTGAATGATATTTTTGAAAAGACTGTTTACACTGTAAAATTAATAGCGATTGGCTAACTAAATCGATATTGTCAGAATAAGCGTTGGGGAGGACGCCATTTCTAAGAAAATTTTCAACAGTGATAGATGAGAGCAGGCTGTGCTTTAAACTACAAGTTATAAGCAGCCTGGGCAATAAAACAGATCGAAACTGTGTCAGTCATCGTCTCTGTGTGTATTTCATTGAACATTGTGAGGTCCTGGGTACTGACGTTAATGTGGTACCAAACGCTTGAAAATTGAGTGATTCAAGACTCTGCCTGTTTACTGAGAGCCCATGCTAGTGGCCATTGCCTATCAAACAGGGAACAGATTGTCAAGCGAGCAGAGGAAAGTTTCAACATAAATTCTACGGCCAAGATAAGTTCTCGTTCGGCACCTGAGAGCTCAACTACAGAACTTTAAAAGAACGATCTTATAACAGTGAATAAAACTGGGACAAATATTTAATAGTTCCACAAGTGACAAAATAGAAAGAAACATTTCCAAAAGGACATGATTTAAAACAACAAACTAGTAGTACTACCAGTATTACCTTAAAGTAGGAGAACACTAAAGACTTATATTGGAAAAATATTATATGTATGGACAAAGGATCTATTGTGCTATTTGACTGATGTGATTGATTATTATGATTTCACTTTTAAATTGTCAGTCCTGATTACAAATAATTTTGAATCAGGATAATAAAACTGTAAAAATCTTATTTACACAAAATTCAACCAGTGTCTTAAATAAGATAGCCTTTTAGAGTGTCGTTTGTATGTTATTGTGGTAGTACTGTGTGCTGTTGTGAATAATAAACTATCTGTTTGTATGTTTGTTGATTATTGTACATTACACTCTACATCCATAACCCTAGACACAACACGAAGTCAATTAACATACTAATATAAATACATTTTGAATGAGATAAAAAGGTGGTAGTGGAAAGGTACCCTGAAAAGTTCACAATATTATTGGGTATATTCAGGAACCTTCATAGCTAATCTCATTTATACAAATATAATAATACCTACAACAATTAATAACATCAAATCCACCACAATAGTCCTGTCTGAGCAGAGGTGATAGTGATGACAATGTGAAAGTAAGGGGTAAGATATAGCTTTTATCACGAGGGTGATCGTGTAAGAGAAAGAACAGTCTCTGGATAGAAGAATGTATCTAATCCAGCCTATCTGGACGACGATATTTAAATCAAACGCACTTTCTCTCCTTGTACGAAAATACAAGTTACGCTGCACTCCCATGCACTCGATTCTGTGACAAATACGCACAAACGTGAAAACAAACTATGATAACATATAATGGATAGGGGTTGACAGACACGATAACTAAAGGTTTAATAACGTTTATTATCAATAGAAAATCACAACATAAATCATATGCATCGAGATCATGGTTTACAGACAAAATAAAAAAAAATTAATCAAATAAGTTCTCCACTCTGGTAAAGGAAAAGAAAGGACGATCCCAACATAGTTTAATTAACCCAAAAGATCAAAAGGTAACAATAAGTTATGAAATAGTCAGTATGAGAAAAGAATAGGTTCCTAATGTCTCTATCCCGTGACTACTCAGATTAGTGAGATTTTATAAAAAAAAGAAGGAAGAAACCACATAAGTATATGATGTTAACAAAAGGCATAAGTTTCTTTCTCTGTTCATTCAATTCACATACACACAGTGGCCACTTTCAGATTTGCTTACCCCAGTATTTGTCGCAGGCATTCTAAGGAAATATACTAATAAGTAATAAGACTAATTAGTGTCAAATTTAAGTTTGCCAAATCCAGCCCCAGACTCGCCGTAGTTGCTGACTGCAAATTTCACGGGAGTCGATAGAGTCGGTGTTTTAATTTGTCCTGGACACAATAAGTTATCTATGCCTTCAGTTGGTTGGAGTAGGGTTCATGCGTGGTGATTGCCGATGTAGGATAAATAGAACATATAGATGGTTCACGGGTTGTCTAGCCTCTGGTGGCTGAAACGCTAGGTTAAGTTACACAAATGTTGCTGACAATATATTTCGCCACAGCTGGCTGATGAGATTGATATAAGTAAATCTAGTAATAGTTCTGGTCCAGTTAATATTATAATTTAATGTTTCTATTCTGCTTTCTCTCTTGAAAATGAGGAAAATTGGACCACACAGGACACAGCAAGAAGCTCATCAATATTAAATTTCCTTGGATGCTTATAATATTATAAGTTCGTATGATCATAAGTTCATATGGCCATAAGAAATTCGCTAGTACTCAGGTTTTGATCAGCTTATATTTTAGGAAAGAAAATATAAAGATTTAACCAAATTATCAATATCATTTCTAACACGTGTTAAAATAGGACCTATTCACCACTCCGTTATAAATTAGATTTAAAACACACGTGTCTAGCTTATCCTATCGTTTGTTTTTTGCGCGTGATATGAACACTAGTCATTTATAAAATTACATAAAATGGATAGAAGTAAATAATATATACCGTCAGTAGACAGTTATTTAATGCATGTACTAGTCAATTTAAAACATCTCTGACGTATCTGTGGACCGAAAAATACACCTTCCTTGATTCTGGCCTCACTATGTCTTGGAAATTTATCACGAAGTTATAAAAGTCCTGCCCCATTTCGATCCATGGCCTTTACAAAATTCTTCATTAGTCCAAGTTTGATGTGGAGAGGAGGGAGCAAGATCTTGTGTGATTATACAAGTGGTTCGTTAAGTACACATTCTTTTTTTTCTGGTTCAAGTGATTGTCGTTGGGGCCAATCCTTTTTCTTGAAGTGGGAAGTCCTGCCACGGCTGTCCCACAGACAGGGCAAACACCAAAACTTTGTGTAACTCTGCTGTAGCCCCATCAAGATGGCAATGACCTTCAGGTCACCACAAATCTGCCACTTATACTTGTCATAGTTGATGGTGTGTAACAGTTGTTTCATGTTGTTGTGCATTTCTTTCATGTGGACTGCATACCCGAGTGGAACAGATGGTAAAACGTTACCATTATGGAGCAGCACAGCTTTTAAGCTCAACTTGGACGAATCAATGGACAGCCTCCAATGCAATCGTCGTCGTTGTAGTTGATATGTAGCGCTGCCATCAGACCCACTATGTCAACGCAAGCAGTGAGGTTATCTGTCATTTTGAAATATGGAAGCAGATCTTTTTGTCGAGCACGAAACACAGACACATGCACATTCTCTTCTAGAAGATTCCATTGCTGCAGTCTGGACCCCAACAGCTCTGCTTTATTTTTTGGCAATTCCAGATCTCTCATTAGATCATTCAATTCACTCTGTGTAATTTTATGTGGCTGTGCAGACTCTTCAATAGGCACGAAATCAGGATCTCTTGATGCAGATGCTTTCACGGGTGACGGATGTCCACTGGCCTTATTATCTTCTTCATCATCCAGGGTATAAAATTCTGGTGAGTCCGGAACAGGGAGTCATTCCCCGTGAGGCACTGGCTGCATAGCAGAGGGAATATTCGGATAAGTCACATGCCGCTTTTTCTTCTTATAAATACCATGTCCAATTGGAGGAGACATGCAAAAGTAACAATCATTAAGATGGTTTGTCGCTTCCCTCCGCACCATCGGAACTGCAAAACGCATCGATCGTCCTTTTCGGTTCAACCAGCAGCGCAGATTCGTTGCACAGGATTGACAACATGTGTGGGGCCCAATACCACCGATCTCACAACCAAAATAAAGGCTTGTCGTAGATTTTGGATAGGTGATTAAGATAGATTCTGGTCCCGTCTGAATAGAACTGAAAAAAGAGTGGTAACACAGTGTGAAATAAGGTAAAGAAATAGATTTCACGAGTGAATTGGTGAAAAGGGAGAATCTGTCCCTGGATTGAGAAGATACTCTAGTCCAGCCTATCTCTACGAATGAAATTTGTTTATCAGACAGTTTACCTCTCTGTATATATTAACATATACACTATAACCACTCACATACACACAAACAGATAAGTGACGACAACTTGACGCACAAACGTGAAAACTATATTAATGGAGTAGGGATATTGGGACACAGGTAATTAAGTTTTATGTTAAGTTTATTTATCATAAAGAAAACTTCACAACATCTAGTATCAAATATCAAATATAAAAATCATAGGTTACAGAAATAATACAGAAATAGACACATACGTGCGCTTCCCTCTGTTGAGACAAGATTCCATTAGAAGAAGTTATTAACCCCCAAAAAGGTCAAAGGATTAGCACTATGGTATAGAATTTGAATATACTGTCAGGAACAGAGTTTCTAATTAATCTATACCGAAATGAACAGTATTAGCAAACATAAGAAAAAAAGAAAACAAAGTGAGTTCATAGATTATACACTGGAAGAATTATTAAATCCTGCTTTCTCTCGCTCTGACAAACATGTGGCCACATTTCAATCTCGCTTACCTAATTGCTGATTTACAACGTCTGGAACAGAACTCCTTGGTACACACAAAAGATCCAGTGTTGGGTTTTTGGCAAAACAAGCCCCGGTTTCTCAAATTTACTGATTAATCCTCTTATTTGGGGAACGCTTGCTTTGTTACTGTTTATTGAATCTGTTCATGTCACAGCAATTAGTCCAGGTTGGAAAAACAATTTCGAGATCTAATGTTCACAGTGTACAGTAGCTTGAAATATTCGATAGTTAAATAGAATGTCAGGTAGATAAATCTTTTCTGGATAAATCCTCTTCACTACACATTGATCGGTAGTCGGGTAATGTTAAATTTGATAACTTCGTCACAGCGGGCTGCATGTAAATGAAACTGCAAAAGAAAACTGGGTGGCTATATGTCCAATTAAATTAATTCTTATAGTCTGTTATTGGTACTCTCTCTTTTTGGGTAAAACAAGAGGGCCAAACAGGTCAACCTCGAAGACCCGGTATTTTATATAAGAATGCTTTTGGTACTGTTGGACTTAGACCCGTTTTCTCAGATTCAGGCCGCTGGTAGGTTTTGGGTTGTGACCCGTACTGGATTTTAGGAAGAAAGATACAAAACATTTAACCAAAATATAGTATTCTATCCAAACCCGCGTAATGGTATAATTTATTTTCCACTTGGTTATTAGATTTGATTTAGAAAACACAAGTGTATAGCTTATCTTATCGTTCTTATTAACCCGTGAAATAAACTCTAGTCATTTACAAAATTATACATAAAGGATTAGAGATAAATATATATTTCGTCAGTACTACATTGCCTAGTGCATTTACTAGTCAATTAAAATATATTTTTCTCTGTGAGATAGCGAGTAATTAAATTTTTGTTACGGCTAGAAAAATTAGCTATAAATTATTTTAACTCGCTAGTCAATTAACACAAAAATTATCGCAAAATATAATGACGGACTTTAACTATTAAATCACTCAACACCGAAAATCTTAGTGAAATATAATGACGGACTTAAAGATTAAATCACTCAAAAATGCTAGTATAAATATTTACCGCAACACAGAAAATTAAAACTATCTTCAATCGAAAAACTAAGAAATTCCACTTGTACATATGGCTCTAGAATCGAAGCTAGATGTTCTGAAAAATTCTGTGGCTACTAGATAAACTGAGTTCGTTCGTTCGTTATTTTGTCTGCTATGTTGCTGTTATACCCTGTTCAACCTGAAAGTTGGTTATAATTGGGGTATATTGTGCGTTTAAAGGAAGAGGTATATATATATGAAATAGGTAGAAATTCGCTAGCTCTTGCGAGATTTCACGCCTTAAAATGGTTGCCCAATCGCTGGCGTTATAATTCAGTTAACTGTTCTTACTCGCTAGCGGTTACCTGTCCCGTCGTGGACTAGTTAATCGATCTGTTATAAACATTCCTGGTGCCTGTAAGACAATAGAGAAAAGAAAAAAATAGGCGTGGCTAAATTATGAGTGAGACAGATATCGAAGGGCAGGGGTTCTGCGTAAACCAATCGTCCATATACTAATAAGGAAGCCAGGTGGGAGCAAAAACGTGTGGATGTGTGTAATTTATTTACATAACTCTGTCACAAGGCTGTAAGCTTTCTTTATCATCGATGTAATGGCCTCTCTTCCCCCCCCACCCCCTTCCCGGATCTTGAAAACTAGAGCTAATTCGCGATTTTTAAGTTCATATTCGTTATCTCCATGTCCAACTTAGTTAACTTAGCTACTTTTGTCTCGGATACATTTTGGCTGTTGTCTAGTGGGTGGATTTGATGTAATCTCGGACACCCTCAGTCTTTCTCACCCCTTTTCTCCTTAATAACAACAGGGCAGTTATTTGTTTTTTTCTTTTTTATTCTTTTTATTTTTATTGTTTGTTTCTTGTAAAGGGGAGGTCTCATACAAAAACATTCACATAAATTTAGTTTTGATTTACTCTATTTGGACTGAGTGGGAGAAAAAAAAAGGGGGGGGGGGGGGGAGGGAGGGAAGGGACTATATTTGGATATTGGAAATCTGACTTTCTCAACCTTTTTTTTACCTTGGAGGAATTCTTGAAATAATTTTTAGATTTCAGGGAACTCCTGCACAAAAATTATATCTATAGCTCAAGGCACGTGATCAGCAAGTTATAATACAGTAAAATATAATAATAAAGTAATAACTGTCAATGTTCTTTTGGGCAGAGTGATTTTTTAAAATGTGGATCTGTTTATTTTGGCCAGCTTCTTAGCTTTCTCTATTTGTGCAGGTTGCCTCCGTACAACGGAAATCAACTTTTTTTTTTTTTAAGTATCCCGTTCAACCCTTCTGTCTTCCTTTTCAGTCATTTCTGACTATAAGAGCGTACTCCGAAACAAAGTCTCGGTGGCACGAGGTTGGGCACTTGAGTAAAGAGGTTAAGCTGTTGCCCATGCAGCATGACTCTGCTGGTGAGATCAGAGGAACGGAGCAGCCGTTACAGTCTGACACCAGAGTACTTACATTTACTATACCTCATGTCATGCTTTTGATGCTATATCTCATGTCCTGTTTGGGACCCAAAGACGCAGCAATAGAGAATGCAGTCAGCGACTCATAGCTTGACTGCTTGCGTCAGGGTCCGCGAACCAGAGCTGACCAAGACCCGACTCCACCTCCACGTGGTGGTCCTGGAAACAGGCTGCATCACTGCAGTCTGGCTGAGAGAGTAGGGATCAAAGAGGGAAGGCAAACCCGGTCCCAAAAAATGCTGTGCTGAAGTCGGACGTGCCGGCCGAAAGGCGCAGATATCGCTGCTCTGCTGTAAACAATGTCCTTTTCAGGTCGAACGAGGAAATAAGCTCTTTCCGCGAGGGTTGGAGTTTGGTAAGCACAGCTCTAGAATTGTTACAGTTATCCAAGTAGGATCGTGTCATCTAAGGCAGTGCCCCACAGCCTTTTTTACTTTACGGCACACTTATGCGCCCTTCAAAAGTCCACGGCACGCTACACATTTAAGAAAGTGGGTATGGTAAACAATTTTAAAATTCACTGAAGTCATTTGATAATGCTCCCTAATTTTGAAAAGTTACAGTCAGTCTGTGGAGACGTACTAAAGTTGCGCTATGCTGTTAAACTCTTACTCCCCCCGCCCAAAAAAAAAAAAAAAAAAATCTCGAGGCTTTTATAAATCTACGTTTACTATTGCTCAGTATTCACAAACAAGCATCATTGGTAGGTAGTTTTGTGAGTAAAATCATATCAAACGATACAGCTCATTTATAAATACTGGCATCAAGTGTTTGGAAGAATCATTTGGAAAAAAATGAACACTTTAATAATTAAAACATTGCTCTAAAATCTAAAAAAAAACTAGTGAGACACCTGCACCTGTTTTAAAGAGCATAGCCGCTTAATATTTGGCTCTGTGTTGAAGAGAGCTACTCTCAGTCCTTAATCTAGACCTTGTAAGCACGATCTTTTGTTACTTTTAATTAGTGTTAAGGTTGGAAAACTGAGCTCACAAAGATAGGGCGTTGAAAACGGCAATAAAACAGAAACAGCTTGATTGGCAACTGTGGGATACTATTCCGTCAATTGACGCCAAAATACGTCCAAGGGAACTTCTACTTGATGCAAATGGATTACGGATCCAATCATATTGCCCGATTTCAATGGGCTGAAAATAATGCGCAAATTTATCTTTCAACATTGTTAAATGTTTTTCAACCAAATTTAATATTTCTGCTCTGTCGTGTGTGTTGACTTCATTTGTTTGCTGAAACATTTCTAAGGAACCCCGTTTAAGCTCTTCATGCCATAATTCCAGTTTACTCTGAAACCCATTTAGTTTATCAGAACATGTCAATATATTTTCCTGGGGACCTTGCATTTTCCAACTGAGTTCATTTAGTTGTTCAAAAATACCGGGTATCCGCCTTATAGGAAGGCTTGTCTTATCATTGGCTGCCTTAAGCAGTTTGATCAACTCTGTCTCATTCTGATTGATTAGGAATTGCTTCAACGCATTTCGTAGTTCATGCAGTCTCGATAAAACCTTGCGTCTGGAAAGCTATCGTACTTCTGTATGAAAAGTCTACATACTAATAACGGCCCCTTACTGTTAGGATTTGCATGCTGGCATCTGCCGCTTCTGTCACCATTAAATCTTAAAGGAAAACCTTCTACATAATTCTTCTTCTTCTTCTTCGTTCGTCCTGAAAAGGACGTTGGTACATAATAATAATAGTCCCTTGCTGAGAATGGTTCTCAGATCCCATCTCCTTACAAAACACTTCAAATAAACGGGAATTGATAGCCCTTGACTTGACCAAGTTAATAATTTTAATACACTGACTTAAAACTGTCGGAAGTTGCTCTGGTCAACTTTTAGCCATAGGTGCTTCACGGTGGAAAAGGCAGTGCGTGGCTAGAACAGATGGATTTTTCTCTTTTAATGCATGACACGAAACCTTTTACTTTTTCCGTCATAGCCGCGGCGCCATCAGCGCAAACACTAGTGCGGTATTTCCATTCGATGCCATGCATTTTCATAAAATCATCAGTAGCTCCAAATAGCGCGCAGCCGACGAGCTGCGCGCCGCAAGCCACTGAAATTCTGTACCTGACACTCCCTATAGTATACATCGCCTGTTGCCCCAGAGTCTCAGCTCTTTCACTAGTACACCAAAAAAAAAAAAAAAAACTCAGCGTTGTGGACTTAGAAAAATTTTGGTGTTTTCTGTACCGCAGCGTTTATTGTCACGATGTCCATCGCGGTTGTTCCACAGCCAGCCTGATGCCTTTTCGGCAGTTTCACTAAGCAATAGTTATCAGCTGGGCGTAATTTTTTTAATGTCGATTGACTCGTCAAGTTGCTGCGAAAAGGAGCCAGTATTTTTCAGTCGATCGATGAATGTTCCGAACATCTCATCCGACATATCGTAGATACGTCTTGTGACCGTTTCAGCTGAAAGTGATACTTTGCTTACTTCTTTCATTGCTTCCGACCATAAGTCGGGCTATCCATATACGCTGGTTTAATTAGCGTTTCGATGATTGTATGAGGTTTTCTAGTACGAGCAAAAACCTTGCCACGTGGTAGCTAGCTTCCAGTCCCTTGTCTGAAACTGTAACAGCTGACGTCATAAACTGGCTTTGATTTACATTTTGGCTTAATATCCTTTTAAAATAATTCGATTTCTTCTTAACGTGCTGAGGATATTTTGTGAAAATGGGTCAAATTGACTTACTCGGTACCATCGCCTCATTTGATAGTTTTTCTCTGCAGATCACACACGTTGGTTTCGGAGATGTAATGTCACCACACCACGTAAATACAAATGCTATGTACTCCTCCTTGTGTCGAAATTGTTGGTTTTTCTGCCATTTTAAACCCCCTTCATCACAAAAACCCAGACCCCCCCCCCCCCTTCCCTTCTCATGAGATCACAAATCTCTTAAACCCTACCCCCAACCTTTTCCCAAATGTTTTGTAATACTGAAAAGAAAGAACGGTTATCGAATGTACATCAGTTAACTAGTGAAGATAAAATAATAATCTTTTGAGTAAAATAGTATTTAATTAATCAGGCTTTTACAAAGACTCTGCTTTGCTGGTTAAATGTTGCTAAAATTATTAAAAATATCTATAATTTTGACTTAATTTAATCTCAAGCAACTTACCACATGTAAGCCTACCTTGCCGTTGGTTGGAGAGCTTGAGTGCCCAAATGATCCCGGGAGCTATGCCGGCGGGAGTTTTACTTTTGGCAGGGTCACCCAAGCCGGACAGATCTTTGGTGATGGGCCAGGCTAAATGGGCTGAGGAGTAGGTGGAACACTATAGGTGTAGATGCAGAACCCACCGGCGAGTGGTATATGCTTTAGTCTGCACCAACCCATCCCCACTTCATAGGTTAAATGCTTTCTTGCCTCATTCTTCACTGTTTGTCGTCTAACGTGAGTAGTTTGGGACCCCTTACAGTGTAGGCGCAGTACCCACCGGCGAGTGGACTATGCTCTGGTCAGCAACAACCCAAACCCCAGGCATGGGTTAAATCCCGGGTAGATGAAGCTCGTAAGCCTTGGAAGGCAGTTCGCCTAGGAGAAGGAAAACTCCAATTTTAAACCACCTGCTGCCTTGCAGGTAGGCTGGGGACAGTCAAGGGCTAAGGAACGCAACCCTACAGAAACGCCTGTTGAAATCGGATGCACTAGGCTACATGCTGAACGAAACA
Source organism: Oreohelix idahoensis (assembly GCA_024509875.1). NCBI lineage: Eukaryota > Metazoa > Mollusca > Gastropoda > Stylommatophora > Oreohelicidae > Oreohelix > Oreohelix idahoensis. The sequence continues at coordinate 148,224 of JAMPIV010009920.1, forward strand.
GTGCAACGTACTTCGCCTAATGAAGATGTTACGAATACAATTTAAGCATTGTGGTGCTCGTCCCGTGCAGTACCGCCAGGCGGCGAGAGTGCCGGACCTCCCACCTCGAAGGGTTCCAACCAATACTACTGGTGGTCACCTTCCCCTGAATTGTGGAGTCAAGGTACAGAGCAAAAGCTATTGATCAAACACCAAGAACACTCAATATTCTGCAGCGGAATGCAGAAGTAGTTCTCAGCAAAAAAGTCCCCCTAAAAACCCGCCTTTATGATGATCAAATCGATGTGGCTTGCTTCCAAGAAACACATCTCAACAGCAACCACAGATTCTCAATAAGAGGATACTAGGCTTTCCGACTCGACCGAGAAAGACACACAGGTGGTGTGCTATTACTTACCCGAAACTGAAACCAAGTAGCGAGGTGTCCTTGAACTTCAACGACCAGTCGGAAATTTTAGGGGTTGACATTAAAATAAAGCCACGAGCATGCGTATCTACAACTGGTATGGCCCACCTGGCAAAGGCCAGTCACTTGCAAGTATGGAAATGCTTACTTAGTCGTTCCCCTTCTACCGTGAGGTGTAGAGGTAAGTATGGAAATGAAGAGCTCAAACTGCATAGTGGACGGAGACTTCAACAGCCACTCGGAAAGATGGCGATGTCCGGTTACAGACAGTAGAGGAGAGGAAGTGGAGGACTGGGAGATAGACAAAAACCTTCATCTTATAAACAGGTCAGATGATAAACCCAGTTTCTACTCTAGAAGATGGCACACCACTTCCACTCCAAACCTAGTTTTCGCCACAGGGAACATCCTTCACAAAATTGACAGGTACTTGGCCAGCTAGCAGGCAGCGACCACAGACCAATAAAGCTAGTGGTTAATATGGAGTATGTTCCCCATGAAGTGAAACCATTGCCCCGATGGAATTACAAAAGAGCTGACTGGGACAGTTTTGCAGTGCTGACGGACAGTCTTTGTGAGACCATCAACACACGAAACAACAGCATGACAAATATGGTTGAAAGCTTAAATAGAGCAATACTTCAAGCAGCTATTGAGACTATTCCGAGAGGGTAATACGAGGGGCGTTCAGAAAGTAATGCACCACATCGTTTTTCTCAGGAGCTGTTTATTCAAAAAGCATGAAATTTATACACAATATACATGGATATGTCATGTAAACATCGGTATTATTCAACGTAATCCCCATCAACTTGTACGGCTTTATGCCAGCGCGAAACAAGTGCATGTATTCCTAGCCTGTACCAGATTTTGTCTTGATCATGTAGCCATTTCTTCGCTGCATGAATCACTCCTTCATCATCTTCAAACCTTGTCCCACGGAGTGCATCTTTAATTGGACCAAATAGATGAAAATCAGAGGGTGCCAAATCGGGACTATAGGGTGGATGGGGTAGTACAGTTCAACCCAATTTGGTGATTGCTTCCCGTGTTGTCAGACTTGTGTGAGGGCGCGCATTGTCGTGAAGGAGAAGCAGGTCTGCTGGATTCTTGTGCGGCCGAACTCTGCGAAAACGTTGAGTTTTTTCAATGTCTTAATGTAAGCTTGCGAATTGATTGTCTCTCCTTTTGGCATAACGTCCACAAGAATCACGCCTTCAATGTCCCAAAAGACAGTGATCATGACCTTTCCAGCTGAAGGAATTGTCTTGAATTTCTTTCTTCTTGGTGATTGCGGATGGTGCCACTCCATTGACTGTCTTTTTGTCTCAGGTTCAAAATGATGTGCCCAGGTTTCGTCGCCTGTAACGATCTTAGCCAAAAAGTTCTCTCCATCAGCATTGAAACGCTCCAACAATTCAGAAGAAATTGCTTTCCTTTGCAATCGGTGGTCATTTGTGAGACTTCGAGGAACCCATCTTGCGGAAACCTTAGAAAATCCGAGAGTTTTTATAACTGCATTTGCACTACCAATGCTGACTGACAGCTGTAAGACCAATTGTTGAGTAGTGATTCGCCTATCAGTAAGAATAATGCCCTCAACGCATTTCAACATTTCTGCGTTGGTGGCTGTGGCAGGACGTCCACAGCGCGGCCGATCAAGCAGCTCCGTATCTCCACTTTCTGATTCTTTGATTCTCTGAACCCAGCAACTGACTGTACGGTTGCCTGTGCAATTTAGTGCACACAATTGGCACATGCCATATTTGAAGTGTGCAAAATTTCATGCTTCTATCTTTATTATTAGCTGAGAAAAACGATGTGGTGCATTACTTTCTGAACGCCCCTCGTATATAAGTATACGAGGAGAACTGCCGTAAGACGGGGTAAAACAGTTGAAAAAAAAACACACACACACAAATAGTAATACGTCTTACAAGGAGAAGGACAAGAAAACCCTACGTTGCGGCTACAAGGCCTTCGTCAGGGACAGACAAACAAGAGACGGGAGGGAAAGAAAATGAGAATTAAGTAGAGAACATGAAACTATAAAAATAAGAGAAAAAAACTCCCTGAATATTAAGTCCAGTCACATGTTTTATAGTTTCATGTTCTCTACTTAATTCTCATTTTCTTTCCCTCCTGTCTCTTGTTTGTCTGTCCCTGACGAAGGCCTTGTGGCCGCAACGTAGGGTTTTCTTGTCCTTCTCCTTGTAAGACGTATTACTATTTGTGTGTGTGTGTTTTTTTTTCAACTATTCCGAGAGGGGCAAGAAAGAACTATAAACCATACTGGAATGAAGAACTGCAAAAACTTGAAGATGAGGTAACAGAAGCCAGAGACGCGGCAGAAACAAAACAAACAACTCAGGCAAATATCTTGCTCAAAGCAACCACTGCACAGTGCAAAAGAACATTAAACCAAACAACAAGAGACTGCCGAAAGCAAACAACAGAAAATCTCACCCTAGATAAAGAAGGGAACAAACTGTGGAAACTAGTTAGAGCTTTGAGCAACGAAGAACCTTAAAAAAAAAAAAAATCATATCACAATCAAACAAGGTGAAAATATGCTCTCAGGAGAAAAAAAAAGCTGCAAATGCACTCATGGAACACTATGCTAGTGCAAACCACATTGATATCCCTATAGACAGAAGAAAGACCAACACTGATGAACAAAAGAGTTATGACAACAAAAAGTTTGCACCAGAAGAACACATGATGGCAAAGTTAACAATGCATGAAATGAAGAGGCAATGAGGGCGCCAAAGAAAAAGAAGTCACCTGGAAAAGATGGGATAACCAATGAAATGCTAGGAGTAGGAACAAAGGCAAAAAAGAAGCTTCTGGCCATCCTAAACTGCAGCTGGAAAAGAGGAATAGTATCGCAGGCATGGAAAGATGCAATACTGATTCCAATACCTAAGAAAGACAAAGTTCAGACAGAACCAAATGGCTACAGAGCTATCAGTCTACTTAGCTGTGTTGGAAAATTGATGGAGCGCAAAATTAATACCCGACTAATGTGGCATCTAGAGAAAAAACTTCTCTTAGTCCCACAGCAAGCAGGATTAAGAAAACACAGATCCACTGAAGATCTGATCACTTTTATAACTCAGAAAATTGAGGACGCTTTCCGAGAAAAAATGCACATACTGGTTGTGTATATACCGGATGCATCCTCTCTTACGTTCATCCCTGCTAGTCTTGCGCATAATGCCAAACTCCAGCAGCCTTGGCCTTGATGATCATCAATTGCAGTGTCATTCTCTAATAAGCGCTCATTAATTGTCCTTAGTATCTCTCCCTTGTCCATATCCAATACTACAGATACTCTTGAAGCTAGTCTATTAGCTCTCTCATTGCCGTGCACCCCTGCATGACTAGGACAGGAAGTTGAGGGGAACTGCGGTAAGACGTGGAGTACAATTGATGGGTGTGAACAAAATCAAAAAATGGTGATTCGTCTTACGAGGACAAAAGATGGAAGTATGTACGTGTACGGAAAAGGAACGCTCATCCGTTCGTGGGCACCAAAGTGTTAAGACTTCGATGCCTTTAGGGAAGTACCTAGGTTTTATTATTTTTTATATTTATTTAGGCTCTTGTGTGTCCTATCTAGCCTTCACTTTCTTTCCTTTCCCCGACGAAGGCCTTGTGGCCGTAACGTTGGCTATTTTCTTTGTCTTTTGTCCTCGTAAGACGAATCACCTTTTTTAGATTTTTTTCACACCCATGCATCATGGCTAGGACAGCAGATTCACACCAGTTCTTGAAGATTCTAGGCTTCTATAGAGGTTTTTCCATAGCCATCCATTTAGGATCTTCCTCAATTCCTCTTATAACTAGAAATCCACTTGCTTCGAGATCAGCACAGTTTATTGGAAAGGTGTGTCTTACTTTATATTAAACAAAGAAATATATAATTAAAAAAACAATTTAAGCTGGTTAAAGGTTATAACAATTATCTGATGTTTTAGCTGAGAATATACTATTAATGACAGTCATCCACAAGGGATATACTAGTGCAGATAAAAGTGGACTATGAGTATGGAGGTCACAAAATCTATTTCGATCTAACATCACTTATAAAAGAAGCAATCCCCACTCATATTTCTGTGTGAGTCACATTTCTTAACCCCCCCCCCCATCGTCACCCAATTTTGATCCTCCTTCACACATCACCATGTGACGTCTTTCATATTGTTTTATATTTGATTTTAATATGTCTGCATCCTTAATTTGATACCCTTTTCTACTCTTCCATCCTTTTGTATAATGCTGCCAAGAGATGAGTTTATATTCTGTTGTAGTCTTTTCACTAACTGTAATCTTCTACCATTTGCAGTATTTATTCTCCAGGTCTTTGTTTTTTCTTTAATTGTTAGGCCTGCTTGTTGAGAAGTCTAATCCAGTATTGTCATTTTCTCTTGTATCTGGATTTTTTTTTTTTTTGCTATAGAACAAAAGGACCAAGAAGTTCACATTGAGCCGCTGTGGAAGAAATTGTGGTCTCACCATCTATCTTCTTAATTCTTAAAGTACGAACAGGTTTTCCCACACCTGACAGAAGTAATCATGTCACTCTGCGTTTTCTTATATTTTTAGAGTTTAAGGGTAGATTCTTTTAAATTGTCTGAACTCATAGAAAGTTGTAAGGGAAACTGAAGTGAAAGAAAATTAATAAAATATAAACTTGGAACAAAGTGAAACAGAAGCTTAGTTTAAAGATACTGGCCCCAAAACCTGGCATCCCGAGACAAGTGTTTGGGATAATCGACCCTGAATACTGGCCTTTCATCCTTTAAGAATTAAGACAGTTCTGGTGAAAAGAAAAACAGAGATGTCAATGACACCTGAAACCTGCTGTAAATATCAGCAGGGTAGTGCTGAGATCCATCAGATGTGTTGTACAAGGCAAGTAATATGAGATTGTGCATATGGCTGGCAACCTCACCATGTAAAATAAATTGCCACAGACACCACTACTGCAAGAGCATATGACCTGCTTGATGCAGGCTTCCCGAAATGGGACCAGCTGCCGTGATGGTTCCATGCTCCTTAATGAGTGAAAAGGAAAGTGATGATGATGAGACATAACGACTCTTTGAACCAGTAAAAAAATAAGATGAAAGAGTGAGTTTCATATTTTATGCTAATATAACCAACGGACCATGTTTCTAGGCTAAATAGAGTGCCTTGCCATCATGAGGAAAAACTCAAATAGTGAAAAAAAACCAACATACACATAAATAGAAAAATCAGATGGTTTAATAAATTAAATAACAATAACAATTCAGAAACCCTCTTTCCAAATTTTTATCTTTATACAAAGGACAAAACTTAAATCAAAGGTACAAATCTAAGACTTTATGATGCTGTCAGGTTCTAGATGCCCATGTACTTATATTATAGCTTTATGAACAAAGACGTTTGTCAGAGATTACTAATTATGCATCTACAACTGTCTGAGCTCAGCTGTCAGAATGTTGTTTATCTAAGTTTGGTTTGATACAGTCATTTGAGCTGATGAAATCCCCAGTCATTTGACTGAACTAAATGCAATTTAGAACAAAGCTGGAGAGTTTTCAGGGTTTGGTATGATAGGGCCCTGTGTAGTTCCTAGGGGCCTCTGAAGGAGCAAAGAAATAACAGGATTACTGCTCCCTTAGCTATGTTGTATGAAGCGACTAATATGAGGTTGTGCATAGAGATGGCAACCTTACTGTGTAAAACAAATTTCTACAGAAACTATCATTACAAGAGCATGTGCATGCTTGGTATAGGCTTCCTGTAAGGGGAGACCAACAGCAGAAGTGGATACATGCTCCATAAGGACTGAAAAGGACAATTATGATGGGGTTGTGCATTAAATAGATGTATAACATATCAAAGCATGTTTTCAAAATCTACATAAGCAGTTTACAAACATTATCACAGCAAGATACAGAACCTATCCAATCATCATGACATGTTAAATATGTTTTAAAAAAAGGAAATGCAAGCATCATTGTTATCACTCCCTTGCCATGCCTGGAGTATAAGCTGTGAAGACATATGAAATGATTAAAGTAAGTCACAAAATAGGCACATGACAACATTTTCATATGTAGTCCTCATGTTCTAGACAATTTTTAACTGGTTAGATAAACTGCTTAATATCTAGAAATACTCAGGTATTCAGAAAAAACTAACAAGAAGCCAGTCAAATAACAATAATCATATACAGCTTGAGTAAATTTGTTTTAAAAAAATGCAAATTCTGTAAATCAGAACAAACATTCATAAGAACAAATGTTCTTGACCCAGAAATGCCAGTAAATTAGTAATATTAAGTATTGTTCTGTATACAAGTGGTAGATGTAGACTCACTCAATCACTAACATACGCATTGATCTGTACACCAGTGGGAGATGTTGAATGATTAAATCAACAATGTAGGTATTAATGCTGTACATCAACGGAAGATGTTGCATGACTAAATCAGTAATGTAGGTACAGTGCTGTACATCAGCGGAAGATGTTGCATGACTAAATCAGTAATGTAGGTATTGTTCTATACAGCAGTAGCAGATGCTGCATGACTAAATCTGTATCAGATGAATGTTATTAATGTTAAGTGAATAAATAACAGACACTGGATTATTAAATCAGTAACAGATGGAAGAGTCAGTAAGGCAGATAAAAATGTTAGTAAACAAGTGTTGATAGTAAATCAATAACAAATGCTTTTCTGTACACCAGAAACAGACTCAATTAAGTCAATAACAGATGAAAGCTTTGTAAACTGGGAAAAAGGCACAGGTTGTAGTAAATCAGTAGCATTAATGCAAGCTCAATAAATCAGTAACAGTGCCAGTAAATTAGTGCAGATACTAGATCAATAAATTATTACATTCATGTATTCAGTAACAGACGCATGTTCAAAATTTAATATTTTTTTCTTTTTGATGCATGTATTAATTTTAAAAAAGTGCTAACAATTTTAAACTGGACTGAACTGATAGAAATAAACAGCACAATTTCAAAAAATTCCTTTGCAGTGTGTACTTTCAGAAGAGTTGTTATTGTTCTGTTATGCTTATGCTGTGGTAAAGCTAAAAACTGACCAAAGTTTATTAGTAGGTCAATGCTATTATAAATTTATATGTATTATTAAATTCATTCTTTAAATGCTCTTATTTTTTCTATTATTCTTTAAATGCTCTTCTTTTTTTTATTAATTAGACAACGTAAGTGTTTTTAATTAAAACGAACAGAATAAATTTTTATGATGATGTGGTATTTATAATTTAATTTTTAAAAAAATATCTTTCCTAATTTTGTCGCCATTTAAAACAGCATGAACTAGCAAGAACAAAGCCGCGGCAGCATAGTGGTTAGTGCACTGGCTTCCTAGCGCAGTGGTCTATGGTTCGATCCCCAGATGAGGCGGGAATTTTTTAGGCCACAAACGGCTCCTGGGTCAACCCAGCCCCAAATGGGTACCAGAGCAACTCTGGGAAGGTTAAGGCGGCCGGCGTGATGCCGACCACATCACCCCTCGTGTGCCGACGGTCAAGATAATATGGGCCTAACACCATATTCCCAATATGCCTCAATGGGTGTGTAACGGGTTCCTTTACCTTTTTAGCAAGAACATTATGAAATAAAAACTAAGAAAGCTATAGCCAAACATATTCAATCTGCAGGATTTCATCAGGGAACAACACACACAGAAACATCTGTTAGCCCATCTTCTTTCATACTGATCACAAGTTCATAAAGTGGAGCTTTTTTTCCCCTCTAATTTTCATCACATTAATTCATTTTCTCTTAATTACTTTGTTGCATCAGCTTAAAAAAATTAATGCCACCATTATGGAAAATGCTAAATAATAAAAAAAAAAGGTGTAACTATTAAGAAATGTGAAATTTCTGTACTGGTAACATTCACTAAATGCGAAAATGCAACAGTAAGAATATTTGACAAATATTTTACATTACAAATCCTTTTCACTAGTAATAAAATACATCTACATGCTCAATACAATATACTCTCATAAAAGGTGAAACTGCACTGAATCTGAAAGTATGAAGTTAGATTGAAACAGAATGAACAAGCATATATTTTAGTATATCAATCAATCAATCAATCAACCATCTCCGTTTTCACTCCTTATGGAGCACGAAGCCACCTTGCAGATGGCCTCCTTGAGGAAGGCTACACAAAAATAAAAATTTAAGATCTTGCAGACGTGGTTTCTACAGCAATTTATGTTACATAATGAGGCTGCCATTCACATGCACAACTTCATATTAATTATTCTTTCTTTGTCTCCTCACTGACCCCTAGGAGCTACACTGGACATTTTGTTATAGCCTTCCTAAAAATACAACGTGTATAAATAGAACATTTCAATTTGAGTCGTATACAAAACCACAATGCAACATTAAATGCACTTTTTTAAACATAAGGAGGTGTTTCTTAACTGGGTATCAAAGAAAGTGTTAAAAGCAGGGAATAGGATTAAGAACAGAAGACAGAAAATAACAGTAATCTGTACTGGCTTGTGATGACCCAAAGGAGATACGTTCATGGCCTTATTTGTCAAAAGTGTGAGAGATCACAAAACTAGAAAGTGGAGCATGCAGGGACAAATATGATAAAATATGAGAAGAAATAAAGCGAGGGCTTATGGGACATAACATAAGACAAATGTGATAGGGAATGAGATTAGAAGCTGGAGAGCAGAGACAGGGAAAACACCAAACTGCAGCAAACTAGCCAGAGTTTATCAACCTGAGTGTCATGGTATTTTAAAGGTTCTGCAGAACAGTTTTAGTGGTTCTGTTAAAAAAAGTGGAATAAATAACCATACATTTTAACATAGCAAACATTTCAACATATCCTCAGAAATATGGACATTTTTGTCTGGCAACACTGGATTACGCTCCTTGATCTACCAACTGCCCATTTTGTTTAAGTCTATTCATATTAAATATTACATATAGTTGTATTGTCTGTTACAGAGTTGTCTCATGACAGCAACAGAAAGGTAAATCTGAGTGTTATACTGAAAGTAAACCTTACACTGACCTTTCTTGTGAAATTTATTTTAATGCTTCGGTAAACATTTTTTTGATACTATATTTAAAATGAACACAGCGCAAATATTAAAAAAAAAATTAATGAATGAACAAGGCAATCGCATTTATTTTTTAAACAAAGCAAAATGACTTTATATAAATGCACACGCAAATACAAAGAGTTATGTTCACATGCACACACACACTCACACAGCTGTACATTTACATTTATCTGGCCTTTTCATAGGTATGTGTTTCTGGGAATACACAAATTATTTTGAGGGTCTCTCCATAGAAAAAAAAAAAAAAAAAAATTTAGGAAACACTGAATTTAATTTTTCAAGTACTGAAAAACTGTTAGAACATCATAAATACAAATATCTGAATGCAATATTCTTGCCCTTTTAATATGAAAATTTAATTATATTAAATAATTTTAATTATATTATATATATATATATATATATATAATATATATATATTAGAGACAATATTAATTATATTATAATTATATTATACTGTACAATTACAGGTATATATAAGAACACATCAAACCTTTTTATATTATCATTACATATATTATGTTACAAAATTAATACTGATAAATTACTGGTATAATACTGATAATTATAGGATGCTGTGCCAGTGCTGAGAAGAGACAACTATTCCTCAAGACATGCGAGATGCCAAGATTGTAACACTGTATAAAAATAAAGGAGACAGAAGTGATTGCAATAACTACAGAGGCATCTCTCTTAGTATTGTTGGTAAGGTTTTTGCCAAAGTCATCTTAATGCAACTACAAAAGTTAGCTGAGCGCATATATCCAGAGGCACAGTGTGGATTCCGAGCTGGCAGATCAACAACAGACATGATCTTCTCTCTCCGCCAGCTTCAGGAAAAATCAAGAGAGCAGAAACGACCATTATGTATCGCCTTTATAGACCTCACAAAAGCATTCAACCTGGTTAGTAGGGATGGACTCTTTAAAATCCTCCTGAAAATAGGCTGCCCTTCTAAAATGCTGGAAATGATAAAGTCATTCCATGACGACATGAAGAGAACAGTCCAATATGCTGGAAGCACGTCACAGCCCTTTGATATACGAAGTGACGTTAAACAAGGCTGTGTTCTGGCTCCGACCCTCTTCGGAATCTTCTTTGCCTTACTCTTGAAACATGCATTCAGAGACACTAGGTCAGATGGCCGTCTACTGTCTTCGTTAGTACCTTGGTTCACATGTTAACTAACATAAACTTACATCATTATCTCATACAAAAACAAAATTGTACGTACTATCAGTATAGCTACAAAGCATGCCAGAGTTGTGTTCCAATCACCATTTGACGATGCCTGATAAGACGATGGTGGTTGTTTAGATTGATGATGATGGTTTAGAAGACCGGACAGTAGGTACGCGAATGATAATAACTTGACAGAAGTCTGGGTCACAGTTCCATACATATAATCTCAACAGCTTAGTCCTGGACATCAGCAACAATAGTACAAATACTTGCATGGTTAGAATATGTAATACAGTCATCCTTACGTACTGGTAACAACTGCATTCAATGTAAGTGCGGCATTCCCTCCTCGCACATAAATCTCTATATGGTCTGTATACAATGTAAGTGCGGCATCCACACCTCGCACATATATCTCTGTGGTCCTACTTTCAATGTAAGTGCGGAATTCACTCCTCGCACATATATCTCTATCCAAGTTCCTCCAGAACTTAACAGCGCGGGAAAACCACAACGCGCTTTATAGTGTCAATACACACGAGCTTCCTATCCAAGCTCCTATTAGGCTTCCAAACACTGGAACAGCCAGGGTCTTATAACTTAGACCTCCTATTAGCGCGGGAAAACACACAACGCGCATTCAAACAATAACATATAATGGTCCTACCATAGACCTCCTCCTGACACGGGAAAACGACGTGTCATTTAATACATCTGTTTCCAAGCGCGGGACAGAACATAACGCGCTGGTAAATAATAATATATAAAGGCCTTATTATAAATACACCTTACGCGGTACATCATCGCGTCATATTTAATATTTCATTATAATATCATAATCACAGACACTAATTCACATACTCTAGAAACACTGACCGTCTCCCACGACGGATGGCCACAGACTCCCCTTTAATTAACAACTCAGTATTCTTCTCTGACACGTATGCTAACTTCATTCACTTCGCGCATGCTTTTCTCATGTCCTGTAAACCTCAATTCACACATGAACACCACTGAGTATTCTTCAACCATACTCTACGTGCTTCTAACAGTGAACTTTTAAATGTCACATTCCAAGCTTGCATACTTCAATAATAATAATACACTCTAAACAGAGTTACTCCTTTATCTACCCACACACATGTATACACACGTCATGTATCTCTTGACCTTAACCTAATTACTAACAAACTTCAGGACCGTACACAAAAATCCTTAACACCTAACTCTAGCGTAGAATATGACTTAACAGTTCACACCGACCCCCGAGGAAAAAAAAATGATATCATTTTTTTTTAAACATTACATCAAACCAAAGTGTGAGGTCAGTGAAATATGTCAAGTCATACTAAACAACAAAAAAGGGATGGAAATATATTGTTGAACCAAAAGGTTACCACATTAACTTTGGCACAGGAAAAGTGACGTAGGCTTTGCCTTAGCAATCATACTCTACTGGCAAACCAAACACAATTTCATCCTATACAACATTAAACTGTGTTGGATGCAAATCTAACAATGTGTGCATCAATTAATATATTAACCAACACATACGTGTATTCACCAGACAAAAATACATGGGTGAACCAAAATGTACATCAACATTGTTCATGAAGTAATATAATTACATTATAAGTTAACACTTACAACTTATCAAGCTAACACAAATGTTTCATAAATATTAAACAATCTATACTAAATGTTGCAGTCTATCTGTAAATTCATTTCTCGATTGCTCCAAATCCAGAGTAAAGGACTGATGTCTCACTAAGAAGAAGTATCGGTGAGCAAGCCTGCTGATGACCATCCATTCAGCTGCTGTAATGATAGACAATTCCACCAACAACTCTGGTATCTCATGGCATAGCATACTTTCCTATGGATAAACAAAATTAGGCAAGAATAAAATCATTTGCCTTGGAAAATTTGTATCACATTATGCCATATCACATACCCTTCTATGTCCACCCCATTCCACTAAACATTCCCAGTGGGGTGACAAAATAATCAATTAAGGGATGATATACCCATTTCACATGTCTTCGTGATCAGCGGCCTTAGATACTACACCATGTACTTCCCAATTAAGCTTTACAACTTTAGTTAATGAAATAAGTCAATCTAAAACATCTAGTTATACTGACTTGTACTGTACACCTGTTCACTATTTGCTGTTTATTTACACTCTGTTAAATTTCCATTCTTGAAAAATATTAAGTTTCTCTAGACAACTGTCTCTTTGAAAGATATAGCTTCGATCCTTGTTCTATGCACAGTAACAATTAACCTCTCATGCTGAGTCATAACAAGTACCAATCTCTTCCAACTAACATCAAAACTATTTTCAATCTAGAATACATCATCATCATTACCACGATCAGAAAAGTATTTCCAAATAGCACAGTATCTTTAGTAGAGCAAACAGATCACTTATGTCCCACTTATCAGGTGGTAACTTTTTGATGGCGTTGAACATTAACAACTTCAATGGTTCTTTTCCTTTATCCATGTATCTGTTTTTGAAATTGAAAGATAACATTAACTCTAACTGGTCTGTAACTCCAACACAATTTCCTTTCAGACCATCCATCACAGTCTTCCACACTTCCTTCCTTGAAGCTTCAGTCTCTTCAAGTACTACTTTCTTGGCAACAGAAGTAGCATCCTTCATCTTCGCTCTCCTATACTGCATTTGAGCATCTAAAGGTTCCTTCTTCCAATCTGATTGATCTGTATCAAGCGCAGCCTCATGTCTCTCCTCCGTAGACTTAGCTTGATTTTTCAATGCTTTAGCTTGCTGCTGTAATCTTTGTTTAGCTGCCTTAAATTGCTCTTCTAGTGTATCAAATTTAACAAAGTAACTCTCTTCTAAAGCATTACCTTTCTCCTTCCACCGAGATGACAGGACCCTGCAATGTTCCTCTTTAACTCGAGTATTACCCTTACACTCAGTTAATATCCTGTTCCTATCCACCTTAAATTCATCATTTAATCTTTGAATACCATCTTTGTATTCCTTTTCTAATAACTGCTCAACAATCTTAAATTTTCCTTCTAATATTGTACACTTTTCCTCAAAAGTTCCCTCTTCTTGAATCAATTTGTCTATCTTTAACTGATCCTTGTCACACCAAAAACCCATTTTTGGTAACAACACTTCTTGAGGTGCATGGTATGTTTCATCATGCACTGGAATTGTTATTCCCTTTGTCGTCTCATTGGTTTTTGTAGACACTGCATTCTTACTAACACTTATTGATCTTCCTTCCATAGAATATAAGTTAGTTTTACTCCTAACTGATTCATCACTAATGATAGTCTTTTGTGGTTCATCCACATTCAATTTGGACATTTTTCCAACTGAGACTAAACAGTCTTCACAACAATTATCTGTTTGTACAATGACTTCTTTCTTCTTACTTTGAACAGAAACATTCCTAGTTTCAGTTTTCACCATATCATCTGCTATATTAGCTTTCCTCTTTAAATTCAGTTTTGGTCTCTTGCTATCATCCAATACTGGCAATGCAATTCCAGTTGTAACTTCTCTTATTTCCTTAATCTCTATCAGATATACCTTTGCTCTATGTGGCTTGTATTTATCATCCACTTTTACCATAGTGTTAAACAATTCGTAAGACTCACAATCTCTGATAGCCAAAATAAAGTCTCTTAAGGCTATTCTTTTCTTTCTGTTTCTAATTGTTCTTGAACAGTCTGCCATAACTATAGATTTACAGACTAGATTCCCAATAAGAAAGTATATTCACTACAATACTAAATTATCAGTATTAATATACCTCTACATACATACTACAATAACACAGTAACAAATCACCAATAATTCTAAAGATAATACACACAAGTAACCCTAAAATCAGTCACTTATTATAATAATCAGATCCACCTATGTCTAGACTAAGACATGTGTAGCTGAACACACTGATCTTCAATCTACTCTGACTCTCGTATCTACAATGCTTAGATTCTAACACAGTAATCATACAAACTATTTGTAACTAATAACCAGGACCAAAACACAGTGAATGATGATAATAATGAAGTACACCGCTGACATAACAACTATAAACAAAAAACAATAACCGACAGGTGGGGGGATAATAAACACCCGCAATACAAACGACAACAATAGAGCTGTGAAATTAACTTATTTACAAGATAGTAGAAAATTAACTCAAGAAAACTACAAGTAAACATGACAAAAGAGACAAAATTATGTAACAATGATTACACAAACCAAACTATAACAACTAACACCAATAAATGTCAAAGAATTCCACGGGTACTAGCTACCGAATCTCTCCAAGACTCTGGAATTAATTTTACAAAAAAAAAAAACCTACAGAATAGATTAATACCAATTCCTTCTAATGAAGAACAAAGTATTAATAATATATAACCAAGTAACACAAATATAAAACGCTAACATAACAACGAATACAAATGAATGACCATCAGGAATGTCAGTAGAATGGTATCTGAACAAAGAAGTGCAACAATGGCATAAACTGTGACTTATCTTAAGTGTGTCTTGATTACAGTCTATGGTTCCATCAAGATAATGCAGATCTACAGCTGAAGGATATCTGTATTGATATGGCACTACAGCAAGCTTGTCTCACTGATGTTCAACTCGCGCAGATTCTGTACAAGATACAAAATAATAAAATAACTACTCAAAAGTATTGCCATAAACATTAAACTAATAACCACATTTAGAAACACTTAAATATGATGTAGACTAACACTAATACTAATACAAACTTACAAGAATACCCATAAAATATCTAAATCGATACTTAAAAGTAATGTAAGAATGAAAAGGAAAAAAAATAAATATAAGCTTCTTTAGTCTCTATCAGATGACAGAAGAATAGTACTAATTGTAGTATAATACCGAATAATTACAAAGGTTTAACAAAGAGTCGAATATAATAAATCAATAAACTGTAACATGAAGAAAAAGACCTAGCACATAAGCTTTACAATTAATATTAAACAAATAAAACTAATATATTACACTTAAACAAAAAACTCTTACGGTTGTAATTAGGCTAGATAATAAATCTATAATATTAACCTTAATATATAATTTACACAGCACCAAATATAAAGAAGAAACAAACACTCAGAACTTAACACACATGCACGAACACACAACACAGTAGAAGAGGTCAGTTATACGAAAACTACAGAATAAGATTTAGTACTAACGAAACGAAACAAAACGAAACAAGACAAATTACCGCACAACGAGAAAGAAAAAAAAATACTACGCACAACAATACACTAATCACAGTTTCTAATACAAATTAATAAGAAATAATACGTATCTTTAATACACATGGTTCGTTGATCTTGACTGTAGACCGATGTTCCAGATGTGTTGTTTATTTCACTTCCTTTCCGATGGCTTGACGATGAAAATGACAGCACAGCACAACACACGTGAAGTACAAACAAGATCCTCTGATAAGTTTCAACGGGCCAGTACACCCCCGTCAAACACTTGAACGTTGAAAAATGCAGGCTACTTCATGCAGATTCCGATGATGACTTGACCGAGTACACACATAAGCAAAGCTGACCTTGCACACACCGTACCGATGTCTGCAGTAAACAGGACCCGCTGAGCCTTGTAAATTGGGTCACAACCTGACCGCTGTACGCTGATTGGCTGAAATTCCACGCACTTCGTGTAAATTTTTCTGGCTTGAATCAGGGCCGTAAATGACCAGCTCTTTGTAAAGAAATTACTATCTGTCTTTTATTACTCAATTACCTTGATTCCAAAATAGAAATCAGATGTATGGATGTTGATATCTGTTGTGAGCATATTATGTCTATTGACTTCGCGCCAACAAATCTTTTAGATGACTTTCATTAGTGTCCAAATACTTCATTTACCGTCCAAAGAATTTCTGAAGTTTTACAGTACTTCAAGATTCCGGGGCGGGTTGATTAATTCTCCGCAATAGTCCTGGGTTCAGAAAATTGAGCCCCCTAAATCACTGGAAACCACCACTGATAAGACGATGGTGGTTGTTTAGATTGATGATGATGGTTTAGAAGACCGTACACAAAAATCCTTAACACCTAACTCTAGCGTAGAATATGACTTAACAATGCCTTTCCCACAAGTACTCCCTAAAAAACAATGTCTCCCAAGCCCAGTTTCCCACCACCTGGCTCTTTCAAGGCTGAAGACATACAAGCAAACATACAAATATTTTTAGATTAGTAGCAGTTAAAAAAAAGAACATGTAAACAACTTGAAACAGTCACTAATTCAGAAAAATTTAACCTTATTAATTGTGAAATGGGAGAATGCAACACAATTTAATAACAAAGATTAAATTCTAAAATGTGTTTTGTAGGTGAAGTCATAAAAAAGAATAACTCCCAAACAGATGAAAGACAAATGGAAATACCCAACTGTCTGAATTAAAGCTATGTGCTTTAGTTCATGTTGAAATACACATCATTTGAGAGTCTTTTGTGCATAGAATT
This sequence comes from Oreohelix idahoensis, assembly GCA_024509875.1. NCBI lineage: Eukaryota > Metazoa > Mollusca > Gastropoda > Stylommatophora > Oreohelicidae > Oreohelix > Oreohelix idahoensis. The sequence goes on from JAMPIV010009920.1 coordinate 165,474, forward strand.
TAAATTAAAATATAATGCTCTGATGGTGGATAGTCTATAATTTTACCGTACATATATAAATTAATAATTGTTTGTTTCCTATAGAGATTGCTTTATATATACTCCGTAGATGGATTTCTGATGTCTTAATGTCCATTTCATCTTGTTAATAAAATCCATTTTGAATCACATAAGCATTTTGATCTAGTTTTACATTATGGCATTTTAAATATTTTTTTGACTTAGTAATTTATCAGTAATAATATCTATTTCTATATAATACCTAATGATCCTGTTTTCTTTCCTCTGTTTCAATATGCCAGGATTTGTCTTTCTGTACATTGGAGTTCGTAGGTCCCAGGAATGCAGCACCATAAGGAAGATCATCAGCATTGAGATATCTGGAAGGATATTTTGATCTAAATGGAATAATTCACAAAAATGTCTCATGGGCTGAGGTTAGCAGTGGTAAAAACAAAAACTACTGCTAATGTCTCCCTCAAATAACTTTTTTTTTCCTCGCATCTTCATGCCTTCTAAAAATTGAGTATTAATTGTATTAGATCTTGCTGCACTGAACTTGGCTAAATTCTGATACTTTTTATGATGGTCTACTATATTTTAAGTCAACTTGACTTCACTTACAAATTATTAACTCTTTTAAGGTCATCAGGTGTAACCTTAAACAGTATGTCTCTGTTTTGCTGCCTCATATGTTCAGAAATGTCATATTTAAACCTCATCTGACCTCGATTTCCAGGGGATACAGGAAAATCGATCTAAGAATAGAAAAATCATTATAAAAGCTTATGAGAATTTGTAGTGGTGTTTGATGGTATTGTATGATGGTGTTATTACTAAATGTAAATTGTATGAGGCCAGCTGTGAAGGCTCCTGAGATAAAATGTAGTGGTGAATTGTCAGAAGGCCTTTCTTGCTACCACTACGACCTCACACTTAATTTTTTTTAATGAATGTGGCTACGTAAAGTGTCTAGGGTTATGATATGTAGTGTGGTGTAATGGATTATAAATATACCCACAGATATTAACAAGACTAATAATATTAATAAATGTTAAAATACACTGAACTAACTCACGTGTGTAAAATTTTTTGATATAAGTATATTACATTTATTTTGTTCTGTGTCAATTTTTTAGGTTGACCAGAACTTAAAAGGATTTAGAGATTATGAAAAGAAATGCATAGAATATTATATCATAAATGCAATAGTGTACATATATATGTACTATACTAGTTAGTTTTATTAAAATGTTCTAGTATTCATCTACTTGGGAGGATAGTACTGTTTGTGCTGAAATCAGGTGGTCCCACCTCTCCGTGCTGGCGGGCAATAATGGTGGTCTCTGTCACAAATACTGCACAGATACACTCGAGTAAAGTCACCAACTGAACAGACCCTGCTTTGTTGACGACAGAAACTCGCAGCTCTGCAATCAAAGTATGGGCCATGTGTCAAAATCTATTCTCTACCCACGTCTGGACACAACAGTGACACAACAACCACATCATACAGACAGGTCAGATCTCTCTGACCAAACAGCACATTTACCATGGTGGTTTTACATCAGATAGATCCTCCCAGACTATAGGTTCTGAAAAATATTTATTAGTTGTCTACCCTAAAAGAGGATAGGGTAATATGTTCCATTATTCTCAATGTACATTGTTGGTCCCTAGACCCTGACTTGGGCGGGGGGTCCAGAGCAAATCCCTACTAGTTTGTAAGGCTAGATTTTGATATGGCAGTATCAAATCACTCGAACATGAAACAATATTCAAAATATATATAAGGAAATAATTTCAATCTTACCAGATTATGAATAAATAACACAGAATTGCTAGCAAAACTCAGCTGAGCTGCTGGCTATAGTATGGCGTCCCTAAACTTCTTTCTCTTTCTTCATATGGAAAACACCACACTTTAAAATCTGTGTCTATCACTGAACAACTATTGAAGAATGACCCCACTTTCGCGTCTGAGCGCTAATGATATGATTGTCTGTGGCCAATCACTGCCTAGGTTTATTTTAAATTTCAAATTTCCTACCATAAAGTCATTTCAGTCATGCTTCAGTCAAGTATGGATGGTTATCTGTTAGTCTGTCCGTCTCTACTTGTGTTTCTAAAAAAAATGTGCTTGATTTTTGAACCAACCTTTCTCTCCCCTCCAAAATTTTGTCGTTAAAAGTTATTTTTAGACACAGCCACCACAATATCCCCTCTCCCCCATACCACGTAGATTTGAACACCTGCGTCCAAGGTCATGTTTTTTTGTGCAAAATAGCGACACTTTTAGATTCAATACAGTTTGTCTATGATGTGAACAACACTGTCTTTTGTCATTATCTTCAATATTATCTATCCGTCTGTAAAATTAAGACCATATTAGTTCACTGCTCAGAATAGGCCATCCGGCCAGCTAATTTTTATATTCCTAACATTAATATTAAAGAAAAGTTACTTTTTAATTTTTGTAATATTCCTAACATCTGCGTTTAGCCGCTCCATTCAAATCAAAAGCTTGGTATCGCAAAAGCGTCCAATAAATGACTGTGGCGTATTATATCTAAGGTCCCTTCTGTCGAGTTGCTTACTTTTTATGTCAACTTGGGAACGTGACTTTTCTCCGTTCCCCCCCATTGCGTCTCCTTAGCCTTTCCAGTCATATTTTTTTCCTTTTTGATCCGCCGTTCCCCTCCTGTCTAGCAAGTCAATTATTATGGAGGATGATGACCCGCGGTCTAGGCGATCATGTACATCAGCAGCCTACGCATTATGTTTTTATCCTTAAATGTTATCCTTGGAGGATTTTACCGTTGTATCTCTGTCAATTTCACTACACATCTCCCCACTTGAAAACATGCCTATGGCAAGTTCCAAAACCAGCGATACACATAGGTAAAATTACTCCTCACGTCTGCCAATACTCTAATTTTGATCACAGGGGTGCCGACTGAGGAAATCTGCACCGACATTCAATTTCCCTGGGATATATTGGATACTAAACTGATAAGGTTGAAGCAACAAAGACCACCTCAGCAATCTTGCGTTTTCATGCTTAGCCTGAGACAAGAACACGAGAGGCTGATGGTCCGTCTCCACCACAAATGTCCTACCATACAGATAGATTTGAAACTTCTTTATTGCCCAGATTAATGCTAAACATTCCTTTTCGCTTGTGGAGTATCCTTGTTCCGCCTTATTCAATTTGCGGCTTGCATAAGCGACTGGTTTAAGTTCCCCATCAGGTGAAGATGATCTTTGCAACAAAGCCCCTCCGAGTCCTACATTACTTGCATCGGTTCTTAAGACAATGTCCTGTGTCAAATCAGGCAGTTTGAGAATAGGCTTGCTAGTGAGTTTTTCCTTTAACTCTTGGAACGCTAGTTCACACTGTGCAGTCCAAATAATTTTATCTGGAAGTCCCTTGCGAGTCAAATCAGTCAGAGGAGCACAAATAGCGTTAAAATTCTTGATGTATTTCTGATAAAATCCGCATAACGACACGAATGATCGCACGTCCTTTTTTGTTTGTGGCCTAGGTGCTCTCTGCAGTTTTTCCAAGTTCTTAGGATCAGGGGTCATATTACCCTGATATACAGTGTGTCCCAAGAATTCCAACTCTTTGCATCCAATACAACATTTTGTTGGCCTAGCAGTTAAGTTCGCCTCCCGAAGTCTATCAAACAACATCTCCAGAGCTTCAATGTGTTCTTCAAATGTCTCGGTGGCGACGAGAATATCATCCATGAAATTTGTGATACATGGGTTATTCAGGGGATCCAACAATTTGCGCATCATCCTTGAAAACACACTCGGAGCATTTTTCAGTCCGAATGGTAGCATATTGAATTCATAATGTCCATCCGAAGTGCTAAAAGCCAAATAAGGTCTCACTTCAGGCTTCACTGGGATCTGGTAATAGCCTTTACTAAGATCCACCTTTGAAAAGTATTTTGCCTTGTTCAGTCTGGCAAATAACTGTTTTGTGTCTGGTAATGGATCCACTTGTCCTTCTGTGACAGCATTCAGTTTCCTGTAATCTATGCACAGTCTGTGTTCCCCAGACGGTTTCCTCAACAAAACGACACTAGAACTAAAAGATGATTCACTGTACGAAATAATCCCCTCCTTCAACAAATACTCTATTTCTTCCTTCAATGCCTTCTCCTTCGCGAACGGAATAGAATAGGCTCTCATACAGATTGGGTTTGAGTCTACCAGTTTCATGTCATACTGTAGCAAATTTGTATGGCCTGGTTTATCTGTTAATACATCTGTATGTTCCTCCAGAACTTGTTGAACTCTCTCCCTCTGGTTTTTAGTCAGGTGCTTACTGACTTTTACCTGTGCTGCTGTTTCACAAGGATGTAATGGGTATTCATGTGAGGTGAGTGGTTCTTTTTGCATCTGGGTTGCAATAGCCAAGGTCAATAAGGGGGTGCTTTCCTGGAGTGGTCTGTCCAGATACTTCTTTAACAGGTTTACATGATAAACTTTTTCCTTCCCCTTTTTGTCAATTTTATAGTTTGTTCTAGACACCTTCTCTAGAACCGTATATGGACCTTGCCAACCAATTTGTAATTTATTCTGGCTTCCGGGTAGTAGAAGCAGCACCTTCTCTCCGACTGCCAGTTCCCTGTCCTTTGCCTTCCTATTAAAAATATGCTGCATGTTTCTTCCTGGCTTGCTTCAAATTATCATTTGCCAGTTTCCATCCAGCTTTCAAACGAGTGGTCAGTTCGTTCACATATTGATACGATGAGGTAACAGTCTCTTCCGCCTTCTCATCTGTCCAGGTCCTTAATAGGGCTTCTAATGGACCTTTTATTGGCCTCCCAAATAGCAGAGTTGCGGGAGCCATCCCGGTTGAACTATGTGGTACCTCCCGGTACGCAAACAATGCGGCGGGCAGGAATTGATCCCACAGATCCGGTTTTTCGTGTGCCAGCTTTCTCAGGATAGAAATGAGAGTCCCGTTGAACCTCTCTACCTGGCCGTTCCCTTGTGGATGGTACGGACTACAATGAAAGTGTCTGGCTTGAAATAGCTTAAAAACTTCTTCCGTTAGTTTCCCCTTGAACTGAGAACCATTATCCGTCAAGATTTGATGCGGGAATCCTAATCGGGTAAATATTGTAAGTAGTGCCTCTGCTACATGTTTTGAATCAATTGATGGCAGGGCTACCGCCTCTCCCCACATAGAACAAGTGTCCACCAGAGTAAGGATGTAACTGTTCCTCCTCTTGGTCCGAGTGAGAGGTCCTAAAATATCCACTGCAACCCTCTCAAAAGGTGTTCCCACTATGGGCATTTCCCCTAGAGTTGCAGGAGCAGTCCAGTGCTTTGGAGCTACCCTTTGACATTCTGGGCAGGATTTGACATATCTTTTTATATCCTCCGTTATCCCTGGCCAGAAGTAATGACAAGCTATACGCTGTCCTGTGGCGCTGATCCCCATGTGACCACTGAAGGGAATCGCATGCCCGAGGTCCATCACTTTATCTCTATATGAAGTGGGAAGAACCAGCTGGTTGTGACCATTTGTTCCAGTTCCGGCCTTCCTGTATAAGAGTTTGTTCTTCATGAAATATTCCCCCTTGCTCGGAGGTGTGTGGCATTTGGGTAATTTTTTAAAACAGGGCTTGAGTGTCCTATCCTCAGCCTGCGCCTTCCTCATCTCCTCTGGATGAGTATTTATAGGTTCACCTTCTTCCTCCTTCTTCTGTGACCTGGTCTGCACTGTCGCCATGATCACAGGTTTCTCGGGATTCCCCAAGAAGACGTATCTACACCCCAATATCAGAGGGTAGATTGGTTCATCTATCACTGCTGCTGCTCTGATTTCTCCTTCCACATAGCGAGTTTTCACCGTTATCCTTGCGATGGGAAGTGTCATGAGTGGTATGTCCTTAGTCGCCCCTTGTATTTCCACTGTTTCTGTGGTATACTGACTTGGGTCCACTAGGCTAGACTTCACAACTGAATCATAATCCAAACCTGTATCATAAAGGCACCTTATGGTGACCCCATTACAAATAACATCCTCACAAACTGGGGGGTGATAAGGTTCCTGTTGTCCCTTAGGATTAACCTTTAATCTTTGCGTCCCCGACTTCATTGCAGCAATGTTTGAAGGTTTCCTTCTACAAAATTCGGTGTTATGGTTATCCTTCTTGCACCATTTACACCATCTTTTTCCTTGGTTCAACGGTTTTCTTTCATTGAACTTTTTGGTCATTGAACTGTGAGTTTCTGTCGCGATAGTCATTTCTTGGCCGCTCAAAGTTTGTCCTACCTTTATTTCCCTGCTCTCTAGTATCAAATTTATTAAATTGCTGTGGAGCTTTAAAATTGTCTATGTGCTTCTTTTTAGCACCACTTACCTCTGCCTGGGCTGCCTGATACCTCTCAGCAACATTTAAAATTTCCCCCAACTTCTCTGCACCTTGTTCCATGAGAAATTTTCTCATGTCTGGAGCCATGGACTCTCTCAATTGCTCAATCATGATCATTTCTTTAAGGTCTTGGGTCTTCCCCAGAGCCGTCCATTTCTCCAAATAGGTTTCTAGTCTGGCAGAGAATTGGTGGTATGTCTCCCCAGACAACAGTTTGGCATTTCTAAATTTCTTACGATAAAATTCACCATTCTTCTCGTACCTTAATAACAAAGCCTGCTTTAACATGTCATAATTGTCTTGGTCTTCCCTGTTCATTTTAGCAAATACTTCATAAGAAGTACCCCTCAATCCCTGTGATAGCTTTAAGCTCCACCTCTCTCTCTCTAACCCATATGTAGTAGCTAATAACTCAAAACGTCCTAGGTACCCCTCTATGTCATCGTCTTTCTCAACAAAATGGTCTAAATGAAACCCCATAGCTGAGTTTGAGGCTCCCAGACTGGGCGTAGCATCTGAGGCAAAAGGGCTGGCACCATTTTCAGGGGCCGGGCCTTGTAATTCCAGCTCCCTTAGTCGTAATTCGTGCTCCCTTTGCAACCTTCTATCTTCTGCCTCCCTTTCGGCAGTCAACCTTTTTTTCTTCTGCCTCCCTTTGCTGTCGTTTTTCTTCTGCCTCCCTTTGCTGTCGTTTTTCTTCTGCCTCCCTTTCGGCAGTCAACCTTTTTTCTTCTGCCTCAATCTGCAGCCTCTTAATTTCTCTATCAGCCTCTAACCTCTTCTCTTCAACTAACCTCCTTTCTTCCCGTTCAATATATTTATCACATTCAGTCGTTACGTATTGAATTAAAATTTGACCATCCATTCCCATCTCCTTCGCGGTGAGCACAGCAGCTGATCTAAATTTTGCCAGCTCCGCCATACTTTTTTAGACAATATAATAATATACAAGCTAAATCTCTAACCAGTAAATACACTAAGTACTTCTTATGACTATAGTCTAACTAATTCTAACTAACCAGTTAACTAATTAATTATTACTGGCTGTGAAGATTCACCAACTTTTATCTGCAGGGACACTTTTAATGTTAAAGGGAATTTTACAATTTATTTCCCTACTTTTTATTTCTCCCACCAGGAGATCCTAATATTACTGTTGGGCTAATTATCCCTGGACAAGACCCCCAATATTGTAGTGGTGTTTGATGGTATTGTATGATGGTGATATTACTAAATGTAAATTGTATGAGGCCAGCTGTGAAGGCTCCTGAGATAAAATGTAGTGGTGAATTGTCAGAAGGCCTTTCTTGCTACCACTACGACCTCACACTTAATTTTTTTTTTAATGAATGTGGCTACGTAAAGTGTCTAGGGTTATGATATGTAGTGTGGTGTAATGGATTATAAATATACCCACAGATATTAACAAGACTAATAATATTAATAAATGTTAAAATACACTGAACTAACTCACGTGTGTAAAATTTTTTGATATAAGTATATTACATTTATTTTGTTCTGTGTCAATTTTTTTAGGTTGACCAGAACTTAAAAGGATTTAGAGATTATGAAAAGAAATGCATAGAATATTATATCATAAATGCAATAGTGTACATATATATGTACTATACTAGTTAGTTTTATTAAAATGTTCTAGTTTTCATCTACTTGGGAGGATAGTACTGTTTGTGCTGTTGGGGTGGCCTCATCACACCTGTCTATATTGACTACACAGTGTCCAGAAAATGGTGGGAATTTTTATGGGGTTCTTAGTAACTAAAGGGCGTTGGTGAAAGTCCAGCAGACCAGAGGCTCACTCATCTGGTAGTTGTCGCTCTGGTGCTGAAATCAGGTGGTCCCACCTCTCCGTGCTGGCGGGCAATAATGGTGGTCTCTGTCACAAATACTGCACAGATACACTCGAGTAAAGTCACCAACTGAACAGACCCTGCTTTGTTGACGACAGAAACTCGCAGCTCTGCAATCAAAGTATGGGCCATGTGTCAAAATCTATTCTCTACCCACGTCTGGACACAACAGTGACACAACAACCACATCATACAGACAGGTCAGATCTCTCTGACCAAACAGCACATTTACCATGGTGGTTTTACATCAGATAGATCCTCCCAGACTATAGGTTCTGAAAAATATTTATTAGTTGTCTACCCTAAAAGAGGATAGGGTAATATGTTCCATTATTCTCAATGTACATTGTTGGTCCCTAGACCCTGACTTGGGCGGGGGGTCCAGAGCAAATCCCTACTAGTTTGTAAGGCTAGATTTTGATATGGCAGTATCAAATCACTCGAACATGAAACAATATTCAAAATATATATATAAGGAAATAATTTCAATCTTACCAGATTATGAATAAATAACACAGAATTGCTAGCAAAACTCAGCTGAGCTGCTGGCTATAGTATGGCGTCCCTAAACTTCTTTCTCTTTCTTCATATGGAAAACACCACACTTTAAAATCTGTGTCTATCACTGAACAACTATTGAAGAATGACCCCACTTTCGCGTCTGAGCGCTAATGATATGATTGTCTGTGGCCAATCACTGCCTAGGTTTATTTTAAATTTCAAATTTCCTACCATAAAGTCATTTCAGTCATGCTTCAGTCAAGTATGGATGGTTATCTGTTAGTCTGTCCGTCTCTACTTGTGTTTCTAAAAAAATGTGCTTGATTTTTGAACCAACCTTTCTCTCCCCTCCAAAATTTTGTCGTTAAAAGTTATTTTTAGACACAGCCACCACAATATCCCCTCTCCCCCATACCACGTAGATTTGAACACCTGCGTCCAAGGTCATGTTTTTTTGTGCAAAATAGCGACACTTTTAGATTCAATACAGTTTGTCTATGATGTGAACAACACTGTCTTTTGTCATTATCTTCAATATTATCTATCCGTCTGTAAAATTAAGACCATATTAGTTCACTGCTCAGAATAGGCCATCCGGCCAGCTAATTTTTATATTCCTAACATTAATATTAAAGAAAAGTTACTTTTTAATTTTTGTAATATTCCTAACATCTGCGTTTAGCCGCTCCATTCAAATCAAAAGCTTGGTATCGCAAAAGCGTCCAATAAATGACTGTGGCGTATTATATCTAAGGTCCCTTCTGTCGAGTTGCTTACTTTTTATGTCAACTTGGGAACGTGACTTTTCTCCGTTCCCCCCCATTGCGTCTCCTTAGCCTTTCCAGTCATATTTTTTTCCTTTTTGATCCGCCGTTCCCCTCCTGTCTAGCAAGTCAATTATTATGGAGGATGATGACCCGCGGTCTAGGCGATCATGTACATCAGCAGCCTACGCATTATGTTTTTATCCTTAAATGTTATCCTTGGAGGATTTTACCGTTGTATCTCTGTCAATTTCACTACAGAATTGACAAAGGTCAATTGAAATTACATTTATAAAATGTTTAACAAATCAGTCCTACATGTAATACAAGTACTTGTAAAGAGACAGAGAATCTGTTATGTATTTATATACATTTTAAATTGTACAACACTATATGAATATACATTTACGTGCACACATGCACATAAGCATTTTATATACTAATAAAAAATATTTTAAACACAGGCTTTTATTGCACTAAAAACCCAAAAATAATTTTTAAATTCCACCCCCTGCAGACCCAAATTGAACAGTCCCAACTAAGATGGTTTGGCCATGTCTGCAGAATGGGAGTAGATAGGCTACCACGACGAGCCTGGGAAACTAAGAGCCAGGGATCCAGACCCCCAGGACGACCCAGAGTCCGCTGGGAGGACAACATTAGACAATCTTTGAAGGACCGAGGACTAGAATGGAACCAGGCCAGGAGGAACACAGCCGATAGGATAGTCTGGTGCTCTCTCTTCCAAACCTCTACACCTCAGGGTAGAAAGGGAATGACTAAGTAAGTAAGTTACTTTTATTAATTTTGTTATTTTTACGACTGATTATTGTATTGTCATCGGGAATACACAATTATGCCAAGTTTCAGAGCTATTGCTCATGGAAGTTTGTAAAAAATTGATTGCAAGATTTGAAAGTGACATGAAAGTGACATACAAGTGAAGTTAAATAAAAGATTGTAAAAATTCTCTGTTATGTGAATTCAGGGTTAGACAACTAATAATTAGCAATGAAAATTCTTTTTATATACCCACTCAAAGTTACAACACTTAACAACATTGCTATAGGAACACATCTAAATATGAAGGTGGTTGAAAGAAATTTGTGTGTTTGTTGTAAAAAAAATTACAAATCTTGTAATCACAGTCAATTACTTTTTTTTTCAAAGTATCTTCCTGGACAAGTAATATGGAAGGGGGGAGGGGTGTGAAAAACCTTAATATGGCAAAGTCACATAGTAGATGGTTGTACTACAGATATGTTATGCCCTCCTCCTTGAGGTACCAGTGCGCGTAGGCCTGTCATTCTAATGGGAAGTATGACGTCAGCAAACCACAGCCAAGATGGCTGCCCCCTTGGAAGCATGCACGAGAGATGAGCAGCATGCTGTTATCCGTTTTTTGGGTAGTGAGGGTGAGAAACCAGCAGACATTCATCGAAGGACAAAGAGGCAGTATGGGGATGCTTGTGTGTCACTTCAGCAGGTTTAAAAGTGGGGTGTCAACTGTGACTGATGCAGCTCGCTCCGGCCGGCCTCACACTGTGACTACGCCTGATGCTATCGCTGCGGTGGAACGAGTGATTTGGGAAAACCAGCGGGTAACAATCAACGAGGTGGCTGGAGAATTGAAGATCAGTCATGGTTCGGGGCACCACATCATTCACAATGTGTTGCAGTACCACAAAGTCTCAGCTAGATGGGTACCAAAACAAATCACCCCCGAACTGAAATAACGTTGTGTGGGTGTTTGTGAAATACTGTAATGATGTTATGAAGCTGAAGGAGATGGCTATCTACACCATATAGTCACTGGTGATGATTGCTGGGTCAACTACTTCCAGCCAGAGACTAAGCGAGCCAGCATGGAGTGGCAACATTCATCATCGCCGAAAGGAAAGAAGTTCCGTACAACATAGTTTGCCAGCAAATTGATGATCATGCTCTTCTGGGACTGTAAAGGCCCAATCCTGGAACATTACATGCCCAGGGGACTCACTATCAACAGCAAATCATACTGTCATCTGCTTCAGAACCACTTGTAACCTGCAATCAGGTCAAAACGTCGCTTAGTTCTGGTGTGTTGTTACAGCATGATAACGCGTGGCCGCACACAGCTCGTGAGACAGTAATGAAAATCATGAATCTGCATTTGGAGTGTCTTCCACATCCTGCATATTCACCGGACTTCGCACCGAGTGATTATCATGTGTCTGGACCACTCAATGAGGCACTCGGTGGCAAGAAGTTCAGTACGGGCGATGAGGTGAAAGAGGCGGTGGGTGCATGCATGGCTAAGCAGTCAGTCGAAGATTTTTTTCTTGTGGAATCCAGACATTAGTGAAGCGCTGGCACACCTGCATTGAACGTGGTGGGGACTATGGTGAAAAGTGATTAATTAAGTGCTTTCATTCCTAATTGTGCATATTCTGTTAATAAAAAAATATTAAGGTTACTTTTTGACTTCTCCTTATACAATCTACTGAACATCAGGTAGTAAAATCCTGAATTCATATAAACGGAAAGCTTACATGTAAAATTTGTATTTTTTAAAGTCAATTTAATGTGAAGGGAACCCTTTCATATGCAAGCAGACTATCTTTGTTTAAAACCAGACCTGGGAAATGATAATTTTAACATTTACTGGTAGGCTGTAAACTGAATGATTAAAATGTTAAGTCTGCATGAGCCTGTGCTATTTTATTAGCTTTATATACTGGGGTTAATCTTTCCTGCAACATTCTGTAGAAAAGTATTCACAGGCAAAATAAAACAGAATAAAAATTAGATTTGGATACATACCTTTACATTTTGTTTAACAATATTTGCTTGTCATATCTGGCATGTAGCCAACAAATAGTACACAGGACAGATTTCAATAAAAGCTAGATCGTCAGCTTATCCTTGAGAATTACTGTCAGGACTAAAGTGACCAATGTGTTTATGAATTGAAACATTTTAAAAATGTATTCCAGTTCTAAAATATGCATGAGCCCTTTAAATCCATCACTATTAACTGTGCTGCTAGGCCTAAGTCCAAAACTATAACAGCAGAAATTATCCAGTCCATTTTCCTTCATGATCTACAGATACTGTGAAATCCAAGTATGTGGTTATGAATAATAATGTGTTTAGGCCTTTAGCTGACACACATGTCTGATATAATTTGCAGTGCTCTACTGTTATCCTCTCTACAAAAGCCCACACTTTTAAAGTTTTGCAAATTTTCTAAAAGAATAAGTGAAATAACAATAAAATGGAAACAAGTGGATCAATTGAGGTGGTGTCTGCATCTGTCAAGCTGAAGACTAAACACCCAGAATTAAGGCATGAATTTTCTCCAATAGATATTTTTGGAATATGGTAATATTTTCAGAATATGGCGAGAACAGAATGAAGAACAAAAATAAGGACAGATTGCCACTAAGTGGAATATGTCTTTTAGTACCAACGTTTAAGACCTCTTGGGTTACTATTTGGTAATTGAAAAGGGAAAAATGTTGAGAGAAGATAAAAGACCAGCAGAAAAGGTATGTTTAAAAAAAAGTGTTAAATTTTCGTGTCAGATTAAATGCCTACAGATGAGCTGTAATTGATCCACAGCAAAACCACAAGGGAGCAGGCAGGGAAAGAATGTAAGTAAAGTAAGGCAGTTAACAGATTTCATATCTAGTGTGGCTGTTGCTGATGTACTGGATGTGTCTTTAAATTAGTATGGAATAATACTCAATGGCTAACCAGTGAATAAATTTATTACTTTAGGCTTGAATGAAGAGTTAACCAGGGCCTCAGGTAACTAATGACAGACCTAATTATAACATTTTGTTTGTTTATATTGTCTGGTTTGCAAAACTATAACTTCTTGATCATGAATGATCACTAAAATTTACATCTAACATGACAAGAAATCTTGATAAACCTGTCGAAAGATTTCAAGCTTGGCCTCATCAACATCCTCCACACTGAGCTCTTGTTTGGCTGCCCAAGCCACACACTGCCTGAAAACATCTACAGTCTCTAGACTGTGGGGATCTCTGGTGGGGAGAATAGGGTCAAGTTTTACAAAGATGAGTCTGGTTCCAACAGCTGCACTTTATAAGTGAATGAAGTTATAAATAAGTGCTAGTGGGACATCTCCAGCAAGAGATTAAATAACCAACAATAACTCATAATCCCACATAGATATACGAGGGTTGCTCAGAAAGTAATTCTCTCTCTCCCCCCCCCCCCCCCCCCCCCCCCTTTTTTTCTCATCCCAGAATAAAGATAGCAAAGCGAAAATTTAAATGTAGCAACATTTATGTTTCCTGCGTACATGTGCGTAATTGCACGGTCGTCCGACAGACAGCGCCGCTGTAGTAGCCTATGAAAATGGCGCCTGTGTAAGACATGCGTTACAAACAATGAGCTGTAATTGAATTCTTGGTGGCGGAAAAAGAAAGTGTGGGGAACATTCAAAAACGTTTGTGTGCTGTGTATAGAAGCTGTGCAGTCGATAGGAGCACCGTTGGATGCTGGGTTCAGAGAGTTAAGACTTCAGGAAGTTGAGAGATGGAGCTGCATGATTGGCATCCTGCTACAGCCACCAGCCCAGACATGTTGCAGTGCGCCGATCCCATTATTTGTGAGGATCATCGCATCACAATTCGACAATTGGCCCAACAGCTTTCAGTCAGCAATGGAAGTGTTATGGTAATTATCGACGCTCTCGGATATTCGAAGGTATGCGCAAGATGGGTTCCTCGAAGTCTCACAACCGACCTCAGAATGTCAAAGGAAAACCATCTGTTCTGAATTGTTGGAGCATTTTGATGCTGAGGTGGAGGCCTTTTTGTCCCAGATCGGCACAGGTGACGAAACCTAGGCGCATAATTTTGAGCTGGAGATGATGAAAAGGCAGTCGGTGGAGTGGCATCATCCGCAATCACGACGAAAAAAGAATTTCAAGACAACTCCCTCCGTGGGAAAGGTCACGATCATCGTCATTTGGGACACTGATGGAGAGATTCTTGTGGATGTGATGCCCAGAGGTGAGAAAATTAATTCGGACGCGTACATCAAAACCCTCAACAAACAGCGCTACCGACGAGTGCGCCCTAACAGGAATGCAGTAGACATTTTGATCCAGCACAATGTCATAGCTTTTTGATAAGGGAATTAAGACATAGATTGGTCCCATCTAAATAGAAATAGAACAGGTGATTGCTCAGTGGGAGATGGTAAAGAAATAGATTTTCATGAGTGAGATGGTGAAAAGAAAATAGATAGAATCTGTCCCTGGAGGAGATCCTCTCGTTCAGCCTATCTCTACAACCGAACTTTGTTTGTCAGACAGATTAACTAACTATATATATTAATATATATATCAACCACTCACATACACACACACATAAGTGACGACAGTTAGACGCACAGACGTGAAAACTATATCAATGGAATAGGGATATGTTAGGACAAGCTGACTGACACAGGTGAATAAAGTTTATGCAAATTTTATTTATCATAAAGAACTTCACAACAGCAATAAATTTGAATATAAATCAATACAAATAAACCTAGGTTATAGAATTAATAAAGAGTTAGACTCATAGATGTAATCCTCCCTACCTCTGTTGAGACACTGATCTCGTTAGAAGAAAGTTATTAACCCCCAAAAGAGTCAAAGATTTATACGCTATGGTCTAGGATTTCCATCTACAGTAAAGAACAGAGTTTATATGTTAAACTATTTTAAGAGGATAGCAATATCAAAACTTGCTTAAAAAAAACTACAAAGTTGGTGCATGAATTATACAATAACAGAATCACTCAGGCCTGCTTTCTTTCTATTCATACAACAGTGGCCACTGACATTCGTTCTTACCTACGAACTTGATTTTTCACCTTCTGGAGCAATCTTTAGGACACACACACACATAGCAAATCCAGTGTTCTTTTGGCAAAGAGAACCCCAGCTCTACAGAGACAGGTTTAATACAATTCCTCCGGGGAGCGTTCTCTTTATGACTATATTTTTGGATTACTGTTTATGTCACTTAAAATCAGTTCAGGTAATAGATGTCACAGTGCTCACAGTGTCAGAATCTTGAGGTTTCCAGTACTTAGAAAATGACAGGTTGGTAACTTCTCTCAGTATAAAAATTCTTGGTCACACCACAAATGTTCAAATGTCGGGAAAGTTAATGTTTGTAATATACGCCACTACGGGCTGAATGTAAAATGAGATTTGGGAAAGAAATATAAATCTGGATCAATAGTATTTAGCCTTAACCCTCTATTGGGCCTTGTTGCCATTTGGCAACATACCGTTTAAAGTCATCTATTTCACTATCCGGCGTTCAAATTAATAATTTTTTTGTTTTATTGTGTTCTAGAAACATTCCCAATTTTAAATTACCGGGTAACTCATTTGTCGGAGAAATACTTTTTTTCACGCACTCTTTTGTCAAGGCATGGTAGCTGGTTTGCAAGATCGAATTGAGAGGTGAGTTTACTTCACATTATTTTTTAAAATTCCTTATGAAAACGGTGTATAAAAAATATGTTGAGTAACTTAAACCACTTATCTTTGTAACAAATGCTTTAATAGTTATAAATAAATAAAATAAGTTACTCTTATTTTACATTTTAGGTATGTTGCCATTTGGCAACAAAAGTCGATTAAGGAATAAAAACCACTTCATGTTGCCAATTGGCAACAGTTGCTTTTTACCTAATAAATGATATTTAATGTTGTATTTCTCTGTAATCAACAACATTAGTATTTTATTCTCATTATAATTGATTAAACTTCATCATTTAAAAAAAAATTGTTATTTGCAATTTTATGTATCCTAAAAAGGTCAATGTAAATAGTAGTATTACCAGTATAAATTACTAATAATATTGTAAATGAATAAAACATATTTACTTCATCTAGACTTGACTTTTAGAACTAAACTACACATGATAACCACTAAAATTGCCAGTAATCACAAAACATAATGTATCATCAGATGAGATTAAACAATTTTGTGATGAAAAACTTTTGAATTACAAAATGTATATGTTGTCATTTTTTTTAAATTTTTTTTTTACAGTTAAACACAATGGATCCTCAAAAGTTTTACAGCCAAAAGACTACAATCTATAGACCAATACCTGAGGCTTCTAGCGATAGTGAGCTGTCAGACAGTGAGGCTGAAGACATCCTGGATAACACGTGGCAACCCGGCCCTTCCTCGGACACCACCGAATCAAGTTTGTTGAATTTAGTTGATTTTTTTTTTTTTAATGTGGCCACTTTATTTCAGACTGCAGTTGTAGCCTTGTCCATCAGTGTACAACCTATGTACAGTTTCAGCCTAGTCCATCAGGTACTAAATATCGGCTGACGGAGACTTACTTGTGGAACGCTTTATACCATAATGTGTATTAGAATAATTTTTATCATTATTACTATTATCAGAATAATAACATGTACACCAGTATACCAATAAATGATTGTTTTATGTTGCCAGATAATTTAATATCTTTGTTTTCTTTTTTTTCAGAATCATCTGCATCAGAGCTGGAGGACACAGATGTAACCTTTGATCGTCGTCGGATGCTATGGAGACACCGTGAAGCCTCAGATGTATCTTCTGAAGCTCCGCCCTTCTCTGGTGATTCGGCGCACGTATCAGTTACCTCAGAACCAATAGAATACTTCCGCAGATTCATTGATGATGATACAATGGCACATATGGTCACTGAATCAAACAAGTACAGCATCCAGAAAAACATCATGAAGCCTCTCAGATTGAGCCAGCCAGAACTGGAACAGTTTTTTGGAATTGCGTTTATGATGAGTATTGTTAGAATGCCCAGTTGTAAATTGTACTGGGACTCTACAACGCGCTATGGACTTGTTGCTGATACTATGACGAACAAGAGGTTTAAAGAAATCAAAAGTAACATTCACTGCAATGACAACAACAAGCAGCAAGACAATGAAGGCGACAAATTGTTCAAATTAAGACCTTTAGTTGACGCTCTGAAAGTGAAATTCAATTCAATCAAACCAGCAGAAAGGCTGAGCATTGATGAGCAAGTTATCCCATTCAAAGGTCAATCATCTCTGCGTCAGTACAACCCAAAGAAACCCAAAAAGTGGGGCTATAAAGTCTCGTTTGTTCAAGCATTTCTGGTTTGATTCATGATTTTGAAATTTACACTGGAAAAAATTGACGTGTGTCCTGGCCAACCTGATTTAGGAGCATCAGCTAATATCGTGCTGAGACTTCTTCAACGTATCCCTAAAAATGTGTGGCATAAAGTATATTTTGACAACTGGTTTAATTCGCCAGCATTGCAGGCATGCCTCTGGAAACAAGGCATTGCATGTCTTGGCACTGTCCGCGCAAACCGGCTGAAAGGGTGTAATCTGTGTTCCGATAAGGAACTGAAAACGAAAGGAAGAGGGTCATCTGTTGTTTGTACTGCAGCAACAAACGGAGCCACATTGAAAGCTATCAAATGGTATGACAATAAAGCAGTCACACTGCTAAGCACCTATGCAGCAGTTGAACCAGAATGTGTAGTCAGAAGATGGGACAGAAAAGCCAAGAAGGAAATACACATTTCTTGCCCTGCAGCTGTGAAAGAATATAACATGTTCATGGGAGGGGTAGATTTGCTGGACTCCTTGCTGGCACTCTATCGTATACCTATTAGATCCAAGAAATGGTACCACAGAATATTGTTTCATTTCCTGGATGTTTCTGTGGTGCAAGCTTGGCTAACTTATTGTTCAGATGTGTGTAAGGATGGTATGGAAAAAAAGGACAGACTACCATTAGTTGATTTCAAGTTGCAGATTGCTTTGTGTCTCCTAAAAGCAGGAAAAAGTGAAAATAATAAAAGGGGAAGGCCATCAGGAAGCACTGAGACACAGCTGGTGGCTAAAAAGAAGAGAGGGCAAACAGCAAATGTACCTCCTTTTCATGTCAGAACTGACAATGTTGGCCACAGCCCCAATTCCGTCACCAACAAAGGGAGATGCAAACTTCCTGGATGCAAGGGGTACTCCAGAACTGTCTGTGAGAAGTGTAACCTACACTTGTGCCTCAATAAACATTCAAACTGTTTCAAAGTATTTCATGAAACATGAGTGTGGAGCTGTGATTGAGTCACGAGACAGAAGATTTTTTTTTTTTCAGTAACTATATGTTTCATTGTATGTGTGGCATTTTTCTGTATAAATTACACTTAACTTCATGAAGTTTCACAAATTTTGTTGTCTGCTATTTACTGTTTAAATATTAAATGTAGGTAGGGAGTAAAAAAAGGTGAAATAGATGTTGTTAGACATAAAAACATAGTTAAAAGATATATGTTGCCAAATGGCAACAATAAATGTTCCCAACCTTAATGGTGATTTGTTGCCAATTGGCAACATACCCATAAAACACTAACTAAACATTTTTTTGCCCAAAATTAACCTTCACACCACTTTTCAGACATGGGACAGCCACAAAAACCACTCCAAGAATTTTTTTTCCAACTATTTCATAAATGGCCCAATAGAGGGTTAAAGTTCTTTAGGTTGGTACTCTGTCTCTTTCTGGGAGCAAACACACTGCCAGACAGGTTTACCTTGAAGACCCAAGTATTAAGTACAAACAAGATGTTCTTTCATAGGGTTATTCTCATCTATATATATATATGGAAGCCGCTGGTAGATTTTAGGTTTGACCCAATACTGAATAAAGGAAGAGAAAAATACAAATACTTAACCATAATATAGTATTCTCAATCCTATCCTACCCACGAAAATATAATATTTATCCCCTTCGGGTATTAACGTTAAATTTAAACTACAAGCTTAGAGCTTGTCTTATCATTTACAACTCCCGTGAAATACATTCTAGTCATTTAAAAAAACTTAATCATCATGAATTAGAAATACTTATATATTTCATCAATACTCATGATGAACAGTGCATTACTAGTCGGTTTAAATATTCTCTGGCTGGTTACTAGCAATTAATTAAATTTATTTTATAGCTGGCATAGCTTAGCTAGAAATTATGATTTATTCTGCTAGCCTCTGTAACATGGTAACCTACAGAAATATAAATGACGGACCTATCTAGTAAATACCTCTGCACAGAAAATCTAGTGAAATATCATTGATGATTTACCACTTAAATCACTCAAACTACTAGTAAATATTTACCTCAACACAGAACTACTAAGACTGTTCTCCAACGAAAACTAAGAAACATCACTATTCCACGTGATCTAGAATCGAAGTTAGATGTCTAGAGAAATCTGTGTGGTACTGAATAAACTGAGTTAAAATGCTGGGGTATACATACTACTCGTCAAAAGTCAAGGGCCACTTAGAAAAACCTTGGTTGAAACCATAAAACAAATCTGATATAAACGTAATTGGTATCAGTCAAAACGGCATTTATTGAATACCCAATTGACATGTCACGTAAAGAATTGGAAACACACATTCAAACGCAATGAAGCTGTGAAGTGTGTTACCCACCTTTTCAAAAGTCACACAATAGATATTGGACAAATAGACATTTCAAAATCGGGTATGACCACCGTTTGCAGCAAGGCATTCAAGACAGCGTAGACGCATCGAGTCCACAAGGGTCCGAAGAGTATCCTGAGGAACAGCTTGCCATTCCTGAAGCAGAAATGCAGTCAGCTGTGCAACATCCATTGGCAGGGGGTGATTTGTTGACAATCTTCGACCAAGGGTCCATTGGATGTGCTCGCGACACCAAGCAACACGGGCTCTGCGATGAGCAGGAGTAAGAGGGATTCTGACTGCAGGACGTTGAGCAGCCAGTCCAAATTCATGTAAACGTCTGCGAATGATGCTTTGACTGACATTAACGTTTACAGTTTGTCTCAGCTGACATCTTAGAGTGGAACAAATCATTGTTCGATGGCGCAGGGCTGACAACAAGAGGTACCGGTCATCATGTCTATTGGTGCATCTAGGGCGACCTGGCCGGTGGCGATCCTCCACACTTCCTGTGGCCTGAAATCTCTCCAAAATTCTTTGGACAGTAGAGTGTGACACTGCAAGCTGTCTAGCAACCTCACGGACAGATAAACCACTTTCAACCCACGCTATAGCCCTCATTCTTTGTAAGGTGTCAAGATTCTTCTCGGTGGCATGGTTTTTGCAAGTGATGAAACTACCCTAAGTCTGCTGATTGTAAAACAAATTAAGAGTGAACTCTGTTCATGAAAAGTTGCCATTGCACGTGGAATGTCAATCGGCACGATTACATCATCTGTTTGGTTCTACGGAAGTTTGAAAAAACAGATTACAAATGTGAATTTATGGTCAGCAAACCAAATTGCACGTGATCACCATGGTTGTCGGTGAGTTGTTTTTATGCTTAATGTGCATAGAGGACTGTCAGAGGAAGATATTGCACCCATTTTTACTAAAAACTTTCTTCATTTAATCATTCTATGCGCTTATATAAAAGTGTATTGAAAATAATAGGGTGGCCCTTGACTTTTGACGAGTAGTATATATATATTTGAAATCAAAGGGAATGATAACCTATACACCGAAAACCAGACTCTCTGCCAGATGTAGCACCTACGGGGATTACTCTGCTCAAATTTAGGGAAACACGCGAATCAAAGCTGTTCTTCACACCAAAACCGAAAACCAGAACCCATGTTCTCGTTCTGATCAGGCATCAGTACTTCGCTAATCAGTGTGAGTGTTACACGTCTCTGCTCGTATGCAAAATTCTAGCGAGCAGTGTCCTTTGATCTGGCGATCTCACCATGTTTAATTAGCTTTCAAACGAATGGACACAGGAAAAGGTAATGGAAATTTGCTCCCTTGTTCCAAAATTTATCTCCCCTGATCGCTCTCTATCGAAACAAATGTGTTTAATTTAACGCCACCTTCCTCTGTTGCGACATATTATCACGATTCTCGATCTCTGGCATTCAAAATTAAATGAAACCGGCTCATGTTAGCCAATAGGTCTGCTCGTAAACGTTCATCAAAGAAATCTAGTGAACAGCAATAAAATGCGTGCTAAATTAGAGAGACAGATCTAGGAGGGTTATGTGAAACAAAATGTGCGTAGGTGAAACTAGGTAAAAGAAAAATGTAGATAATAAAATAGATATATGAAATCTATTATCATAATATGTCACACACAGCAATGCTGCCCTTACACCAGTCTGAAAACTCAGGAGGCAATTGCCAAATCTGGTTGGATTGTGCTCCCCTATCCCCCCTATAGTCCTGATCTGGCGCCCTCCGATTTTCATCTTTTTGGGCCACTGAAGGATGCACTGCGCGGGACAAGGTTTGAAGATGACGAGAGCATGATTTGTGCAGTGAGGACATGGCTACATGAACAGGAAATGAGCTGCTACAGGGAAGGCATGCATGCCCTTGTTTCACACTGGTGTAAGACTGTAGAAGTGGACGGAGATTATGTGGAAAAATAGCATGTGTAAAGGATACATCCAGTTATACTGTGTGTGAATTTAAACATTGTGAATAAATAGTTTCCGAGAAAAAAAAAGAAGAAAAAAATGTGGGGCATTACTTTCTGAGCAACTCTCGGATTAAAGAAAAAAAAAAAAAAAAATGTTATCAACATATGCATTAACAATACAATCACAACAATCATAAACTATACTTAGACATACCTGTCAACCTCCTGAGACAAAAACCTGTATGCTGGAACACAAAAATCCTTACAAACACCAAAAAATCCTTACGCAAAAAATATATAAATAAATTATACACGACAGTTTTAAAATGAGAAAAGAAACATACAAATCTATTAGCAATGTTTTGATCCAGTCAACTGTTTGATTCCATCTTGTGCACATAAATTTGCAAGGTGGCAAATGCACCCAATACTAAAAACATAAGGGTTCCTCGGCTTGATCCTGGTAAGTACTGAGTTTGATTTCCCCACCATGACATTGCAGTTTTCACTAGCAAAGCCGATGTAATTTTTCCATGGAATATGAAATTTTGTGAACAGATTATCAACATCACTGAATATCATCTCACTGGTTCCACCACTGCATACAGGCATGTCCAACAATCTCGTTCTTGGTCCCAATCCTTCTTCAAAAACTCACCATAATAGCTAACTGCCTTTCTGTTTTCTTGTCATTTGATTCATCAACCATTAATGAGAAGGGTGTTTCCCTGCACAGCTTTATCACTGGTTCTGTTGCAGATGGAGGCAGGCAGTTTTTAATGATAAGTGTTGTCTTGGTCCTCTTCGACTGGAACTTTCTGGCAAAATCACTGTCAGGAAACATTACAGGTGCCAAGTCACAAATGTGATCAGCAACAGATGCAGTTAAGTTATGCTGGGCAATGAAACTGGAAAATAAAACTTCAGCCCTTGTAATGTCACCCTATTCCTGCTTTGGCTGAGCAAAAAAGGTCTTAATAGATGCTCCCTTCTTCATTGCCTCAGTTCCTCGTTGGTAACCTTGTCATACCATTTCAATCTCTCTATTCTACGCAAGCACCCATTTATGAAAGTCTGTAGCTTTTTGGTTGTTGTCTTTGTTGTTCTCCATGTCTCAGAGCCATACAATAGGACTGACTTCACATTTGAGTTGAAGATTCCTATTTTCATGTTGGATCCGATTTCTCTTGATCTTCATATATTTCCCAATGCAATGAAAGCTCCTCTTGCTTTTTGTATTCTTAGTTTGATATCACTGTCTGTCCCTCTTCTTTGTAATTAGTTGGTGCCTAACATTGGATGACATTTACATTTATTTTCTTTTTAGCTGCTTTAAAAGCAGATGTTATTATTCTGGGTCCAACAATGAAGCCCATTCAATGAGTGATAGCAGATTGCCACTTTATTTTTAAAAAAAGCAGCAAATCTCGACCGCTGGAATAATGTAGGCCTACTCAACGCAAACAAACTTTTTTTTTTCTACTACTGTAGGGCCTACACAGAATTTTATGATATTAATTTAATGGAAATATTTAAATGGTCAAAATATAACTGGAAAGATTAAGAGAACGACAAAAGTAAAATACAATGAAGCAAAGCAAACAGCTAACAGCAAAAAATAAAAAATTAACCAAAATATGAACAGAATATCAAATCTAGGAAGAAAAAACGTACTACCAAAAATTTACAAAATTATTATTTAAAAGTTGGTAGCCTAGACCAGTGATAACAGATTGCCATTTTATTAAAAAATTAAGTAGGCCTACTCAACGCAAACAAACTGTCTTTTTTAGTTATGTAGGGCCTACACAGAATATTATGACAATTTATCGGAAATATACTGAAGGGCAAGATGTAACTGAAAAGATTAAGACAGCGATTAAATTGCAACAAAGCAAAACAACAGCAATATTTAACCAAGTTATAAGTACTAGGCTTTTTTTAAACAAAATGGCGTTGAAGTGTGGTGGCAAGCAAGCGTGGTTGTTGATAACAGGTAACTTTAAAAATACATCATGTTATGCTGAAAACCAAAAGCGTTTGAGGCCGAATTCAAAGTTTTTGCCGAATTGTTGGGTATAAAAGGATTTGATTGGTTGCTGGGAGAGACCTCAGTTTAAAAACAGACGCCGAGATTCCCGGAATAAAAAAAAAAAAAAAAAATTGGTTTAAAAAAAAAAAAAACCAGTTAGAAAATATTTTCTGATTTAAAATTAAAAAAAAACTTGGGTTGGAAAATATTTTAAAAATTTAAAAAAAAAAAAATTTTTTTTTTGGGGGGGGGGGGGGGGGGACGGCGGCGGGGGGGGGGGAAGAAGAGAAAAATCCGTACAACGAGTCTGTATGGTCATACACTGCTAAAAGTATAAAAAATACGTACATTGTATGAAAAATTCATACAGGTTGACAGGTATGCTTAGAGCACAAATAAGTGTGTAAAATATACAGGAATAATATACGTAAAACATATACAAACTATATCTGGAAATGACATATTAACCACATTGCAATAATACAAGCACAACATGTACAAACATGCCAATATACGAGTAGTTCCTGATAAGACAAAGTAAGAACAGGAATGCTACTCCCTTTCTCTCAGGGATATTGTAAGAACATGACTATTGCTCTCTCTCTCTCTCAGAGATGTTGTAAGAACAGGACTATCGCTCTCTCAGAGATATTGTTAGAACAGGACGACTATTGCTGTCTCTCTCTGAGATATTGTAAGAACAGGACTATTGCTCACTCTCAGGGATATTGTAAGAACAGGACTATTGCTCACTCTCAGGGATATTGTAAGAACAGGACAATTGCTCACTCTCAGGGATATTGTAAGAACAGGACAATTGCTCACTCTCAGGGATATTGTAAGAACAGGACAATTGCTCACTCTCAGGGATATTGTAAGAACAGGACTATTGCTCACTCTTGGGGATATTGTAAGAACAGGACTTTTGCTCACTCTCAGGGATATTGTATGAACAGGACTATTGCTCACTCTCAGGGATATTGTAAGAACAGGACTATTGCTCACTCTAAGAGATATTGTAAGAACAGGACTATTGCTCACTCTAAGAGATATTGTAAGAACAGGACTATTGCTCACTCTCAGAGATATTGTAAGAACAGAACTACTGCTCACTCTCAGGGATATTGTAAGAACAGGACTATTGCTCACTCTCCAGGATATTGTAAGAACATGACTATTGCTCACTCTCAGGGATATTGTAAGAACAGGACTATTGCTCACTCTCAGGGATATTGTAAGTACAGGACTATTGCTCACTCTCAGGGATATTGTAAGGACAGGACTATTGCTCACTCTCAGAGATATTGTAAGAATAGGATTAATGTGCACTCTCAGGGATATTGTAAGAACAGGACTATTGCTCTCTCTCTCTCAGGGATATTGTAAGAACAGAACAATTGCTCTCTCTCTCAGAGATATTGTAAGAACAGGACGACTATTGCTCACTCTCAGGGATATTGTAAGAACAGGACTTTTGCTCACTCTCAGAGATATTGTAAGAACAGGACTATTGCTCTCTCTCAGAGATATTGTAAGAACAGGACTATTGCTATCTCAGAGATATTGTAAGAACAGGACTATTGCACACTCTCAGGGATATTGTAAGAACAGGGCTATTGCTCACTCTCAGAGATATTGTAAGAACAGGACTATTGCTAACTCTCAGGGATATTGCAAGAACAGGACTATTGCTCACTCTTAGAGATATTGTAAGAACAGGACTATTGCTCACTCTCAGGGACATTGTAAGAACAGGACTATTGCTTTCTCTCTCTGAGATATTGTAAGAACAGGACTATTGCTCTCTCTCAGAGATATTGTAAGAACAGGACTATTGCTCTCTCTCAGAGATATTGTAAGAACAGGACTATTGCTATCTCAGAGATATTGTAAGAACAGGACTATTGCACACTCTCAGGGATATTGTAAGAACAGGGCTATTGCTCACTCTCAGAGATATTGTAGGAACAGGACTATTGCTAACTCTCAGGGATATTGCAAGAACAGGACTATTGCTCTCTCTCAGAGGTTTTGTAAGAACAGGACTATTCCGCACTCTCAGGAATATTGTAAGAACAGGACTATTGCTCACTCTTAGAGATATTGTAAGAACAGGACTATTGCTCACTCTCAGGGACATTATAAGAACAGGACTATTGCTCTCTCTCTCTCAGAGATATTGTAAGAACAGGACTATTGCTCTCTCTCAGAGATATTGTAAGAACAGGACTATTGCTCTCTCTCAGAGATATTGTAAGAACAGGACTATTGCTCTCTCTCAGAGATATTGTAAGAACAGGACTATTGCTCTCTCTCTCAGAGATATTGTAAGAACAGGACTATTGCTCTCTCTCAGAGATATTGTAAGAATGGAAACTATTGCTCTCTCTCTCTCAGAGATAATGTAAGAACAGGATTATTGCTCTCTCTCAGGGATGTTGTAAGAATGGGACTATTGCTCTCTCTCAGAGATAATGTAAGAACAGGACTATTGCTCTCTCTCAGAGATATTGTATGAACAGGACTTGCTCTCTTTCATAGATATTAAAAGAACAGGACTTGCTCTCTCTCTCATAGATATTGTAAGAATGGAACTATTGCTCTCTCTCATAGATATTGTAAGAACAGGACTGGCTCTGTCTCTCATAGATATTGTAAGAATGGGACTATTGCTCTCTCAGAGATATTGTAAGAAAAGGAATATTGCTCTCTCTCTCATAGATATTGTAAGAACAGGACTTGCTTTCTCTCTCTCATAGATATTGTAAGAACAGGACTTGCTCTCTCTCTCTCTCTCATAGATATTGTAAGAACAGGAGTATTGCTCTCTCTCAGGGATATTGTAAGAACAGGACTATTGCTCTCTCTCCCATAGATATTGTAAGAATAGGACTTGCTCTCTTTCTCATAGATATTGTAAGAATGGGACTATTGCTGTCTCTCTCTCTCATAGATATTGTAAGAACAGGACTATTGCTCTCTCTCATAGTTATTGTAAGAATGGGACTATTGCTCTCTCTCTCTCATATATATTGTAAGAACAGGACTATTGCTCTCTCTCTCAGGGATATTGTAAGAACAATACTTATACTCTTTCAGAGATATTGCAAGAACAGAACTATTGCTCTCTCTCTCCCTCTAAGAGATATTGTAACAACAGGACTATTGCTCTCTCTCTCTCAGGGATATTGTAAGAACATGACTTATACTCCCTCAGAGATATTGTAAGAACAGGACTATTGCTCTCTCTCTCTCTCTCTCTCTGTCTCTCTCTCTCTCTCAGGGATATTGTAAGAACATGACTTATACTCTCTCAGAGATAGTGTAACAACAGGACTAATGTTCCCTCAGAGATATTGTAACAACAGGACTAATGCTCCCTCAGAGATATTGTTACAACAGGACTAGTGCTCCCTCAGAGATATTGTAAGAACAGGACTAATGCTCACTCAGAGATATTGTAACAACAGGACTAATGCTCACTCAGAGATATTGTAACAACATGACTAATGCTCACTCAGAGATATTGTAACAACATGACTAATGCTCCCTCAGAGATATTGTAACAACAGGACTAATGCTCCCTCAGAGATATTGTAACAGCAGGAGTAATGCTCCCTCAGAGATATTGTAAAAACAGGACTAATGCTCCCTCAGAGATATTGTAACAGCAAGACTAATGCTCCCTCAGAGATATTGTAACAGCTGGACTAATGCTCCCTCAGAGATATTGTAACAACAGGACTAATGCTCCCTCAGAGATATTGTAACAGCAGGACTAATGCTCCCTCAGATATTATAACAACAGGACTATTGCTCTCTCTCTCAGAGATATTGTAAAAACATGACAAATACTCTCATGGATATTGTAACAGCTGGACTAATGCTCCCTCAGAGATATTGTAACAACAGGACTAATGCTCCCTCAGAGATATTGTAACATCAGGACTAATGCTCAACTCCGCCAATGCCGGCCCCAAGCCCGGATGAAAAAGGAGGAGGGCGGCCTGCATGGAGGCCGTAAGGAGGCAGCCCCTCCACCATGCAAAGGCACAACAGGCCAATCACCTGTTTGCTTTAAATCATGATTACGCGAACTACAAGAGAGAAAACCGGACTGATTCTAAAGGCGACGAACTGGAACGGACTACGGACTACGACTTATGGAACTTGGAACACAAGAAGTATAAATGGGAAGGAAGAGGAGCTGGTGGAAGAGATGAGGAAAGCAAAACTAGAAATCCTGGCTATAACGGAAACGAAGAAAAAAGGACAAGGAGTCATGGATCTCGATGGCAACACGTTGCTCTACAGTGGTGTACCCATATCTGAAAGAGCTAAAGGGGGCGTGGGTTGCATTGTGGCCCAAAATCAAAAAGATAGTATCAAGGGATGGAACTTTGTCTCGGAGCGCATTATGGTTGTAAAACTAAAAGAAGGAGAAACCATAGTCAACCTGGTCATAGTGTATGGGCCAAATGATGATGAGAGAGCAGAGGTCAAGGAGGAATTCTTCGAGCTGCTTCAAAGGACAGTGGATGACTGCCTAGATGAAGTTATTATGCTCGGAGATTTTAATGCCAGAGTTGGAAATGACCATGCTAGATGGGGTGGAGTTATCGGAAGATATGGAGAAGATACTCTCAATGACAATGGAAAGCGACTCCTTAGATTCTGCAGTGAGCAGAATCTGATCATTACAAACACAAAGTTCCCCCATAAGCGCATACATGCATACACTAGATGTGAACCAACCAAGAATGAGAAGTCAGTGATCGACTATGCCATTGTTCGGAGAAGCTCATTCAGATATGTCCGAGATGCAAGAGTCTGGAGGGGGCCAGAGATTGGAAGTGATCACTACCTGCTAACAATCAAACGAACAACTGAAAGAGTTGCTCAGCCTAGGAACTGCCCAACATCACGCAAGAAACCAAGTAAACGAGCAGGAGAAATGAGCATTAGGACCTACAAGCTGAGAGAGCCAGAAATTAAGACCAGATATCAGGGGCTTATTGCTACAGCAGTGAGCAACACAGAAGAACGACCTGATGACTTGGAAACCCTCTGGAATAAATTCAAGGATATCATAAAGACAGCTGCTGCAGAAGCATGCGGTGAAGTCCGACTTGGGAACCAGAAAAAGAGGACACCTTGGTGGACAGAGGAAGTCAAAGAGAAAATAAGAGAGAAGAAAATGGCATGGAAACAATACTTAGGAGCTAAAAACACAACAGGACAAATGGAAAAATATAGAGAATATGTGACACTCAGAACAGAAGCAAAGAACAAAGTGCTAGCAGCAAAACAGAAGTCCTGGGAAGAATTTGGAGAAAAGCTAGAAAAAGATGCACAAGAAAACCAGAAATTGTTCTATAAGACCCTAAAGAACATGAGGAAAGAAAAACAATGCCCTCTCAAATTTATAAAGGACAAGCAAGGCAAATTGCTTACTGCCCCGAAGGAAGTAATGGAAAGATGGAAAGAATATTTCTCAGAACTCCTGAATGGTGAGCATGATGAAGCATCAGAAATGATAACCACTAGCACAGAAGAGAAAACCAATGATGGTGAAGATGACATAAAGATAGAAGAACTGAGGGCAGCACTAGAGAAAATCAAGATGGGCAAAGCAGCAGGGCATGATGGTATAACACCAGAAATGCTTAAGTACATGGGAGCATCAGGCGACCTATTACTCTTAAAGGTCTACAGGCAGCATGGTGCAACAAGACCATACCAAAGGATTGGGAGATTGCCATCATAACACCAATTTTCAAAAAGGGTGACAATTGACAATGTGGAAACCATAGAGGCATATCCCTTCTCAGTGTCCCTGGTAAAATCTACTCTAGAATCCTAGAGCAGAGACTCCGACGCCTAGCTGAGCCACAATTGGATGAGGTCCAGTGCGGATTCCGAGCAAACCGAAGTACTCAAGACCTAATCTTCACACTCAGACAGCTGAGTGAAAAGGCCCTTGAGTATAAGAGTGAGATCCATCTTTGTTTCATAGATCTGGAAAAGGCGTTTGACAGGGTCCCCTGGAGCAAACTTTGGGACTGTTTGGCAAGGAAGAATATTCCAGCACCTCTGATTCATGCTATACAGAGCTTCTACAAGTCTTGCAGAAATTATGTGAGGACAGCAAACCATAAGTCAGAAGAGTTCAGGACCACCACTGGTGTAAGATAAGGTGATATCCTATCACCTTACCTCTTCATACTCCTTATGGACGATGTCATCAAGGCATGTAAGGAGAGAACAAGAAAGTATTCAGTGGGGTACTGGAAGATGAGACAGGTCTATATTTCGGAGCTGGCATTTGCTGATGATGTTGCCCTGATTGCTAAATCAGAGGCACATCTCCAATCCAACCTGCAAGTCTGGAAGGAAGAGCTGGAGAAGAGTGGGATGGTCATAAGCAGCTCTAAAACAAAATCCATGGTGATATCACGAGAAGAAAGAAAACATCAGATTAAGTTGGGAGAACAGGTCCTGGAGCAGGTCGACCACTTTAAATATCTCGGAGCTATTATAGACCGAAAAGGAGGCATCAAAGAAGAGTTGGCCACTCAAAAAGCAGCGGCTGGGAGACTTTTTCAGGCCATAAATCGTGGATTCCTCAGCAAGAAAGAGGTTGGTAAGAAAACGAAGATGGCTGTATACCACTCCACCTATGTCCCAGTCTTGACATATGGATGCGAGTCGTGGGCAATGACTACAACCCACAAAAGCCAGATCCAAACCTCAGAAATGAGGTATCTGAGGAAAGTGGTTGAAGTAACAAGAAGAGACATGGTACGCAACCAGACGATCCGTCAAGGCCTAAAATCCCATCCGCTGCAGACCCAAATAGAACAGTCCCAACTAAGATGGTTTGGCCATGTCTGCAGAATGGGAGAAGATCGGCTACCACGACAAGCATGGGAAACAAAGAGCCAGGGATCCAGACCTCCAGGACGACCCAGAGTCCGCTGGGAGGACAACATTAGACAATCTTTGAAGGACCGAGGACTAGAATGGAACCAGGCCAGGAAGAAGACAGCTGATAGAATGGTCTGGCGCTCTCTCTTCCAAACCTCTACACCTCACGGTAGAAGGGGAACGACTAAGTAAGTAAGGACTAATGCTCCCTCAGAAATATTGTAAAAATAGGACTAATGCTCCCTCAGAGATATTGTAAAATCAGGACTAATGCTCACTCAGAGATATTGTAAGAGATGACAATATAAGACATGAGACTGTGCATGGAGCAGGCAATCTCATTATACACAATAAATAGTTACAGAAACCACAGCTACGAGAGGTCATTATGCTCTGGTGCAGGCTTCCTGCAGCGAAAGCAGCTATGGTTGTGGCTCCAAAATTGACAGAGCACAAAAGAGGTGATGCATACAGCTCCCAGTCTATACATTTCAGTTAAATCTGGATGTTCCTACCTGTAGGTGTAGAAGCTGAAGATACCAGAATCTACTTTTGCACCACCTCCATATGCATCACCTTCCATTCTGAAAAGACAAGTCAATACTGACATAAGTAATTATTTCCATTTGAGGACAAGTCAACATTAATAACTTAAAATTTTCTTCGTCTTTGCTGTAATAGGTCATCATCATCATCAGTTGCCATCTCCACAACGAAGGTTGGCTGTAATGGATCTCCAACGTCTTCTGTCTCTTGTCTTGGTGGTACACTCTGATAGACTCTTTCCCGTCCATCTCTTGATGTTATCTTCCCACTTATAGCGCTGTCTTCCCCTTGCACGTTCGCCTTCAACTCTCCCTTCTGTTATGGTCTTCTGCAAGGTGTTATGCCTTTTTATGTGGCCAAAGTATTTTAGCTGCCGAACTTTGACCTCTCTCATTAGTTCTCTTTTCATACCTAGATTTTCTAGGACCTCCTTATTTGTTTTCATCTCTTTCCATGAGATACGCCCCATTCTTCTATATATCCACATTTCAAGAGCCTCAATTCTTTCTTCCAAATGCTTATTCATCGTCCATGTTTCTGCACCATACAGAAATGCAGAATATATATAACACTTTATGATTCTCAGTTTTAATTTATGAGATAACTGTTTGGATGTCAGTATATGTTTCATGTTGTTGAACGTAGCTTTGGCCATTCCTATTCTCTTCTTGATTTCTGTTTCACATCTGCCATCTTCTGTTATTATATGACCAAGATATACGTAGCTCTTGACTTGTTCCAGGATTTTCCCATTTACGCTTATCTTTAATGTGGGTTTATCGTCTGTTTTGCTAATTATCATAGTTTTAGTTTTCTCAATATTAATGTCGAGTCCATATTCATGACTTATACTGTTCACTTGCTTCACTAGTTCTTGTAACTCCTGTTCGCTTTCAGCTAACAACACGGTATCATCTGCATATCTAAGATTGTTTATTGATCTTCCACTGATGTTCAGTCCTGGTATTTCCTGTATCTGTTTGAAAATTTTTTCGGTGTATAAATTAAATAGGCAGGGGGACAGCACACAACCTTGTCTGACACCTCCTTTTATGTCTATGTATGGTGAATAATTCCTTCCCGATCTTACTGTGGCAGTTTGCTCCCAATAAAGGTTACTGAGTATTCTTATATCTTTTCCATCATGTCGTGTGGTAAATATCCTGTATTGTATATATCATTGCATATTTCTGTGATTGTATCTATACCAAAGCTCTCCAGAGCTTCTATCATTTCAATTTTTATGTTATCCATGCCTGCTGATCTTCCTTTTTGTATCATATGAATGGCATTCTCTACTTCTGATCTGAGAATGTTTGGGCCTTCATTAGAATCTGGTGATGGTTTTTTACCTCTGTTGTCCTCGAATAGTTCTTTTACGTATTCTGCACATCTGTTTGATATGTCTTTCTCATCAAGTAATATTACACCATTTTTGTTCTTGATACAGCTTCCTCCTTGTGCAAACCGCGACCGATTTGATAATTTCTTTATTTCTTCATGCATATCTCTTGTCATGTGCTTTGCTTCCAAGTCTTTTATTTCCTTACATTTTGTTTCTATCCACCGTTCTTTTGCTTCTCTACACATAGTACGTATGTCATTGTCTATTGTTTTATATTCTGGAGTGTTTTTTGCTTTCTTTCTTTCTGCCATTTTATTCAAGATGTCATCTGTGTTACATCGGATTTTCCTGCCGATGAACAAAACTTATTATCACCACTTACACAGATTGTATCGTGCTTCATTGTTCCATTGTTATTAGTTTTATTCTGGTTGTTGCCACCGTTTGTTATGGTATTCTCTGCTAACTTCTATGTGTGCCAGTTTATAACCACTGTTTTGTTGTATTATTAGTTTTGATAAATACTTCAAATGGTAGAGCTTCTAAGGCCGTGCTGACAAACATGAATAGTGGGTCAATAGTCTGAACTTTCAATAATATCAACTGATAAGTCTGTGGTGTTCAGAGTCCGAACAGAGTACAATTTAATAGCACATCACATCCAAATAAAATGCAGTTCATCAGAATTCAATTAATACATCATAATTCGTCACTTCCTTCAGTCGTGGTACAGTCAAGCTATTTACTCGTGATTCCTAGATAGGCAATCCGGTATCGAACAACTCAACCTACGCGACTAAGGTGACCTTCTTGGATACTTTCCATTAAGATGGCTCCCGAAAATACATTCTCCTCTTCGAAAATAAATCCCGTTCATCACTGAGATATAATATTGTATCAACTAAGTATAGGCTGACCCAAATACCTATTCATCAAGAAAATCCTTGATATAAATATCCTTCTACTGGGAGACTTCAAAAACTTCCATCCGTCTAGGACCAAATATAACAACATATGGGTACAAATACAATGTTGTCACGTTCTACCTTACCAACGCGACACGTCACATTAAAACTACGCAAATTATGCTCCTCGCTTTCAACATCGTAAAGCAAAAACTATAATATATCTCTGTTGCATTTCAACAACTAAAATGTGCAACTTTTATCCAAGCTTACTACCTAGTTGCTACAAATCATATATCCTCTTGTAACATTCCCCTGGCCGACGGGGGTAAAAAAAAATCTAGACTAGAGATTTTTTTTTTTTTTTAAATTATGGGTATGTGAAAAAAATGTTAAAGATTATCGATCTACGAATCACGTACTATCGTCGAAGATCGTAGTCAAATTTAAGTCCATGTCAACAGAAAGAAATGTCAACTATCAAACCGTGACTAATTTATAAATACTTATGTCTGTGAAGAAAGTTCTAACTTAATTAGTACGAATAGAAAATGGTAATTAAAATTATAGTATAAATAAATGAGTCATAATATTAACTAAATGTAGACTGAGTAGTATCTTATATCATTCCGACGAAAGTATATGAAAATATATCTGTATGTCACTTTGTTCCTATTTTCACCTTTCATCTTGAATGTATCCTATTTGAATTCGACTGAGTCACGATTGGACACTAACCAAAGTCTGTGCACATATTCACAATGTTGTCAATGTTATGTGATTATTCTACTCGGATTGTTACAACTTTGAATGTGCGTAGAATTCTTCTTTGTCAACTTGTTTGACCTGGAATTTTGTAAGTTTGTAAACTCTTGCAGAACATTCAACAAGTGTCAGTTTCATCACCAAGTTCTGGTTCCATGAGTTATTTATGTTCCCTTCTTATATGGCAAAGGATTGCGGGATAGAATATCAGCGACTATATTCTCATGTCCTGGAATTGCCTCGATGGTGAAATTAAATGGCTGAAGCAGGATTGAAAAACGAGCAAGTTTGGCGTTCTTATGATTGGCTTTTCTAAGTGATGCTACAGCATGTTGGTCAGTTTGTATGACAAAAGGAGCGCCTAGCAGAAACTTCTCTAGTTTTTTGTATTGCCCATACGACTCCCAATAGCTCCCTATCTATCACCGAGTAGTTTCGCTCTGCCTCGGTGAGTTTTCTGGATATATAAAGAGTAGGGTGCAGGACGCCGTCGTGTTCTTGCAATAGCGTACCTCCCAATCCATAATTGCTCGCATCTGTACGGAGTATAAACATTTTTTTACTATCTGGTAACCTAAGAATAGGTTGCCTGGAGAAGAGAGATATTATTTTGTCAAAAGTTGTCTGGCAGTCTGTTGTCCACAGAACTTTTGTAGGCATATCTTTCTTCAGTAACGAAGATAAGACAGCCGTAATTGTTGACAAGTTAGGAATAAACCTACTATAATATTGTACTAAACCCAACAAGCTCCTAACTTGTTTTTTTGTTTGTGGAACTGATAGCTGTAAAATCTTAGACACATTTTGAGGAATAGTTTTTATTTGTCCAGCCCCTATTATATGTCCCAGGAATGTTATTTCTTGAAAACCTATTTGCATTTTGCTAGGTCTGGCAGTTAAGTTATTAGTTCTTAAAATATCTAGAACTGAACTTAATCCAATGACATGTTCATCAAAGGAATGACTAAACAGACAGATGTCATCAATATAAGTGATGATGTCTGTTCTGCAAGCTAAAATTCTTCGCATCATGCGAATGAACGTTGCAGGTGCATTCATTAGCCCAAAAGGCATGCTTGTGGAGTCGAAAATGCAGTGTAATATTTTGCTTGTTCAGTTAAGGGAATCTGCCAATATCCCTTGGTTAAGTCAATTTTTGTGAAATATCTAGCAGATGAAAGACGAATAAGTAGATCGTCAATCAAAGGATGAGGTTCACTGTCTGGTACAGTTTGAGCGTTAAGTTTCCTATAATCTACACATAATCGTATATTATTGTCTTTTTTTCTTACAATAACTAGTGGTGAAGCGAATGGCGAGTTACTATGTTCGATAATTCCTAATGCTAACATCTGTTTAAGTTCTTGAGATGTTTTATCTTGAAAATGGATAGGTACAGAGTAAGGACGAAGTTTTATAGGAGTACTGTCCTTCAGTATAATGTCATGAGAAATGATAGAAGTTTGACCAGGTATATCCGTCAGAACATCAGAGTAGGTTTCTAGGAGTTTAGTAATGGAATTATTTTCATCTGAAGTAAATGAAGGTGAAATAGCAACATCCCACCAAGATTCTGAAGATTGCAGTTCCGGTATAGGAAAAGACATTTCAACCTCAGGAAAAAATGCTTCTTCTTCCTGAATTACAGAAAGACTAGAGTATTGATAAGAATTAACTGATTTGTCATCTAAGTCGTGGAAGATAGACTGTAGATGAAGTGGACGGGTAAAGAACTCTTTCAACATATTTATATGATAAATTTTTTTCTGACCTTTTATGTCTAATATGTAGTCAACGTCAGAAATCTTATCTACTATTTTGTATGGTCCATTCCAAGCAATTAATAATTTGTTACCCTTTTGTGGAAGTAGTACATATGCTTCGTCACCAGGAAATAACTGGCGGAGTCTTCTATTTTTGTTTTGAAATTGTCTAGCTCTCTCCTTCGCAGTCTCTGATGCAGCTGTTGCCATGCGGCAAGCCTCTATGATTTTTTTACGTAAGTTAATAACGTATTCATAAGATGACTGTGTTTTCTGAGTCATCTCAGAGTCGAGTAGTAAGTCTTTAATGAGTCCCATTGGGCCTCTTGGAGGAGCACCAAACACTAACTCGAACGGAGAAAAAAAGGTCTGCTCATGCGGAATTTCTTGGTAAGCGAACAACACAGCTGGAATAGCTCTGTCCCAATCTTGAGGATTGTTTACCGTAACTTTATGTAAAAGTTGTTTAATAGTACGGTTGAGCCTCTCAACGGACCCATTACTCATCGGATGATACACATTGCTGAGACTTCTTTCTATATTCAGTGTCTTCATTACATCCTTCATTGTATCAGACACAAATTGTGGTCCATGGTCCGAAAGTAATTTTCTTGGAAACCCAAGCCTAGAAAGTATTAATATCAAAGCATCAGATATATCAGCTGTTGTAATATTTTTCAGAGGTATGACCTCTGGCCATCGTGTACATAGGTCGATACATGTTAATATGTACCTATGCCCTCTGGCAGTTGGTAACATAGGACCAATAATATCTATTGCCATCTTGTCGAAAGGACGAACTGATATTTCACTTGCCTGAATGGGAGCATTATGAAAAGCTCCACGAGACTTAACTTCCTGGTAAGTCACACAGGAACGTACGTATAAAGATACGTCTTGTAAAATTCCTGGCCAGAAAAACGATGACAACACTCGTGAACGTGTTCGAGTGTAGCCTATATGACCCGCGCATTAGGAGTCATGTGCATACCGTAGTATGTATGTCCTTAACGACGATGGTACTATGACCTGATGTTTTACCTTATCTTTGTCAACACTATTTCGAATCAAAATATCATTATGAATAGTGAACCAATGTTTAGCTCTGTTCTTAACCGTAATATCATCATGTTTGTTCACTAATGCAAAAAATTTCCTCAAAGAGCTGTCTTCTCTTTGTTTGCAAGCAAAAGATTCTCTTTCAATCATGGAAGTAGGTATATCATTAGTGTACTCCATCACTTTAGTGGCTGTAGTATCCTTCCTTTCCAACTCGTGAGCTTGAGCTCTTGTTGTCACTGTATTGGCTGCATACAAGTTCACTCTTTCCCATTCCAATATTTCCTCGGGAGTACAGTCTTTGCTGCCATGTATACGTCCGATTAGTCAAATCTGCAACCGGATTCTGAAGTAAACAAACTTTAACTTTCCCTGAAAAAAATGGAGTTTTAACATCTATAATTGCAGTTGAATAGTATTCCACTGTCCCTCCGAAAGTAATACAGCGTACAAACTCTTTAGTAACATAACGTGGATGCACTAAGGATTGACGGATACCAATTGTGGTGGATCCGGAGTCTCTTAAAATACAAATAATATTTCCATCCAGGATTCCCTTGTTAAAAATCAATGTCCCAGTTCCATCGTTAGCCGTAAGACAAATAGCAGGAGTAGGTTGTGTAACCTGTATTGTCGGCTGACTTGATTTCTGAAAAATAGTATGGCATTGTGGACAAACATTTGCCACGTTATTATCAATGACATAGCATGCAGGTGAAGAATGTGTTGGAGTGTCAACATTGTTATTACATGGAGATGTATTCATGGTCAATGCTGCCCCTGTGTTATGTGTAAACTGTTGATGATGTCTGGAGATGGAGCGTTGTCTATCCCGAACACCTGAATAATTATTATCATTGCCTCTACTGTTGTAACTTTTATGTCGTGGTTTAAAATTTTCATTTATCTTCTGATAATGATTACCACTATTATTGAATTTGTCAATACCAAATTTATTCCAACTAGGCTTTTGTTGAAAATTATCTTTAGGTTTAAATTGAGGTATTTGATTTCTGAACTGTTGTCTACCTCGGTTAAAATTGTTATAGCTGTTATAATGATTTTGTCCATGATTATAATTATCGTTATATCCTTTGTAAAAATGGTTCCTATTAAGACTATGTGTCCTTGCTTTGTCATAACCGTGGTACGACATGTTGGATGCCACTGGTAATGGTTCTCGTGTATGTGAATTCCCTAAACTGACGTTAGGATGTGCAGAACAATAATTTATAGACATCTCTTCTAAGGACGCAATGGTGGGTGGTTTTCGTTCCTGTAGGAATGAAAAAAATGGCAGACTAACTGAAGATAGTACTTTATCTCTAAGTATCAGGTCCACTAATTTATCATAAGATTTTTCCACTCCCGCAAGTTCAACCCATCTGTTGAAGGTGTCTCGTATATTTGATATAAATCCTGAAAAATCTTTATGTGAATCTGGCTGAAGATTTTTAAATTTTAATCTACAACCTTCCTCATCTAAATGAAACCGTCGCAATAGCAAAGCCTTAATGGCATCATAGTTACAAGCTATTGTAGGATCTACATTTTCAGTTGCATTCAAGGGCTCACCATCTAAAAATTCTCGAAGTTTAAGTGCCCATGTTGATTTATCCAAATTATTAGTCTTACATACTTGTTCAAAACATGACAAGTACGATGATAAATTATCATAATTAAGTTTGAAATGTGGCAGTTTAAAGTTATAATAACTTTTGTTGTGTAGCTGAAGACATATCATTAGCATTAACACCATGGCTAGTAGTAGCGCATTGTGCATTTAATTTGGCTGTCTCCAATTGGATAAGTGCCAACTCCTTTTGTTGTTGCATTATAATTTCATCTTGTTTCTTTTTATTTTCTTCCTCAATTCTTAATATTTCATTTCTTGCCTCTTTTCTATCTTTTTCTTGCTTTGCAAGTTCTTTCTGCTTTTCTAACTTTGCCTCACGTTCTTCTTCTTCACGTTTTCTATCTGCCTGTTCTTGTTTATAAATAGCTAGCTGTTCTTCAGCAAAAGTTTTCAGTTCTGGTCCTTTATAACCAAAATCTTTCCCTATTCTAACAAAAGTTTCTAACGTAGACATTCTGAAATCAATGATCTATGTAGTTAATCAATAATGTATTGTAAACACCAATAAAAATAATTAACTTATTTATGTGTACTCAATGGCCAACGTAGTACTATTTTTTATAAAATTATACTACTTAATATCTAACATGATGCCCACATTCACCAAGAAATATAACCCTATAGTTATTTGTCAATATACTATATCATCATGCCTCAGTCATGATGGATAAACACTAATGCACTGGGCCACTACTGCAAACAGTTGCAATTATCAAATTCCTCTTATTTATTTTCAAAAATTAATCAAAATATATGTTATTATATTAATACCCAACTAATGTAAGCTATCCCTATTAGAGTATAAGCTTAAACATCAATAAAGACAAAACAAACCATAAATAAAATTGTACAAGACATTAACATTTCACAATTGACAATTGAAAATATTAAAAGATGATTACTTGAACCAAATAAAACTCGGAAGTATCAGAGAAGTTCAAGGTAACCAAATATGGGTTAATAAACATGTGTACAAATAATGATGACGTCACAGGGCTCTATATAACGGACATATATTAACAATTAAAATAAATTATAGCAAGATGGAGAAAATATGAAATAGTTACAAACATATTACAGAAATGAATAAAAATTGAAACAGAATACAGGAAAATACACCAGAAATTACCATCACTATACACCTAACATCAAATATCGAATCTTTGCAATAACAAGCAGAACGAGTCCAAAATTATTTCTTTGGGGTCTCTTGCAACTCGCAAATATTCAATTACCCTAGAATCGATTAGAATCTTTGTGGTCAGCTTGTGGCGACCAAACCCACTTACACACATAAAAACATACGAAGATAGATAGATACATAGAACATACATGAATTAAATATGCCCACATAATTCGATGGACGACATTTTGCACTGAAACGACCACTACTGGGTTTACTTATCTTTTAGCGTATGAAAGTTTTCCCCGCAAGATGCTGGCAGTTGTCAATGGTACAGATGGGATTCCCTCTAAGCTGGTTTAGTGACTTTGAAAGCATTCGTGTAGTTCTTGATCCATTTTTGAAGGTAAATTGAAGTTTGATACAGATTGCAAAAGGTCTTGACTTCTGCTATGGATTTTGGACATGAAATAATGATGTTGTACAGTCTTTCGTTGTTAGGCGTGTTACGTCACTAACTGCAAGTCACGTGAGCGCTAGCCGATCGTAAACACTTCTAGGTCAATCGAACGATACAATGTCTTTATTTTTCGTTTGACTTGAACTCACTCTTTTGCGTGGACTAAAGAAAAAATTTTTTCGTTACTTCGTTAGCTTGTCAACTTGGTCCCTGTGCTGGCAAACCATTGTCGATTCACGCGCTGGCAACCATTCTCGATTCACGGACTGGCGAAACATTCTCGATCCCCATACTGGCCACCATTTTTTGTTACATCGGATTTTCCTGCCGATGAACAAAACTTATTATCACCACTTACACAGATTGTATCGTGCTTCATTGTTCCATTGTTATTAGTTTTATTCTGGTTGTTGCCACCGTTTGTTATGGTATTCTCTGCTAACTTCTATGTGTGCCGGTTTATAACCACTGTTTTGTTGTATTATTAGTTTTGATAAATACTTCAAATGGTAGAGCTTCTAAGGCCGTGCTGACAAACATGAATAGTGGGTCAATAGTCTGAACTTTCAATAATATCAACTGATAAGTCCGTGGTGTTCAGAGTCCGAACAGAGTACAATTTAATAGCACATCACATCCAAATAAAATGCAGTTCATCAGAATTCAATTAATACATCATAATTCGTCACTTCCTTCAGTCGTGGTACAGTCAAGCTATTTACTCGTGATTCCTAGATAGGCAATCCGGTATCGAACAACTCAACCTACGCGACTAAGGTGACCTTCTTGGATACTTTCCATTAAGATTGCTCCAGAAAATACATTCTCCTCTTCGAACATAAATCCCGTTCATCACTGAGATATAATATTGTATCCACTAAGTATAGGCTGACCCAAATACCTATTCATCAAGAAAATCCTTGATATAAATATCCTTCTACTGGGAGACTTCAAAAACTTCTGTCCGTCTAGGACCAAATATAACAACATATGGGTACAAATACAATGTTGTCACGTTCTACCTTACCAACACGACACGTCACATTAAAACTACGCAAATTATGCTCCTCGCTTTCAACATCGTAAAGCAAAAACTATAATATATCTCTGTTGCATTTCAACAACTAAAATGTGCAACTTTTATCCGAGCTTACTACCTAGTTGCTACAAATCATATATCCTCTTTGATAAAGTCTCTTTTTGATAACTCTATTTTCTTTGCTCATTATCAGTTGATAAATATAAGCTCACTAGAACATCACCAGAGCTACATGCTGTGTTGTTGTGTTGCTTGTGGTTTGAGTATGGAATGTCAACTCGACCTACGCAGTGGTGTGTAGACATAGATTGTGAGTATAATATGCGAATGATAAGAAGAGTTCGTGGTGTTGACAAATGGTCTTTTTCTCACACTCATGTATGGCTGGAAGTTATCGACACCAACGACTGTACCTTTGCTACAGTTTAATTGGACGTACACACTCGACAGCACGAATAGTGACAAATCACAGGTTGGCATAATACATCATAGTACAGTGGATAAATGGTCTTGCAATGATACATGGGCACTCATGTAGAATAATAGCATAATGGACTGCCAGTAGACAAGCACTCAGTATTGCCCATATATATATATCATCTGAGTTTACTGACAAAGCACGTCAGATTATAAACAACATTCAAGATGGCTTCTAGACCTAACCTCGTCTAGTGAAGATTCCTTACAATAATGTTCAGCGCATATTTTCCATATAATCATATTGAACCGCTAGTAATGGGTTCTCATGTGTAGCAGTGATCTCTGGACTCATCAAGCGATAATACGGGGTATCCCTTTCTCTTCTTGAAAGTCACAAAATATTTGGATACAAGATGGCTTCTCTCGTGAGCTGTCACTCACGTTTGGATACAGATAATGAATCTGTATTAAAGTTAGTCATTCATTAAATGTTCTCATAGCTCTGTAGATTCTATCATGATACAATTGACTTCATCATACAAGATATAGTGCTGCTAGGAATGAATGTCATCTTTATCTAGTTAAATAT
This sequence comes from Oreohelix idahoensis, assembly GCA_024509875.1. NCBI lineage: Eukaryota > Metazoa > Mollusca > Gastropoda > Stylommatophora > Oreohelicidae > Oreohelix > Oreohelix idahoensis. Next base: position 208,084 of record JAMPIV010009920.1, read on the forward strand.
ATTCTCTCAGACGTACAAATCGTGCCTATCGAAAAACGGTGGCTTCGTAAGAGAGTTCATAAGGAGAATCTTTTGTTACCTTGGTATCAGAAATATGATTCTGCCATTCCTTGGCAATAAGAATAAACACTGGGGTAAAGCATACACGATAGGTCTAGAAGACTATCACTTTCCCCATAAATACTGAGATCACTTTTTCCGGCGACAAGCCGCTACACAAAAATCACAGCCCCATCAGGACGAAGCCAAATCACACCTCTCTAGCGACACATCCGCCGAACAGCCCTTTGACCTTTCTAACGACAAAAGACCATATAGTTCGACTTAGATATGTAAAGATATACAGATATAAGACAGACTCGTCCTACCCAGACAAACAATACACATAAATTCAGGCCATAGATACACTGAAGCAAGAACAACCTATTTCTACCCAAACAAAGAATAAATCGCAGTAAAACTGGATTCATCCGCGGAGTTCGATCAAAAATGACGACACTCCTTTCAAGGGAAGTAACTCAATAATGACTTTTCCTTAAGCACTAAAAAGTATCTATTTTGTTTACAAAATATTTGCGAACATAACAAGCATACAAATGTATTATATTGTAAGATATCAAAGACTGCACGTAACACTCTTGTAACACTCCGTCATCCAAATTTGATTTTTCTTAGATTCCTTTTTAGGTAAATTTGCATTTGCTGATTGTATGCTTGTTTTTAAGCATTCCCATTTTGCGGTTGCTTTTTCTTCTGGGTTTTCTCTTCTATACTGTTCCATGCTTTCTGTCAATAACTGTTGGTATTTATTTTTGACGTCGATTAAATATTTCTGTTTTATATCTGGTTGTTTCAGCGCTATTTCTATCTGGGGTTCCTCCTGTCTTCTGTTTCCTGCTCTTTTCAGCTTTATATTTACTTTGATGACAACTGGATTGTGATCTTTATTTATGTCGGCGCCAGGATGTGTCTTTGCACTTGTGACACTGTTCTTAAATCTATGTTTTATCATGATATAGTCGATTTGATTACGTGTTACATCTCCTGGGCTTTTCCATGTGTATAATTTCCTTGGGTGGTGTTCAAAAAAGGTGTTACTTATGACCAGCTGGTTTTCTTCACAGAACTGGATAAGTCTGTCTCCTCTATCATTTCTTGTCCCTAATCCATACTGTCCTACTATTTTCTTGTATTTTCCTTTTCCTACTTTTGCATTCATATCACCCATTACTATCAACACATCTGTAGATTTGACTGGTTTAAGTGTGTGTTGTAGCTCTTCATAGTATTCTTCTATTTCTTCCTCGCTGTGAGTCATGCAATTAAGATACTGCTCAAAATCATACAGGAAAGAATAAAAAGTAAAGTAGACAGCGAAATCCAAGAAGAACAGTTTGGTTTTAGACGGAACAGTGGAACAAGAGAGGCAATATTTTGCCTAAGAAGATTAGCAGAAAAATATACAGAGGTCCAAAAAAGTGCTTCATTGACTATAAGAAGGCTTTTGACAGAATCCATCATGAGAAAATAATTGAATGCCTCAAAGACATAGGTATTGATGGAAAAGATATAAGAATACTCAGTAACCTTTATTGGGAGCAAACTGCCACAGTAAGATCGGGAAGGAATTATTCACCATACATAGACATAAAAAGAGGTGTCAGACAAGGTTGTGTGCTGTCCCCCTGCCTATTTAATTTATACACCGAAAAAATTTTCAAACAGATACAGGAAATACCAGGACTGAACATCAGTGGAAGATCAATAAACAACCTTAGATATGCAGATGATACCGTGTTGTTAGCTGAAAGCGAACAGGAGTTACAAGAACTAGTGAAGCAAGTGAACAGTATAAGTCATGAATATGGACTCGACATTAATACTGAGAAAACTAAAACTATGATAATTAGCAAAACAGACGATAAACCCACATTAAAGATAAGCGTAAATGGGAAAATCCTGGAACAAGTCAAGAGCTACGTATATCTTGGTCATATAATAACAGAAGATGGCAGATGTGAAACAGAAATCAAGAAGAGAATAGGAATGGCCAAAGCTACATTCAACAACATGAAACATATACTGACATCCAAACAGTTATCTCATAAATTAAAACTGAGAATCATAAAGTGTTATATATATTCTGCATTTCTGTATGGTGCAGAAACATGGACGATGAATAAGCATTTGGAAGAAAGAATTGAGGCTCTTGAAATGTGGATATATAGAAGAATGGGGCGTATCTCATGGAAAGAGATGAAAACAAATAAGGAGGTCCTAGAAAATCTAGGTATGAAAAGAGAACTAATGAGAGAGGTCAAAGTTCGGCAGCTAAAATACTTTGGCCACATAAAAAGGCATAACACCTTGCAGAAGACCATAACAGAAGGGAGAGTTGAAGGTAAACGTGCAAGGGGAAGACAGCGCTATAAGTGGGAAGATAACATCAAGAGATGGACGGGAAAGAGTCTATCAGAGTGTACCACCAAGACAAGAGACAGAAGACGTTGGAGATCCATTACAGCCAACCTCCGTTGTGGAGATGGCAACTGATGATGATGATGTGATCTTTAGTTGGTGCATAAGTTTGTAAGATTGATATGTCGAATGGCTTTGCTCTCATCTTTAGTAACATCATTCTGTCATTGTGTGTCCAGTATCCACATACGTATTTTTCTAACTCCTTCTTTATCTACATTCCTACCCCTCTTTCATGTTTTTCTCCTCCTGAGTGTATAAGCGTGTACTGGTCTCTTGTTATGTAGCCTGTATCCAAAAGTCTTGCCTCTGCAACTCCCAGTATATCGAGTTTCATGTCGGTTGCCTCTAATATAAGATTGTCAAGCTTTCCTTCTCCGTTTATAGTTCTAACATTCCATGTTCCTATTTTTAGGCTTCTACTAGTTTTTAGATGGTCTTTCTCAGAATGCTCCCTTTCAACAGAATTTAAGGAACACTCGTCATTATGTACTTCCTTACTCATTAGAGGAGTTGCCTCTTCCCTGTTAATTTGTACAGTAGATTCTTCCCCAGGGGACAGAGAGTTCTCTACATATCGGTTCTTATCTTGTTGTTGTGATCCCATTACGTTCTGTAGGAAGTACGTGGTAAGGCCCCAATCTCTTCCACGGTGGCTAGCCATTGTCTTTTTCTATGTCCGACATGCCTCTAGTGCGCCACACACTTTGTTGTTTCGCTTTGCAAGCCGTAATAGGTCAACCCTACCACTAATACAATCCTCTCTCTTAGGGAACAAGATGCGCTCGCATGCACAAAAAAGGTAAAAAAAATTTTCACTGTGATACAAGGATACACTAAAAATATAAACTCTCCCCCATTCTAAAGGAAGTGAACAATAGAGTACACCCTTAATAATCCAGATAAATCAAACTCTTATCATTGCATCTCCAGCATCAACATGATTTATACCATAACTTCATCGATTTCACAAAAGCCTTCGATCGAGTCTGGCATGAAGGTTTATGGCAAATAATGAGAAAATCTACGTTTTGCTGATGATATTGATCTGATAGCTGGAACAGAATCAGAACTTCAAGACCTTACCTCTAGACTGGAGAAAGTAACAAGAACATATGGGATGGAAATTAATATAGAAAAAAGCAAGATATTGGTGAATAGCCATAAGAAACATGTTCCGACCAACATTACGTTAAATGGGCAAACGTTAGAAGAAGTTAACACCTTTAAATATCTCGGGTCCACTATATGTAGTGATGGAAGATCAAATAAAGAAATCAAGACAAGACTTGAGATGGCCTCAGCTGCCATGACAAGGTTGAATGTGATCTGGAAAAGTAACATCAGTTTTCCTGTGAAGATCAAATTATACAAATCACTTGTATTATCTATTCTCTTGTATGGCTGTGAGGGCTGGACACTCACTGCAGATACGGAGCGAAGGATTCAGGCTTTCGAGCATAAATGTTATAGAAGAATTTTGCGCATTTGCTATAAAGAGCACAAAACAAATGTCTATGTTAGAGAGAAGATAAACACCTATGCAGGCCATCAAGAACCACTTTTGTCAATAGTGAAACGTCGAAAGCTTGCCTGGTTTGGGCATGTAACTCGTCATGACTCCCTTTCGAAAACGATCCTCCAGGGAACAGTCGAAGGTAAACGGAGAAGAGGAAGGCAAAGAAAATCCTGGGCTGATAACATCAAAGAATGGGCAGGACACGGTTTCTCCACACTTGTACGCATTGCTGAGAATAGAGAGCAGTGGAGGACCCTGTCTGCTGATGCTTCCACCATGGCACCCCTACGACCCATGACGGGTTATGGGTTGAGATGATGATGATCATTGCATCTATGTCTATACTGCTGCCAAAATGTATGTATGAGTTCACATCAAGTAGGAATGTTTCTTCAACTGTTTTTTTTTTCGTATGCCCGCTAATACTCGAGGCGAAATCTCAGGTTATTTTTAATTTCTAACCTGACATTGATTTTACGTGAATATCCGTTTTTTTTTTTTTTTGTACAGAGACAGGTGTCCCTCGCCATTCAGGCAGATACTCGCCGATTTCGGAGGTACCCATTAGAGCTGGGTCGGGTCAGGAGCCGCCAATCCCTGGTCGACGACACTCCTTCAAATTTTTTCGCCATATCCCGGTCGACGAAAAATCCTCAAATGCCGTCGCCTGGGTTTGATCCTGGATCACCCGGTCGCCAGAGCGGTGTTGTAACCACTACGCTAGCACGGCTCCCTCTTCAACTGTAATCCTGATATAATTAGCTGCCTTTATTCTCAAAATCTGCCTTTTCCCTGAGTATTTTCAAACAATAGCTGTGACCTCTTATCAAGTATTTTCATTCTGTCTTGTATTTGGATATGGGATAGTAGATCCAGGTCGCTGGGAAAATCTAGAAGTATGATATTATCTGTTATAAAGTGTATCTTCACAAGCTTTATTTATGGAAAGAATGATCAAAGCTAGTCTAATTAATTTACAATTCACTAACAAATCACAGACAGTGATTCAGCTTTGATAAGTGTCTTTCAGAAAAGGCAGAATGTGTTTTATTAAAAAAACATGATTATAAGTATTTTTTCACAATCATATATTTCGAGATACAAGAAAGTGCTTATCTCCACATTCTTTAGTCATTTGGAATTTAAGACAGCATATTAAAAAAAATAAAACAAAGTCCAACTTTCTCTGAGCTAACATAAAAATATTGATACTGTACAATGTCTGACCTTCTACGTGGGATCAGGACAACACAAAATCCAAAATGTAGAGCAACAGTGACACTGTACAATATGTGACTTCTTGTGTGGGGAAAGAACAACTCTGACACTGAACAACATCTAATTTACTGTTTGGAAATAGGGCAATGTAAAATGTCTGACTTTCAATATATACAATGTCAGAGAAACAATCTTTAACATTACCTGATTTCTCTATGCAAAAATGTTCGTGTCATCAGCGCAGCTAGAACATTTAACCTGAAACAAAAACATCAGATAAAAGAAAACAATAACATTATTTAAAAATGAAATTCAGTAATAATGATTCATTAAAATCCATTAAACAATACAGGCACACCAGACCAGCCAGAAAATCTGCTACACAAAGCAAATACTTATGAGCAAGGAAGTTATCTCACACTGACTGAGTCATTTATAAACCTAGTCATACTGAATGCTGACAGTTGTTGTGTTTACTATCACCTTGACAAGATCTAATGTGAAAAGTTCAAACTTTCAGCAGTCACAGCAAAATTCTACTCAATTGGTCACATCATGATGTATCATGCATCTCTCACCCAGTCAACCATATATCATCAACTAAATCTATCGTATTAGAGTGAGCACACTTGTTATCTGAACAAAACCTGGAGTAAGAGTGGAAAACCTGAGTTAAGACTGTTGAACAAATTAAGATAAGGAAATAAAATGTAGGAGATGAGATTCCAAGGGAAGAGAGCAAATCCTTGTAAAATCAACTTTAACAGAGCACACTTAATATTAGATAAAATGAGCAACATAAGTGAGTAGTACTTCTTGCAAAAAAGCACTCCCCAGGCTTCAGTGAGCAAATCAGGGTATAAGAGAGAACTAGACAAGACACCAAAAACTGACATAAGAGTCATAATAGTAAAGAGCCTACTGTAAGTGAAGAGAACCAGATAAGATAATAGAAAAATAGCATAAACAAAGCAGACAAAAGTGCAGAAATGTTAAACATATTGTATGAGAGTCCCATGTAGTTCTTGGGGGTCTCTGAAGACAAACAAGGGACTCCTGCACCTTCAGGTATGGCATACAAGGTGATTAAAATAAGGTTAAACATGGGGGCTGAAAACCTCGTTCTATAAAATTAACTGCCACAGAAATCACCATTGCAAGATCATGTGACTGTTTGGTGCAGGCTTCCTGCAAGGGAACCAGTTGGAGTGGTGGCCCCTTGCTCCGTAAGGAGAACAAAGAAAAATAATGATAAATGATAATGTAAGAGAACATCATTGATGAAATAAATGAGCAAACCTGTTGTAGACAAGCAGAATCTGAGTAAAACCACAAAATTTATTGCTAACTTTTGGTGTCTTCTGGGAAGGTTAACGCAGCCGGCGTGATGCTGACCACATCACCCCTAGTGTGCCGATGGTCAAGAAAATATGGGCCTAACACCATATTCCCAATATGCCTTAACGGGCATGTAACGGGATCCCTTTCTGGTGTTTGACAGCACGTTATATTTCACATGGACATTTTAACACAGAATTAACAGGACCCAGTAACTACTTACGGCATATAGTCCTTATGAGTGTATAGCACAGCCGGAAAACTTAGGGCTACGTGGTTGATAGTAATTGGAAGTTCGAACTGTGTTTTGTGGGAAGTGGGCTTGATTTGACCAATCTGATGAACAAAACCATAATAACGTGCAAATAAACTCAGTAGTAACAAACATATAAACAATATAAGACTTTCACACATTTCAAACAATATCAAATGTACTGATGCTTCAAAATGTCTTGTGTAGTTTCCCAGGGGTCTCTAAGGCAGTAAAGAAAATACTGGACTATTGCTCCCTTAGGCACGACATACCAGGTGACTGATATAGGGCTAGGTATGAGGCTGGCAACCTCAACATGTAATACAGATTGTTACAGAAACCACTGGTGTAAGAGCAAATGAATACTTTGGTGCATGCTTCCTGTTACAGCAGTGGTTCCATGCTTCATTGGGAGTTATTGTTGATAAGAACTGACATCACTGAACTCCTTGCAAACCCAAAGGTGATCAGTCTCCCTCAGCAAAGGTAGAAGGGTATACACGATAATTGTTCCTGTTGCACACTGGTTGTATAAGCATCAGATGCTTCCTCTCATACATCTATCTCTGCAAGTCTTAAGCCTGATTACAAATTCCAGCAGCCTTGGCTTTGTTGATTCATTAACTGCAGCATTGCACTCTACTAGGCAATCGTTAATTAATTATCTATAGTATCTCTTACTAATCCATATCTAGTGTCCCCACAATGGGTGCTCTCAAGGCTAGTCTGTCAGCTCTCTCATTCCCCCATACCCTGGCATGAATAGGACAATAGATTCACATCAGTTCCTGAAGATTCAAGGCTTCTCCATTATGTTGTAGTCATCGATTTTGGACCTTCTGAAGCATGAGCTGTGAGTCTGTCACAATAACTGTGCTAGTTTATTGACAACCATTGCAGGGCTGCAGTTCTTCTTCTTCTTCTTTGATCCGTAGCCGCCGACCGTCAAAGCAGTCAGTGGCCATTACGCTTGGTGGCATCTTGTAGGGCAACAACAAATTGATTCCACTTTGCTCGGTCGGCGGCCATCCTTCGTACAGTGCCCCAACTCTGGTTCATTCTTTGCATCTCAGCCTCCACAGTCCTACACCAAGTTGTTTTTGGTCGGCCTCTCTTTCGTTTTACTTCAGGGGTCCATAGCATAGCTGTTCTTGTGATGGCATCGGGGTCTCTTCTGAGGACATGGCCAACCCAGCTCCAGCGTCTGCCAGCTATGATGGTGTGCATGTCCTCTTGCTTGCTCCAAGTAAGCAGATCTTGGTTGGTGATGGTATTCGGCCAAAAGATTCGGAAAATTTTTCTTAGGCATGTTGTGTGAAAAGAGGACAATTTCGACATTTCCTTCTCCGTAACTCTCCAGCTCTCCGCACCATAGAGCACAGAAAGCACACAGCTCTGATATAATCCTAATTTTGTGCTTGTGCTGTACTGAGAGGATTTCCAGATGTTGTTTAGACTAAAAAAGGCTGTTCTTGCTTTGTTCATTCTGTTGTTGATGTCTTTGCTTGTTCCGCCATCTTGTGTTACTATGCATCCTAGGTATGTGAAGGCATCTGTCTGTTCCAGTTGCTGATTACTTACTGATATGGGCTCAGGGTTGCTCACATTGAGCGTCATGACCTCTGACTTCTTTAAATTGATGTTCAAGCCCACTTGCTGGCTAAACTTATTAAGTCTATCCGTTTTTTCCTGGATGTGTTGATGTGAATGTGCTAGTAGTGCAATGTCATCTGCATATTCCAGATCTTCCAATGTAGAAAATGTAGTCCATCTTATTCCTCTTGGACTGCCTTCTGTCGTCTGGCACATCACCCAATCTATGACTGTTAAAAATAGAGTGGTTGATAAGGGGCATCCCAGTTGTACTCCTGTTTTCACCTCAAAGGTTAGGTTGCTCTGCCCAACACTACACGTAAAGGTGGCATAGAGGCTTTTTATGATTGACACTATGCAGCTTGGAATTCCATAAGCCCTCAGTATTTTCCATAAACTGTCCCTATGTATGCTGTCAAAAGCCTTTTCAAAATCATCGAAATTAATGTACAGCTGTCTTTGCCATTCTGAGCACTGCTCTATAATGTTCCTGAGGGTAAATATATGATCTACACATCTTCTGTTCTTTCTAAATCCTGCTTGTTCTTTCCTCAGTTTGTGGTCTACTGCTTTTGAGATTCTCTGTATAATTATCCTGCCTAGTATTTTGCTGGGAACTGAGAGAAGAGTTATTCCTCTATAATTATAGCAGTCTGCAAGATCTCCCTTCTTGGGCAATTTGACAATTATTCCTTTTCTCCACTCTGTTGGTGTTGTCCCTGTTTTCCAGACTTGTGCAAATAGTGGTTCTAATAGTTCTGCTGCTAGCTCTGGGTCTGTCTTAAATAGCTCTGCATTTAAGTTATCATGACCAGGAGCTTTTACATTCTTTAACCCTTTGATTGCTGTGATGATTTCTTCTTTTCGTGGTATGTCTGTATTAACATCTAGATCATTTTCAGCCTCAGGAACATTCAATTGTGTCTCTTGCGGTTCCATATTCAGAGTTTCTCTGAAATGCTCTGCCCATCTTGTTTCCTATCCCTCTACTGTCGTGATGAGATTTCCATGCTTATCTCTTACTAATGTAATATTGTTTGCACCTCATTTTCCACTGATGATTTTAGCTATTTTGTATACTGTGCTTTGTTCATTTCTCAGTGCTGCCTCTTCTGCCTGTCTTGCAAGGTCATCCAGAAATGTCCTTTTGTTAGCACAGGTTTGACGTTTAACTTCCTTGTCCAGCTGACTGTACTGTTCACTATATATTGCCTTTAACCTGGGAGACTTAGCTTCTGTTTTCTTTCTTTTCATTTCCTTTCTCTTCGCTATGGTGTTTAGTGTATCTGGTGTTATCCAGTCTTGGCTCTTTCTTTCCTGGAATCCCAAGCATGACTTGCTGCTTTCCTTGTATATTGTTGAGATGGTGTTGAACCTCTGGTCAACATCATCGGTCTCTGTTCTTTCCTGGCTTTTGATAATCTCATATCTTCTCTTTACATCGACCACAAAAGCTTTTCTGGTGAGGGGATCCTTCAGTTTCGTGATGTTGTATCTTTTCTGTTTGACTGCAACTGGTCCAGCAGCTCTGAGTTTCACTTTCAGTCTTGCTACTACTAGGTGATGATCACTTCCCACATCTGCGCTTCTTACTTTTACGTCTTGTAGTGCATGTCTCCATCTGCCATTGATCATTATGTGATCTACCTGGTTTCTGTCTCGTCTGTTTGGTGATTCCCATGTTAACTTGTGCACTTCCTTGTGTGGAAAAAGTGTTCCTCCAATGACCAGGTTGTTAATACTGCAGAAGCTTATTAATTTGTCCCCATTCTCATTTGCTGTTCCACTGCCGCATTTCCCCATTACTCTTTCGTTATAATTATTGTATGCTCCCACTTTCGCATTTAGGTCTCCCATTACTACAAGTATAATGAGATCGTACCTGGGTGTAGTTTCCATTTCTTTTTGTACCTGTTGATAGAACTCATCCTTGATCTCTTCATCGCTGTCGTTTGTTGGTGTATGCATTGTATAATTGTGGTGTTGGTGAACCCCCCTCAGTCTTGCTCTTATCAGTCTGTTGTTGATGCCAGTGGCTTCCTTTCGGCTTTCACCACTGTCAGTCATACGAGCCTGAGACTCCGGATGTCCGTCCCGAAGCAAAGTTTTTCCGATTACTGTTGTTTCCGTAACAAGTGCAATTTTTTACATAGACAGGGGTGTAGGCCCTGTGCTAAAACCCCCAACCTGGAGGACCAGAGCACCAGCTTTTGTCTGACCCCTACCCATGCAGACCAGTCCAGCTTGGTTGAATCTACCAGGAGTAAATCTCCCACTGGCATAGCTCTGGGGATTGTCAGGGTACACAAGCTGCCATACCGCTACAAGGTATAGGTACCATTGATGGCAGAGGGCTGCAGTAGCTGCCTCTATCTCCATTCTCAAGCTGGAGTTTGTTGCCATGTAAGCTCTCCTCTGTTCAGTGACAGCCCTACCGTTTACTCTAACTGAGAAGCCCCACCCAGATTTCCCACTATGGCATACAGACCAGTCAGTGTACACAATGGAGGCATCATTCTCAGCATGATAATTTATCAACTGATTGATTTCATACTAAAACATATACAAGACACACGCTTCTCGCACACATCAAAATGACATGATAACAGATATGTGACACAGGTAACTCACATACCTCAACTAATAGAGTCTGGATGTAAATTCCCCACATATTTTCATATCCAAGTAAACAAGCCACACATTTCTCACAATTTCAAAATTTAACAGAAACAGGACACACTTCATTTGTAGCCCACCTCTGGAAATATGGCTGCCATTTCTACTTCTCCTTTTAAATTACCCAGGAAAGCTTTTATTCCCTGTACAGAACTCTCCATGGCTGTCGGTGTGGCATTCACAGATATTCTATTTGTTAGAAAATAATACAAAACTGGCATATTCTTACCATCATCACAGTAATAAAGTATTTATTTCCTACTATCAATATCTCTATTGTAACAGTCACACCACCAAGACAGTATTCTAACAGCTTACACCATCAGTTACATCATACTGTCATTAGTACTGCATTATATCAGTCGTATAATCTTTCGTTATCACTTTATTATATCAGTTACATCATTTTGTCACTGAAACTGTATTGTATCAGCGACATCATTCTATCACTGTATTATATCAGCAACATCATTTTTTCACTGTACTGAATCATTCTATCACAGTATTATATCAGTGATATCATCCTGTCACTATAAATGTATTATATCAGCTACATCACCCTGTCAATATATCAACTAAATCATCCTGTCAATATCAATGTATTATATCAGCTACATCACCATCCTTTACTGTACTTTATGAGCTTCAATATCATATCACCATTATTGCTGCCTTATGTCAGATGCTTCATCAATCTTCTTTTATCATCACTGCATTATATCAGTTATATTATCATATCACCATCACTGAATTACATTAGTCAGTATTTCTGTAGCTATGATTGTGTGTCATAATATACCAAGATCATCATTGCATTATATCAGTTATATTATCATATCACCATTACTGAATTGCATTAGTCAGTATTTCTGTAGTTATGATTGTGTGTCATAATATTCCAAGATCATCATGTTACAGTATTCTGTTATCATCGTTGCACAATTATTTATATGATCAAATAAATCGGACATAATCACTATATAGTCACATATTACATTATTATGTGATCCTTACAAATCATCACGTCACATTATTCTGTCATTATAACATTCTCATAAACTCACATTATTCATCATTATCACTTTCTCATTAACTTACAGTGCTCTGTCATTATAGCATTCTCATTAACTCACATTACTCTGTCATTATCACATTCTCATTTACACACATTATTCTGTCTATATCACATTCTCATTAACTCACATTTTTCATCATTATCACTGTCTCACTAACTCACATTATTATGTCATTAACACTTTTTCATTAACTGACATTATTCTGCCATTAACACTTTCTCATTAATTCACATTATTCTGTCACAATAACTTTCTCATTAATGCACATTATTCTGTCGCTATCACTTTCTCATTAACTGACATTATTCTGTCATCAACACTTCCTCATTAATGCACATTATTCTTTAACAATAACTTTCTCATTAACACACATTATTCTGTCGCTGTCCCGTTCTCATTAACTCACATTATTTTGTCACTATCACTTTCTCATTAACTCACATTATTCTGTCATTATTACTTTCTCATTAACTCACATTATTCTGTCCCTAAACGTTCTTATTTATGCACATTATTCTGTCAATATCACATACTCATTAACTCATATTATTCTGTCAATATCATATTCTCATTATCTTACATTATTCTGTCACTATCACTGTCTCACTAACTCACATTATTCTGTTATTAACACTTTCTTATTAACGCACATTATTCTGTCACTTTAACTTTCTCACTAACTCATATTATTCTGTCATTATCACTTTCTCATTAACTCTATTCATTTCTATCCTTAGAAAACCCAACATATTTGTGAGGTAACTTTTGGAGTCACAGAAAGTACCTTAAAACAGTTTTTTTTCAAATTAATAGTTATTTTATAATAAAATACTTCATAAAATTTATTTAAAACGTAACAGTTTTCTTTTAAAACAAGCTTTATAAGGAAATAATCAATGTTGAAGTCATGACTTATCAGCGTAAACACTCGCTGCCATTTTGAATTTTTCGATAAAGTCGGATTTTACTGTAATGGGAAAAAAAATGAAAATAATGAACTTCAGCGATGATCATCACTGATTTTGCAGATGATGATGTCTCGGAGACTGAAACATTGGATTCAGACATGGATATTGACCATAATATCTCTGCTGATCCAATTTATGAAGCAGATACAGCAAGGTAATTTATAAGAACAATAGTCTAAACTTAGCACTAGGAATTTTAATGGAATGTTATGGACTAGTGAACTAATTTTTAAAAAATTACTGTAACCTATTATCTATTAAAATCGGAGGTAATTTCCTATCTTTCATACCTTTTTGCTCCGCAGTGAATATATGTAGTTAGGTGTTGTTTCGTAGCAGTTAGGGTTAGTATTATGGTTAACACTAACCCTAATCCTAATAACCCTAATTCTAACACAAATCCTAACCATAAGCGCTACGAAACAATACCTAACTATACATATTCACTGCGGGGCAAAAAGGTACAAAAGATTGGAAATTACCAAATCGGTAATATTTTAACATGTATTGTAAACAGTACTTTCTTTACTTAATTTTTTAAAGGTTACTCATCCATAGCAACGATTGCTAAGGACATTTGTATTTGTAAAAACGAAGATACATAGTGAAAAAAATAAAACAGACCAGAAAGTGGTGAAAGTTATTGTTGAAGGTGTAAATAACTCTCTCCAAGATACGTAGAAGGTAGAAATTCTGGCACTTGAATTGTAGAGTATCACCCCTAGACACCAGAGATGATGAAGGCGGAGAAGTATGGTGTCTTTGGTCTGGTTTGTGTATATGATGTAGATGTGGAGTCAAACAGGTAGCAGTAAAGGTAGAGTCCACACAGGACGTCACATAAACTCACGACGTAGAAAGTCAATGAACGTTGTAACTGCTAGTGACGTTTCCATCATTTATTGGGACGCCACAATGACAAGATGTGTAGACATTAACATGTAGAACAGTCTTCATTATATCGACATAGTCAGCACAACATTTGACAGCAGACAGCATAATAATGGTGAATCAAATCATGGGCTTCAAAGCATCATAATCGACTGTAAATATATTCAGGTGTGGAAACCATCATCCTTTTCTATAACAGCCGATGTATATATATATAAATGTAGGAGATTAAATTCCTCCTCCTTCTCTGACCTCCAGCAAGACAGGCATGACTTCTGGAGTATCAAATAATGTCCTCTGATTTCCTTTAATAACAATGGTATCAAACCTAAATTGACGTGGAACCGCCAGAGCAGTAAAGTCCAACAAGCAGATAGCCTTTAGGACATGCATCAACCCGATGCATAACAACATGGTGATTCGTGAGTTGAAAACTTCTCGTAACGTCGACTCTTTCCCGCCCAGAGAAAGTTGACAACTAGGCACAAAATGTCAATCATGAAAGTTAGCAACAATGATAATCAATGTAGAGCAATTACCTTCTCTTCAAGAATAAATACACAACTCACTCGCCTCCAGGCGCTTTGAATCACAAAAGGAATATCATCTGAAATGAACACTATAGAGGACTTCCATTCCCGAACAATATCATCATGATAGACGCTGAAAACGCGTCTATCTCTCTCGACAGAATCTGTGACACTCCCGGGCGGAAGCTGGTACAAAACCCACAACCAAAGAACAGACATGCGCAGAACCGTTCGATTTGAATACAATTCACACAACGTCGAAGCTATGGGCACATTCTAAGAACGACACTTAAAATCGAGCCTTATAAGGATAGGAACTAACTATCGACGCAGGTTGCCAACCGTTTACAAGAAAAGTGGGCCTGAGCGCTCCATAAATGGACATGACCCAACATCAGTCAAACCACAATAATACCGGCAACCGAAGGGCATAAGAACAGGTAACCACCTAAAGTAAAAAGTAACTCCAATTCCAAGAGTTATATACCTTGCATTAGAAAAAATTGAGTACACAGATAACATAGTAAAATTCTTATGTGTAACAGTTATATTTTTTTGGGGCATGGATAATGTTTAAAAATATTTAAAGTTTGTAACTGTTTATTGCATTTTGAAAATTTTTAAGATTAAATTATAATATAGGATGTGTGATAAAAAAAAAATTACCTTTAGTTTCTCAAACTGTAACTAACAATATGTTAAATTCTTTCACTACAGATACAAAAGCTATAATAATGATTTGGATGGTGGAGCCCCTTTGTCAGTTCTGAAGTTTCTACTCTATCAAGAGACTAGGGTTCATCTAAAGGAGGGGAGTATGCTTTCTGTTTGACTTTATTCATAGGAAATGCCAGAAACTTTATCAGCTGAACAACATCTTTGCACTAATTAACGGATGCTTAGTAATAAAAGCAATCCTATTTTATGGCTCTGAGACATGGAGAACAACAAAGACAACAACCAACAAGCTTCAGACTTTCATAAATGGGTGCTTGCGTAGAATAGGGGGATTAAAATGGTATGACAAGGTTACCAATGTGGAACTGATGACAAGAACTAGACAAGTGCCAGTGGAACAAGAGATGAGAAGAAGATGATGGCAATGTATTGGACACACACTGAGGAAACCTGTTGATAGCATTACAAGGCAGTCCTTGTTCTGGAACCCCCAGGGCAAGAGAGGCAGAGGTAGACCAAGCGCACATGGAGAAGAGAGCTGGAAACAGATGAAAATGATAAGGAGAACATGGAAAGAACTTGAGATGATGGCACATGACAGGAGGACTTGGCATGTGTTTGTTGAAGGCCTATGCTCCTTTGGAAGTAGATGGTTATGAATGAATGAGATGAATAGTAATAAAAGCAGGTACCAGTATCCTAAATTATTTAGGCAGTAAATTAGAGATAAGCCAACTAAATGAGGAATGAAATTATGGATCCTTGCTGAGACTGAATCAGTATATACTTATGATTTTAAAGTTACCTTGGTAAGGATACCCAAGCTTCCCCATTTGGTTTGGCTTATGCTGTAGTTATGAGACTGTCCTACAATATTTTTCATATTAATCAAGGTTATTTTTTGATAATTTTTACACTAGTGTTTGGTTTGGTTTTTAAGGACTATCTTCATTGCACACGGGCATACTTTTAAATAAAAGCCACTGTCTTGTACATTTTGCACTTGCTAGTTTGTTTCCTTCTTTGAATATTTCAGTGTATGTAAATTTTTATTTTTTTCTGTATCTAATTAGGTAATTAACTTCTTGTTACTCAACCAAGGTCAAAAACATCCAAACATAACTACTACTGTCCTACAGTCTATTCAATTCCAAACACATTGATGTATAATACCAATTGGTTTAATATACGTATTTAAAAATATTTTACGCTTTTAAAAAATGTCACCAAATACAGTTAACTCACATTATTCTGTCATTATCACTTTCTCATTAACTCACATTATTGTCACTATCATTTTCTCATTAACTCACATTATTCTGTCACTATCACTTTCTCATTAACTCACATTATTCTGTCATTATCCCTTTCTCATTAACTCACATTATTCTGTCATTATCACTTTCTCATTATCTCACATTGTTCTATCATTACTTTCTCATTAACTCACATTATTCTGTCATCAACATTATGTGATTACCTATTATAGCGCCTTGAACATATGAACGGACAGTAACAAACAATCCACTCCCCCCCTTCCCTCACTATCTACTAATGCCGTAAGTTACATCGTTCCATTGCTTTACCTGAGAGATGACTTATCCAAGACAACATCAGCTATACTTTGAAGTTTATAGACCACCTCTGAGAAGTCTGACATTTCTGCCACTTGTTTCATTATTCGCACCTACAAACAGCATAAGATGTTTCTTGTTCACAGAGCACACATGATAAAATTGGCCTCGTAACTATTTTACATACCTTGTATTTAAGGTACATGACAAACACAGTTCACATATT
Source organism: Oreohelix idahoensis (assembly GCA_024509875.1). Classification (NCBI taxonomy): domain Eukaryota; kingdom Metazoa; phylum Mollusca; class Gastropoda; order Stylommatophora; family Oreohelicidae; genus Oreohelix; species Oreohelix idahoensis. Next base: position 225,102 of record JAMPIV010009920.1, read on the forward strand.
TATGCTACATAAATTACACATTTCACATATTTAAGCAACATAACTAACACATTTCACATATTTAAGCAACATAACCAAAACATTTCAGATGTTTAAGCAACATAACTAACGCATTTCACATATTTAAGCTACAAGATAGGAAACTATTCAGAGCGATTCAACAGGAGGCAATCTGATCGTCGTCAGAAGTCCCCCCGTCAAACAAGTGTTTCGGCCCATTTATTCTCCTTTACACAGTAAGGAGGGGGGGGGGGCACCTGGGTCATGACTCCCAAGTGTCTCAGCCTCCTGTTGTCTTGTGTAGAAAATGAACCCATTCCACCTTGGATGCAGCTTTAAAATCCACAATTCTGCCAGCAGGAAGCAACTGTGAAAGTAACAAAGTGAAGACAAATTATAGCGGTCGTCCCGCAGCATTCCACTGACACACCTTCATGAAGCCGATGAAGTGGGAATTCTTTGTGAGCCGGCCTCTGAAATCTAACTTCGCCTGATCGCCTGACACCTCATATAATGCACCACCTGTTTCTTGTAACGTCGACGTCCTTTCGCCAATACAATGAAAAATTCGGTGTACTGCGGACTTTAACTCTTAGTATACGAGCGGCCTTCTAGAGAGGCCGATGATCGATCCCCGTCAATAGCGAAAATTTATAGCTGAATGCATGTTTAAAACCACTGAACAATTTAGTTACGTGCATGATATAGGGGTTTCATTTCTTCACATTTTGATATAGCACACTTATATTATCTTTATACAAGGGGATTGACATAAGTCTTGGGCCTGACCATGAAGGAGTCACAGGAGGAAGATGAAACTTGGCACATTTAAAGTTCATCATATTTGCACTGAATGTGTGAAGTACACATTTGTTTCTTCAATGGGTTTCCCCGCTACGGTGCACGGCGCAAAGTACCCTATTGACCAGATCTGCTGCTCCAAAGATTTGACAAAACAATGGAAAAGAAGGAGGCCAGAGCTGTGATAAAATTTCTGATGTTTCAGGGAAAAACACCTACAGAAATACACACGGAGATGAAACCAGTGTTTCATGATTCTTGTCCTTCATATACTTCGGTAAAAAACTGGTGTCAACAGTTTAAGTGCGGCCGCTCAAATGTTGCTGATCTGCCAAGATCTGGTAGACCAGCCTCAGACTGCAAGGATGAAAATGCAACAAGAGTGAAGAAAATCATTGACCAGGATTGAAAAATGACAATTGTGGAGATAGCTAGTAGAGTAAAACTAAATGAAAGAACAATTTATAGAATTTTACACAACAGACTGAACATGATCAAAGTGTGTGCATGCTGGGTTCCGCGACTGTTGACACGTGAACAGAAGCAAACGAGGGTAAATTGCTGTCAACAGTTGCTCAAAAAGTGTCAGTCAAAAAATTTTTTGGAGACCATGGTGACAGTAGATGAGACTTGGGTATACCATTATGACCCGAATCCAAAATTGCCAGCATGCAATGGAAAACCCCGGGCTCACCAACACCTGTCAAGCCGAGAGCGCAGAAATCTGCAGGAAAAGTGTTCTGACTGTTTTTTGGGACGGCAAAGGTGTCCTTTTGAAAGATTATCTGCCTATTGCAACACAATTAATGGACAGTACTAAGCAGATCTTCTCACCAAACTAAGAAAGGTTGTGACCAGGAAACGAGGGATAACGCGCACTCAAAATCTTCCTTTGCTTCAAGACAACGTGCCCTCTCACAAAGCACAGCTTGTGCAGCTAGCAGCCAACGATTTGAATATTGAAATTCTTCCACACCCACCATATTCTCCAGATTTGGCTCCATCAGACTTTTTTCTATTCTCAAATCTTAAAAAAACAGCTAAAAGGAAATCATTTTGACAGCGATGAAGAGGTTATACTGGCATGTGATGACTGGTTTAGTTTGAAAAATAGGGTGTTCTACCTGTTGTAACCCTTCCTTCTCTGGGGCCACTGCGTTCTTGAACAGTTTTCGGGCATGCTTCTTCTGTTTCCTGATTTCTTCTATTTTAATTTGAGTTACTTTCCATTGCCTCCCTGACTCCAAACACTTTGCGACAGTGAAGATATACTATATCGCCAAAGACTTCCAGCTTCTTCTCCAAAGTTATCTGCTTCAGGCTGTTATCCAACTATTTTGACAAGGCTTCGTCCAGCTGTTCCCAAAGCCCTTTTGCACTGGCAGGGGAAAACTTGATTGCATTTCTTTTCCCATCCAAGAAGTGTGTGAGATCATCATCAGGCAGATCAACTTGAATGTACTCCGCAATGTGGATTGACTCCGGGCTGAGTTCTTCTAACGTCTTACCTGTCGAGACAGAGCGCTGTTGATCTCCCCCTGATGAACTCCCACACTCCTTTTTCATTCTGTGGATTTTCATTTCTCTCTAAGTAGAGAATTTCCTACCACAGGCACATGGAAATTCCAGCCGTTGTTCAGAGCTCAAAGTCCGTGTAACGAGTCTGGTCGATTCCAATTGAGGCGCCTATGAATTCAACATTCTTCTCCCCCCCCCCCCCCCCCCCGAATCCTGGGGGCATTTATCATTTTTGGGTCCTGTAGCAATTGTATATAGCTTATGAGGTGCCAAAACACAACTAACTTCTTCTTTGATCCTTAGCCGCCGACCATTAAAGCAACAAGTGGCCAACAAGCCTGGTGGAGTCTTGTAGGGCAGCAACAAATTGATTCCACTTTTCTCGGTCGGTGGCCATCCTTCGTCCAGTGCCCCAACTCTGGTTCATTCTTTGCATCTCAGCCTCCAGTCCTCCATCAAGTTGTTTTTGGTCAGCCTCTCTTTCGTTTTCCTTCAAGGGTCCATAGCATAGCTGTTCTTGTGATGGCATCAGGGTCTCTTCTGAGGACATGGCCAACCCAACTCCAGCAACTGTCAGCTATGATGGTGTGCATGTCGTCTTACTTGCTCTGAGAAAGCAGATCTTGGTTGGTGATGGTATTCGGCTAAAAAGATTCAGAGAATTTTTCTTAGGCAGGTTGTGTGGAAAGAGGACAATTTCGACATTTCCCTCTCTGTTACTCTCCAGCATTCAGCACCATATAAAAGCACACAGCTCTGATATAATCTTAATTTTGTGCTTGTGCTGTACTGAGAGGACTTCCATATGTTAAGACTAAAAAAAGGCTGTTCTTGCTTTGTTCATTCTGTCATTGATAGCTTTGCTTGCTCTGCCGTCTGGTGTTACTATGCATCCTAGGTATGTGAAGGCATCTGTCTGTTCCAGTTGTTGATTCCTTACTGTTATGGGCTCAGGATTGCTCACATTGAGTGACATGATCTCTGTCTTCTTTAGATTGATGTTCAGACACACCTGCTGGCTATACTTATTAAGTCTATCCATTTTTTCCTGGATGTGTTGATGTGAATGTGCTAGTAGTGCAATGTCATCTGCATATTCCAGATCTTCCAATGTAGAAAATGTAGACCATCTTATTCCTCTTGGACTGCCCTCTGTTGTCTGTAGCATCACCAAGTCTATGACTGTTAAAAATAATAGAGTGGTTATAAGTACGACAGTGATGCCCCTTATCAACCACCACACAATTAACACAGGTCACATATTTAAGCAACATAACTAACATAGTTCACATATTTAAGCTACATAACTAAAACATTTCACATATTTAAGCAACATAACAAACACATATTTAACACACATAACAAAAACATTTCACATATTTAAGCAACATAACTAATGCATTTCACATATTTAAGCCTGTTACAATAGGGCCTTGAGAGATTTGTTTGAGTATCGTGCTAATTTTGATTTAGAATGGTTGAGTGTCCAAAACAACAATGTTACAACTGAATGTACGTAACAACGATCTTCGTAGCTAGGTCCACGGACAAGGTGCATTTAATGACGAAACATCATATTAATTCATGGCAATCATTTAGTACATACATCAGATCAATCTCCTACAGTCAATAATGCATCGTCGCATGTCAGGCCTGTGTACTAGAGATGCAGGCAACCGGATACATCTAAGTAGTGATAACCGACAGCTGGCGATGGAAATATCATAAATATACTCCCTGAACTTTCTTCTTCATCAATATGCTCATTAAAATAGGATGCTCAATACTGCATCAAGTAAAATTAAAGTGGCGACCTTCGCAATAATGTATGCCACGTAGGAGATCTGGAAAACTTCAATAACTTGGGAGTAAAACTAATCCACGTCCCACTCAGACGGATTCAAATGACGAAAGGCAAAGAAAGACCGTTCGCATAAATTAGCACAGCATCTCATTACATCATCAACACATAGTGATGTACATAATTAATCGTGTTCACTTACAACACAATATGGTACAAAATACCTCATGTTGACTTCAGATAAATATGTTACCGCATAATTTAGACTGCTAACAAATTTAAGTGAGGCCAACATGTAATATACATAATAATTTTCCTTAACAGATTTCTCCGCCCGATAGGGTTAAAAAATCAATTATATTGATTTTTTTCTAATATCATCAGAAATATTAACAACGCAAATAATTTAATCAAATATCGTGAAAAAAATAAGACATACGGCCAGAGATGTTTACAATAAAACAGTGTCTAAGATCGTTGTCCTAATCATAGTATGTCACATAATGAACAATATATATGCAGGAAATATTAAATTAACTAACGAAAATAATCGTCAACAGTCAATATAGTATAGTCTAATTTAACACAACTAACTAAGAAGTATGTATTAATGTGTGAAATAAATGTTATCTAAGTAAAATTTAAAATGTTGTCAATTAATCTAATATAATGTTAGAAGACATACATAAACAAGGAAAGAATTAGTAAAGTAGTAGTAAACAGTTATTAAGGCCAGGAGCGGGCATGAAATTAACGTCAAAATACAAAAATGATGGATTTTGGGATTAGTCCATTTTCTGATACTTTAACATCTCCTGAATCTAAATATAACAGAATTAAATGTCAAAATGCACTCTAACAATATGTATTTTGACTTTGAAAAAGGTATGGTACAAAGAGATTTTCTCAAACTCGAGAAAATAAGCCTAATTGGACCTAGTTTTTCCCATAGCAACCAAGCTTACACCCCTACATATTATACATCGTTGGATTCGTCAAAATCTGTACTTTACTGTATGCAGGTCACTTATTTCGGGATTCCAAATGCCAGATTGGAAATTTATAATTTCCAGGTCAACAAAAAAGGTTTCCCTCGATTCTAAATTTTTAATTGGCTGTTCGCGTTCACGTGACCGGCAACAATATGGCTGCGTGTTTACAGAATCTTAGTTTTGATTTGTTATTGATGTGACAATGCCTAAAAAAACGAGATGCTTTCGTTACCTCCAACTGGAATAGGCCAGAGTTAGAGATGGAAGCAAGACTTATCCTACACTGCAGGTAAAACGTACTTATTGTGACGATATAATGGTAAAAACTGGGACATTACTACTCAGGCAAGGAATGTTGAAATAAAGCATAGCGGACCGTTTGTTCGATGTGGCCTTTGACAAGAATTTAGAGACGCAGTAAACAGGAGTAAGGGTTAGGCTTAGTGGTTGAAATGAAGCAGACAGAACCGTCTGTACGATAGTTCCTTAGATTAGAATTCAGAGACGCAGTAAAAAGGGCTAATGGTTACGTAAATGTATCCTAAACCTAACCCTAACGACGTTGGCGACTTACTGGGATGACATCTAAGAAGACGGCCCACAGTGACTCATTTCAACCAGGTTTAAGAATCTTAACCTAACCCTAAACCTTACGACGTTGGCTACTTACTGGAATGACATCAAAGAATGCGGCCCACTGTGCTTCATTTCAACCACCAGGGAGTTATATGAACTAGCTATTACGAGTAGTAGACAGTCAATTAAAAATCATCATGTTTTCCTGAGTTTACAGAATAACGGGTGACTTCTCATAATTCAGTACATTATCATGATTCTTGTAAGCATAGTGCATATTTGTTTCCTCAATTTAATGTTTGTTTCTTGTGTATTTTTATTGACATGTCTTGTCACAGATGCTTATGTGTTATTTTAAAAATGCCTGCCAGACATGTGCAACAGCCGGTTCTTGGTACCAGAAGAAAGATTGGAAACTTCATCAAATAGAAAGTGAAGCAAGGCTGTCATATACATTTTGAAGGTATTTACTTTTGAAACTTACTTTAAGTTTCCCCTTGCCTAAGCATAGACATTCATGTAATTTATTTTGATCTCCATAAATATCAAGTTTAGAAACATATTTCATTACTTACATGTATTGTTTTGCTTCCATTGTACTTTAAGACACAGTTTATTAATGCTTGTTTACATCTTTATTTGAAATTTTACTAATGTAAACATTTACCTCTTTCTAGGAAGTTCAAGTGTCATGGAAGCTGAGGCAGGTAGTGATTTGTGAAGCTGTTATCTGACGCGACATATATTTTGCTACACCGTGTAAAGTGATTGTGATAGCAAAGCATTCAATCAGATCATAGCAATTAAACCATATGTCCCTAATATTGCTGAATTTAATCAAGGACCTGAGGCTGCTATATTTTTCAAGAAAGTCCTGGGGCTGAACGGTGGAAAAGAGGCTTGTCGACTGGCAGGAGCAAGAAAGCGTTAAACGTCTGGTGCTCAGCTCTAAAATGGCAGAAAACTGCACTAAGAAAATGAAGGACATTTAGCACAAATCTCAACAGAAAGCCACACAAGAAACTGCAGAGGAAGCTGGATATGCTGCCGGTATGTTCTGCATGACTAGTAAGTTATTTTATTTTGCTGCAGTATCACATACTTATTTAATTATATTCTAATTATATTGAAAAATGTGATTTTAAAGAAATCATTATTCTCTTACTAATTTTCTTATAACTTCCACACTTATGTATTAATTGACAAGAATAGGAACATATATTGCCCATAATCTTTTAAAACTTTTTATGTGATGGATTTTAAGTATCTGATCAAACTTATGGTTAATTGACAAAAGTAATGTAAAATTTAGTAAAATTTGTTACTATTTTTAGACACTATTTTCAAAGTCCTACAGCTTTTTTTTTTGTATTAAAGTTATCAAAAATCCATCACTGGAAAAGTTTTAACATATAATGATAAACATTGTGTTCATATTTGGTATTCATAGCTTAATAAATAAAAAAGCTTTAGCAAATTGAAATAGAACAAAGAATCCAATATTGCTCAGCTCTAAAACGGCAGAAAACTGCACTAAGACAAGGAAGGAAATTAGGCACAAATTTCAACAGAAAGCCAGATAGGAAGCTGCAGAGGAAGCTGGCTATGCTACCAGTATGTTCTAAATGACAAGTAAGCAATTTTTCAGGGGCAATATTACAGACTTATTTAATTGTAGTCTATTTATGGAGAAAAATGCGATTTTCTCAAAATCTAATTTCTCATCCTAATTTCCTTAAAACTTCCACACTTATGTGTTAATTGACATAAAAATTGGCACATATGTTGCCCATAATCTTTTAAAACTTTCACATTGCTGGATTTTGAGTATCTGATCAAACTTTTGATTTATTGCAAAAAGTAATGTAAAATTTATCAAAATTTGTTACTTTTTTTAGACACTATATTCAAAGTCCTACAACTTTTTTTGTATTAAAGTTATCAAAAATCCACCAATCGAAAAGTTTTAAAATATAATGATAAACATTGTGTTCATATTTGGTATTCATAGCTTAATAAATAAAAAAGCCTTAGCAAATTGAAATAGAACAATAGAATCCAATATGGCCGCCGTTTCTATGGCAACCAGTAGTGCAGTGCCATAAAGCTCTTCATTTTTCGTATCTAGTATTGATATAGGTTAAGTCTGTGCATTTTCATTGAAATCCAGGGAATATCCCACCGCACAAAGTTCCAATCACGAATTATCGAATGTTATTTTTTTATGAAAATCCAAGCTGTTCAAAAAAATGAGCTTGTACAAAGTGTTCATTCCGCTTTCTCGAATCCTAAGAAGTACATAGACACCATGGATGGTGTACGTAACACACAATCCAGTAAATGTTCGATCAGTTAGTGCAGATAGATTGCACCAAGTGGTAGATATCCATGGACACAATCCAAAGTTCATTACCGTAAACATGAAATTACCAATATCGGGTACCAACATGACATGACTTGATATAAGGCCGTACAATTTCACGGAAGTTGATAGGAATTGATTCAACCGATAGTGTGTAATTACAGGACCATCATATCGCAGGTATATACAGTGAAAACCACCAACGTACATGTAGAACGTTAATATGTATCATCAAATAGTTTTCGAAACGATTGAAGTAAGGATGTACTTGTTAAAGGAAATCATGCTATGATGGGATATCCCGAACCAGTGTAGATTTCCTTTGAATCAGTTATCCGGTGATGTACAAATGTCGCTGGACATGAAGATGATACATGATGACCACTTTAATTAATCTTTATCAGTCAAAGTGCAGAAACACAAGTTGAAAAATATGACCTGTTTTGTTTAGCAAAGTAAGCAATCTTTGGATGTGGGTAGAATATTTCAACAGATCATCGAGTTATTCATTCATAGTATCTTAAGAAATCACGAATAATATGTAATAATACGCAATGTCTTTAGTTTGAAATGGAAGTGACTTTCATGAACCAAGGAACAGTACATTTGACAAGAACTGTCATAGATGTAGTGTAATTTACTTGAATAACGTATCGTTGTCGAGTATTGATGAAGGATAACTTGACAGTGAGTCTGCAACCACATTTTCAGACCCCGGAATTGGTTGAATTTTGAAGTCGAACGGCTGCAATAATATGGAAAAACGTGCCAATTTTGGACTCTTGTGATCAGCTTTTCTCAAAGATGCAACCACCTTCTGGTCCGTCTGTATAATGAAGGGAGCTCCAAGCAGGTATCTTTCCAATTTCTGTATGGACTACATGACAGCCAAGAGCTCCTTGTCAATAACGGAATATTTACGTTCTTTTTCGGTCATCTTCCTGGAGATATACAGCATTGGGTGCAGCATACCATCATGTTCCTGAAGTAAACTGGCCCCTATGCCGAAATTACTCGCATCTGTTCGAAGAACATAATCTTTTGTAATATCAGGTAGTTTCAAAATAGGAGGATTTGAAAACATTTCAAGAATTTTATTAAACGCGCTATTGCAATCATGAGTCCACCTTATCTTTGTAGGCATTCCCCTACGCAATAAGGAAGACAACACAGCTGTGATACTAGATAAATTAGGGATGAATCTACTGTAGTATTGGACTAATCCTAACAAACTGTGAGCTTGTTTTTCTGTAGTAGGGATAGATAAGTTAAGAATTTTTGAAAAACTTTGAGGTATTGTCTGAATATGACCAGAACCAATCGTATGTCCAAGGAAACTAATTTCCTTAAATGCAATCTGGACTTTAGTAGGTCTTGCTGTCAGATTATGTAATCGTAGAGTATCTAATAAAGAACTAAGTCCTACAAAATGTTCTTGAAAAGAGGAACTATATAAGCAGATATCATCAATGTATGTGATGATATCAGATTTTTCGCATCATGCGAATGAACGTGGCAGGTGCGTTCATGAGCCCAAAAGGCATGACGTTCCACTGGTATAACCCACGTGGAGTCGAAAAAGCAGTAAGATGTTTGGCTTGATTTGATAATGGAATCTGCCAATATCCCTTTGTCAGATCTATTTTCGTGAATAACTTAGCTGTAGCCAGACGAGCAAGTAGATCATCAAGTAGTGGATGTGGTTCACTATCCGAAATGGTCTTAGCATTTAATTTTCTATAATCCACACATAATCTAATGTTGTTATCCTTTTTACGGACAATGACTAATGATGAGGAATATGGAGAGTTACTGTTCTCAATAATCCCCAAACTTAACATTTGATCCAGCTCTTGGGCTGTTTTGCTCTGATAATGAAGTGGAACTGGATGGGGATGGAGACGAATAGGTATATCATTTGTTAGAATTATGTCATGACAGATCACAGATGTATAACCAGGTAGGTCAGTCAAAACATCAGAAAAAGATTCCAAAAGATTAGACATTTGGCGATGTTGTTGAGACGTCAAAGAAGATGAAAAAGAGACATTTTGCCAAGATTCAGTAGCATTCAAAGCAGGTGAAGGTAAAGACATGTGAATATCAGGGAAGGAAGATTCCTCCTCCTGAATCACAGACAGACTAGAATAATGACAAGAACTACCTACATTGTCATCAATATCATGAAAAATAGCTTGTAAATGCTCTGGACGAGTATGGAACTCTTTTAGTATGTTAATGTGAAAGATTTTCCTATGACCCTTAACATCTAATATGTAGTCAACATCAGAAATTCTATCTATAACCTTAAATGGACCATTCCATGCAATGAGCAACTTGTTATCTTTCCGAGGAAGCAACACAAAAGCTTCGTCACCCAGAAACAGTTGACGTAGACGTCTATTCTTATTTTTAAAAAACATGTGATTTATATTTGGCAGCCTCTGATGAAGCTGTAGCCAACTGACATGCGTCAACAATCTTTCGACAAAGATTGATAACATACTCATAGGATGACCAAAGCTTGGCATTTCTAAACTTCTTATGATAAAATTCACCATTCTTTTCATATCTTAATAACAGAGCCTGCTTTAGCATGTCATAATTGTCTTGGTCGTCTCTATTCATTTTGGCAAAAACTTCATAAGATGTACCCCTAAGCCCCTGGGACAACTTGAGGCTCCACCTTTCTCTTTCTAATCCATACGTGGTAGCCAAAAGTTCAAACCTACTTAGAAAACTTTCTATGTCATCGTCTTTCTCAACAAAATGGTCTAAATGAAAACCCATAGCTGAGGTTGAGGTTCCCTGACTAGCAGTGGCATCGGAGGGAAAGGGGCTGGCACCATTTTCAGGAGCATGGCCTTGTACTTCCAACTTCCTTAGTCGTAACTCGTGCTCCCTTTGTAATCTCTTCTCCTTTTCTGCTTCCCTTTCAGCAGCCTGTCTTCTTTCCTCTCTTTCAGCCGCCTGTCTCTTTTCTTCTGCTTCTAATTTCTTCTCTTCCAATTGGAGCCGCTTTATTTTAGCCTCCCTATCTGCCTCCAATGCCTTAGCCTCTTTGTCAGCCTCAATCTGCAGCCTCTTAAGTTCTTTGTCAGCCTTAATTTGTAACTTCTTCTCTTCAGCTAACCTCCTATCTTCCCTTTCAATATACTTGTCGCATTCTGACGTTACATATTGAATCAAAACCTGCCCTTCCATGTTCATTTCTTTCGCAGTCAGCACAGCAGCCGATCTGAATTTGGCTAGGTCAGCCATTCTATTTCACACAAATTCTAACAAGGTCTAGGACAATTGACAACTTCTAATTAACAAGGTAATACTCTTATTACTTAATTAACTCTGGCTGCGAGGACTCATCAACTCTTACTCTCCACTTTAAATATTTTATTATGAATATTTTTATTTTATATTTTATGGACAATGTTGAATTTATATAAATTTATAATTTAATAGTTCTAATCCCGGAACAGGCCCCCAATATATGTGGTGGGTTTTGATGTTATAGGGGGACTTAGTGTACTGAATGAGGTCAGTTGTGAAGGTCCCTGAGGATAACAGTTTTGGTGAGTTTATAGAGTACCTTGCTACTACCACCTACGACCTCAATCAGCCTTTTTCTTGACGAGTATGTCTGATAGCTACGTCTAATGTCTAGGGTAATGAAAGTATGGTGTGTATGCAATTTATTACACTAACACAACCACAAACACAAATATTACTTCCTATGATTAAATTGACTAACACTCTGTGTAAAGTGTAGTATTATACAATTTTTTTTTTTTAATTTATTTTGTCCTGACCTAGAATTTTCTAGCCAGGACTTTCAACTCAAAACAATCAATGATATTATATTTACAAGTAATCAATTAACAACAGAAGCAATGGTTATACATATACTTTAAAATTCACTACTGATTTTACATCCAGAGTCTTTCTTATATAGTTCTCGATGTCTGGTCGGGTATTTACATCATCCTCATGTCCCCACCTATCAAGTTTAGTGGTGTTGTTGTACAGTTTATAGGTGGAATAGTTTGCTTGTTCACAATGTGGTTATTTAATTATACACTAGATTGATGAATCCACGCAAGCCAGGCCAGAATCACTTATCTGCCTGGGATGATAGATGAAACTCCAGCTCTCTCCACCTTGGCTCAGAGTTACAAAAGGCAGGCAGTTCTACAAACAGTGTTGACCACTTGGGAGACCTGGCACCTGCTCAGCACCAGACAAGAACCCCCGCAACCACATAATTAAGCTAGTCTCAGCATAATACCTATTCCACCATAATTATTAACAACAATGGCATAAAATAAAGACATGAGTCAGATCCCTCTGACCAACCCAGAACATCTACATCAATGATGTAACAGGTAACACTAGTTCCCATTCCTCTCCTCCAAGGGCTGCACTGCATCTGAAATATTTTCATTAATCTCTTTCTTCTATACAATAAGGTGGGTGATATAAAGATCTGTATTCTACATTTTTTTTTCATATTATCCTACTATATTTCAACCTCTAGGCCCTGGACAGTCGGCTGGGGACCTAGAATAAGTACTCACTTGTCATAATCATTTTTCATTATATGGCAGTATCAATCACTCAGAATTGTTTAATAAAAGGTTAATAATTTCGTCCTTCCCACAATTCAGAATAAAACACACAGATACGCTGAAATAGCACAAACTCAGCTGAGCTGCTGGCTAGACTAGGGCGTCCCACTATTATTAGTATATTCAATGGACGACACTTCTTAGCCTCAACGATCTGCTTGTATGGACAGTCTTCAACAAAATGGCAACTTGCCGGCAACTTTTTTCAATACATTAACTATTTCGTCCAATGAGAGTACTTCCCCTCTACAGTTTAAAATTTCAAACATAAATGTCCAATTTGGGTCCAGTTTCGGTCTAGTGTGTAGTGTATTTCTGTCTGTCGGTCAGTCCGAACTTGGGTTTTCCCAAAATTACACTTGGTTTTGGACCAACTACAAATAAAAAACTACACAAATTTTGCCTCACCTACTGCTTAGATTTCTACTGCGGAGATATTTTTAGATTCTCTCCTCCTTGTCTACCCCTTGTCTACATGTACTAGTTTTTTCTGCCTTCGTCTCAAGGACGCGTCAAATGTAACTTTAGTGAATGCAAAATTAACATGTGTTTGCGAGTCTGCATCGAACAAATCAGTCTTTTGTCAATAACTTCCGATTTATCTGTTCGTCCTTTTATTTGAAAGCATATTATTTGTCAGGAAAAGATAGGCTATCAAACTAGCTAACTTTTATTATTCAAACCTATTAATAAGAAATTCCATATTTTTTCCATGTACTGTCCAGCTATTTTCGAGAGTTTTACGTCATTCTAAATAAGAGCTAAGTCTGTTTTCGAGACCAATTAACTACATGTTCTTACTTTACCTCGTATTTCAAACACTAACTATGAATTTGCGCGTATGTTAGGCTTAGATTCAAACGCTTGCAGACGGCATCATTTTTTTCTTTTCTCCTTTCCTACCCCGTCTGAACGAATAGGCCTTTCGCATCCCCATGTTATAATTCGTTTTTTTCTTTTTCCAATGACACTAGAAACGATGGTACGATCTACCAAATCAACGCGCTTGTGGCGTAGGCAAAAAAGCTGCAGCGTAACTTAACTATATTTTATCCCTACAATTTATTTTAACTTTTATCTTTATAAAATGGGAGGATTTTATCGCTGTATCAATGTATTCCATCACACGAACAAATGATGTAAAGAAACAAAATGAAACAAAGTACAATGAAAATAAAATGTATAGAAACAAAACATTGCAGCTAAACATCTTCTTCTTCTTTCTTCTTTGATCCTTAGCCACTGACCGTCAAAGCGGTCAGTGGCCATTACACCTGGTGGCGTCTTGTTGGGCAACAACAAATTGATTCCACTTTGCTCGGTCGGTGGCCATCCTTCGTACAGTGCCCCAACTCTGGTTCATTCTTTGCATCTCAGCCTCCACAGTCCTCCGCCAAGTTGTTTTTGGTTGGCTTCTCTTTCATTTTCCTTCAGGGGTCCATAGCATAGCTGTTCTTGTGAAGGCATCAGGATCTCTTCTGAGGACATGGAACCCAGCTCCAGAGCTAAACATCTACTATTGACCAAATCCAGTAGCAAACAGAACAATCGGCGAATTCACTCAAGTCGGTCTTTTGCTCAAATGAAAATGGTCAAAAATGGCCCTAAGAACGACTTGAATCTGTGACCAGCTGTAGTGGTATTACAGACTCAAGTTCCTGCCATCCGCTCACATAAAATGAACTACAACTACACATAAATATATAAAACATGCATAAACAAGTATATATTATGAGGGGGACTGCCTTCAAGATAACCTGGCTCAAAAATGTTTACAAGACCAAAAAAATGGTACTTAACTGATGCAGCCGAAAAAAATCCTCGAAGATGCTCAGTTACACCATGAGGCAATGTCAGGAACCAGACTGGCAACTGGAATCAGACTTCAGGCATCGTAAGAGCAGTTCTTTTGATCAAATAAGGCCATTGCAGACGTGGCAAAAAATTTGAAAGTTGATGGAAGGTTTCACTAGACCGGACATCTTGCTGAGAAATTTTGTTGCACTGTCATGACTCCAAGCACGCATGCTCCGTAAACTGGACTTGATGCACATTTTTAAGACGCCGGAAAAATTCGTAAAGTTCTTGTAAATGAAATCTTTTCTCTTCACAGTTTCTTCTTATTTGATTGTTGTATCATTCTGGACCAAATCGTTCCCCACACTGGCCACCACGTTCTCTCTTACAATAGGGCCTTGAGAGATTTCTTTGAGTATCATGCTAAGTTTGATTTAGAATGGTGTGTGTCCAAAACAACAATGTTACAACTGAATGTACATAACAACAATCTTCGTAGCTGAGTCCGCGGACAAGGTGCATTTAATGACGAAACATCATATTAATTCATGGCAATCATTTAGTACATACATCAGATCAATCTCCTACAGTCAATAATGCATCGTCGCATGTCAGGCCTGTGTACTAGAGATGCCGGCAATCGGATACATCTAAGTAGTGATAACCGACAGCTGGCTATGGAAATATCATAAACATACTCCCTGAACTTTTTCTTCATCAATATGCTCAATAAAATAGGATGCTCAATACTGTATCATATAGAATTAAAGTGGCGACCTTCGCAATAATGTATGCCCCATAGGAGATCTGGAAAACGTCAATAACTTGGGAGTAATACTAATCCACATCTCACTCAGATGGATTCAAACGGCAAAAGGCAAGGAAAGACTGTTCGCATAAATTAGCGCAGCATCTCATTACGTCATCAACACATAGTGACGTACATAATTAATCACGTTCACTAACAATACAATATGGTACAAAATACCTGAAGTTGATTTCAGATAAATATGTTACCGTGTAATTTAGACTGAATACATTCGAGAAATGTCTTAGAAAACTCATGAACATCAGTTGGAAAGAATTCAAGACTAATCGACAAATAAGAGAAGACTCTAGGCAGAAATATGTCTCCGACTATATAAGGAAAAGACGATGGTCATATATCGGTCATGTCCTACGAATGCAAAACAACAGAATACCACTACAGGCGATCACTTGGGTTCCTGAGGGTAAGAGGAAAAAAGGAAGACCAAAAGAAACACTCAGAAGAACAATAATAAGAGAAGGAAGAACGTTGGGCCTAAATAATGTGCAAGAGCTAAGAGGAGTGGCGTCACAACGAACAACCTGGAGAGCACTGGTTTCTGCCTTATGCGCCGTGTTTGGTGCTTAAAGAATTTATTATTATTATTATTAATTTAGACTGCTAACAAATTTAATGGGTGGGTTTGAAAAAAAATCGAAAAAAGGTGATTCGTCTTACGAGGACAAAAGACAAAGAAAATAGTCTACGTTACGGCCACAAGGCCTTCGTCAGGAAAGGAAAGAAAGTGAAGTCTAGATAGGACACATAAAAAACTTAATAAAATAATAAAAAAAAAACTGGGTACTTCCCTGAAGGCAAGAACCGAAATTCGCTGTCTGTTGAAGAGCGCGTGGCTGAACAGAAAGCGACTTCCGCCGCCGGGTGTACACAATACATACTGAAAAACTAAAAAACGAAACCGGACAATAAACTACCCAACGGGATAAAAGTGGGGACTGGAAATAGAAGAGGACAGAATGAGTGGGAGATAAATAAATATGAGATTAAAAAATGTATATGGCATACAAATAGAAGAATAGGATAAGAGTGGAAAGAGTCATTGAAATGGTCAATTTTTTGACCAAATTAGAGGTGTTGCCATGGGAACGAAGATGGGTCCCAGCTATGCCTGTCTATTCATGGGCCACTTGGAGCATCAGATATGGCAACAATACTCCGGTCCTTTCCCTGGGTTTTACCGCAGATATATCGATGATGGCATAGGTCTCACAGATATGTCTGAGACTGATTTACACCGCTTCATCGACTTTGTGAACCACTTTCACCCCACCATTAAGTTCACCTCCCTCGTCTCCACAGTTTCTGTCAACTTCCTTGACATTACTATTTCTATCACGCCCTCCGGCCTTAATACCTCAGTATACTACAAGCCGACAGATGCCCACAGCTACCTCCTGTATACCTCTTCTCATCCTCGGGCCTGTCGTGACTCCCTTCCTTTTTCACAACTTCTCCGCCTCCGCCGTTTATGCCAAGACGACGATGACTTCCACTTACGAGCAAATGAGATGTTGGATTTCTTCCGTAACAGACTTTATCCAGAACATGTTCTCACCTCTGCTCTCCAATGTGTGCTCCCCATCTCTCGTCAGGAGGCCCTCATACCTCACCATAAATCCACTTCGGATAGAGTCAAATTAATCTTGACCCATCACCCTCATAGTACTACTGTCAAACAGATCCTTTTCCGCCACCTCCCTATCCTCCAAGCAGAGCCTGTGACCCAAGAAGTATTCAGTGAAGCACCTTTGGTGGCATATAGACGTGACAAGAACCTGAAGGATCTTCTTGTTCACAGCCGTCTCCCAAAGGAGAATGCCACTCACTTTGGCACACTACCCTGTGGTCGGACAAGATGCAACACGTGCAAGTATGTCACCTCAACCCAGAAGGTGTCCTTTCCTAAGGCTACGTACACCATCACTAGTAGCTTCACGTGTGAATCGCGCAATGTCATTTATACGATCATATGTAAACGTTGCTGCAAAACTTATATTGGCCAAACAGGCAAACGACTTGGGGACAGATTCAGCCAGCGCTTAAATGACATCGCTCAGCAAAAGTCCACACCAGTTGCCATACACTTCAATGGTCCTGACCACCATGGTCCCATCGACATCCAGGTCACAGCGATCCGATCCTGCTCCTCTGACACTGCCAGCCGAGAACAGCTTGAGAACCGTCTTATACACCGCATGGGGTGTCTAAAACCAGCCGGTCTCAACACTTTTCACACCTTTGTCTGAGGTCACCCTTTCCTCTCTTGCTCTATTTGACTCTTTCCACTCTTATCCTATTCTTCTATTTGTATGCCATATACATTTTTTAATCTCATATTTATTTATCTCCCACTCATTCTGTCCTCTTCTATTTCCAGTCCCCACTTTTATCCCGTTGGGTAGTTTATTGTCCGGTTTCGTTTTTTAGTTTTTCAGTATGTATTGTGTACACCCGGCGGCGGAAGTCGCTTTCTGTTCAGCCACGCGCTCTTCAACAGACAGCGAATTTCGGTTCTTGCCTTCAGGGAAGTACCCAGTTTTTATTTTATTATTTTATTAAGTTTTTTATGTGTCCTATCTAGACTTCACTTTCTTTCCTTTCCTGACGAAGGCCTTGTGGCCGTAACGTAGACTATTTTCTTTGTCTTTTGTCCTCGTAAGACGAATCACCTTTTTTCGATTTTTTTTCAAACCCACCCATTGTATTCCACGTCTTACCGCAGTTCCCCTCAACTTCCTCTAACAAATTTAAGTGAGGCCAACATGTAATATACATAATAATCTACCTTAACAAAGCCACATAACTAACAGATTTCACATATTTAAGCCACATAACTAAAACATTTCACATATTTAAGTTACATAACTAAAACATTTCACATATTTAAGCTGCATAAATAAAACATTTCACTTATTTAAGCAACATAGCTAATGCATTTCACATATGTAAGCAACAAAACTGAAACATTTCACATACCTGTACTTAAGCAACATAACTAACACATTTCACATATCTAAGCTACATAACTAAAACATTTCACATTCTTACTTACTTACTTAGTCGTTCCCCTTCTACCGTGAGGTGTAGAGGTTTGGAAGAGAGAGCGCCAGACCATTCTATCAGCTGTCTTCTTCCTGGCCTGGTTCCATTCTAGTCCTCGGTCCTTCAAAGATTGTCTAATGTTGTCCTCCCAGCGGACTCTGGGTCGTCCTGGAGGTCTGGATCCCTGGCTCTTTGTTTCCCATGCTTGTCGTGGTAGCCGATCTTCTCCCATTCTGCAGACATGGCCAAACCATCTTAGTTGGGACTGTTCTATTTGGGTCTGCAGCGGATGGGATTTTAGGCCTTGACGGATCGTCTGGTTGCGGACCATGTCTCTTCTTGTTACTTCAACCACTTTCCTCAGATACCTCATTTCTGAGGTTTGGATCTGGCTTTTGTGGGTTGTAGTCATTGCCCACGACTCGCATCCATATGTCTTAAGCTATATAACTAATGCATTTCATGTATGTAAGATACATAGCTAATGCATTTCACATATTTAAGCTACATAGTTAACACATTTCACAAATTTAAGCTACATAACTAACACAGTTCACATATTGAAGCTACATAACTAACACAGTTTACATAATTAAGCTACATAACTAACACATTTCATATATTAATGCTACATTACCAATAGTTCTTCTTCCTCTCCTTATTCACTGCTTGTGGAGCATGGAGCTACAACTGCTGTAACACCTGAGCAAGAAGCCTGTGACAAAGCACTAGTGTGCTATTGCAGTGGTGGTTTTTACAGCAATTTCTTTTATATGGTGAGGTAGATTTTTAATGCTGCTTCTTTTCTCTTCCTATGGAACACGGAGCCACCACTGCAACCAGCCATCTTGCAGCAGTAACTGCATTTTTAACTGTATAGGAATCCTATTTCATTGCCTGTCTTGCTTTCAGTTCTTTATGCTGCATAGGCCTGCCTTTAACCAGCTCACACTAAGTCATCATGTCCTTGGTAATTGTTATGTGCTGTTACGAGTAGTAATATTAGTTGCAGGATAGTTGTCCTGGGCCAAGTTAAAACCATAGGGTTAGCAGTAATAGCGAACGAACCGTCAACACAATAATTACTGAGCCACACTGGATGACAAGGACAATATATTTATTTACACACTTCAATATTGGCTCCATTGTTCAATACATTGTTTATGCACTTTTGCTTTAGCATTATGCTGTCGTATTCAAAATAAATTAGGCAGTCCGTCCCTGTCTCAGACGTTGTCCCATTGTTCTCATTATTTTTATATGATTCACACACGAAACTTAGAGATCATACTCCTTGTAAAGCAGAAATACTATGTACACCTCACAGAAGCATATTGGTGTAATAGTGATGGAATATAACCAGGGATGCACTACGAAATATCAGGAGCCTTCACACATTCGTCGAAGACCCTAGCAGATGATCACCTCACTTCTGCTTCAAATTGTTTCACGTCTGCCTGTCAACCATATTGGCATGACATCACTTCCTGTATTAAAAGTGAGTCCGTATAAAATAAACAAAAAAGGAGCCCTGTTGAGCTACCAATTATACCGACATAATCGTTATGAGTTTTAATCATAACAGTAATCTTCACCAGCTCTGATCATTGTATATGTAACCTGATTCAGTTATCACAGTTCAGGCACAAAGTAAATGAATGCATCATTCATTTCAGTTTAGGTATCCTTATCACTCACTTGGAGTCAGGGGATGTAATTTCCATTAATTGTTCAAAATATGCGATGTCTTCATTACGAACTTACTCTCATAGTGTGGCTTTAGCTGTTTTTCTCAGGCACCTCATCTTAAACAAAGTGATCTTGCACTCATATTTTACATGTGGTTATATTACATTTGTAGTTCTCTATAAATATCACCCAATCAATGTTAAAAAGTTTATAGCCTTGTATGTGATGTCTCACTTACTTACTTAGTCGATCCCCTTCTACCATGAGGTGTTGAGGTTTGGAAGAGAGACCGCCAGACTATCCTATCGGCTGTCTTGCTCCTGGCCTGGTTCCATTCTAGTCCTTGGTCTTTCAAAGATTGTCTAGTGTTGTCCTCCTGGCGGACTCTGCGTTGTCCTGGAGGTCTGGATTCCTGGCTCTTAGTTTCCCATGCTTGTCGCGGTAGCTGATCTTTTCCCATTCTGCAGACATGGCCAAACCATCTTAGTTGAGACTGTTCTACTTGGGTCTGCAGGGGGTGGGATTTTAGGCCTTGACGGATCGTCTGGTTGCGGACCATGTCTCTTCTTGTTACTTCAACCACCTTCCTCAGATACCTCATTTCTGAGGTTTGGATCTGGCTTTTGTGGGTTGTAGTCATTGCCCATGATTTACATCCATACGTCAAGACTGGAACATAGGTGGAGCGGTATACAGCCATCTTCGTTTTCTTACCAACATCTCTCTTGCTGAGGAATCCTCGATTTATAGCATGAAAAAGTCTCCCAGCTGCTGCTTTTCGAGTGGCCAACTCTTTTTGATGCCTCCCTTCTGGTCTATAACAGCTCCAAGGTATTTAAAGTGGTCGACCTGATCCAGGACCTGTTCTCCCAGCTTAATCTGATGCCTCTTTCTTCTTGTGATACCACCATGGATTTTGTTTTAGAGCTGCTTATGACCATTCCTCTCTTCTCCAGTACTTCCTTCCAGACTTGCATGTTGGATTAGAGATGTGCCTCTGATTTAGCAATCAGGGCAACATCAGCAAATGCCAGCTCTGAAATACAGACCTGTCTCATCTTCCAGTAGTGTGATGTCTCAAGCTATCAAATGAAACAGGAGAAAGGTAGATTCTGCTTCAAGAAAGCGGTCTTGAAAATAAAAAAAAAAGCAAAAACATTCTTTACTGACCGTTTCAACGCATAAAAACAATTAACACAACCAAAAAACAAAAGCATAACACATATATTCTACTTATTATTTGTGCCACTCACGAAAAAAAGTACTTACTGAATCAAGTCTACTGAGTTATCTTAGCATCAATAACATACTTGAAGACCTAAATTATCTTGTATTACCAATATACTTACTGAGTCAACTATTACACGAGTATCAATAAATTATTACAAATTCAAATCTACTGGGTTAAATGAAAATATGTATTCAAAGACCAGAATCACTTACAGCGTTATAGAAAGGAGCTCACTATATTACATTAAATCAACAATGTATCTGCTGACCTGTGAGTAGCCAAAGAACAACTCCTGTATCTTGGACACAACATTGAGGGTTGATGCAGAACTAGACATGGCATACTGAGGACCCTTATCTGATAGGCTTGATGCAAGTTCACTGGCATTCGTTTGTATTAGTCTGGACAATCGGTTTCCATCCTTGAAGTCTGGGCTGTCACAGGATTTTCAAGAAAAAGAATACAAGAAGAAGTATGAGCATTATCTGTATGGATCAACATCATCACCACTTCTTGCTTTACCTTACGGAGCCCGATCTCCCCTTGCAGCAGGCCCCAAGCTTAAGGAACATCAAGCCACCACTGCAGCTGGAACCTTGAAGGAAGCCAGCACCAAAGCATTCATGTACTCTAGCAGACGTGGTTTCTATAACAATTTGTTTTGTATGTTGAGGCTGCCAGCCTCATGCAAACCTCATATTAAGTTGCCTCTTATCATATGCCTGAAGAAGAGATAGCCCTGTTCTCTGTCTCTGACCCTGGGAACTAAATGGGGCAACATGGATAAAGCTTGTGTGATAGGGCCGGAAAGACACCCGGCTTACCCCTTCACGGGAAGACACCCCAGCTTCCCCCTTCATTGTGAGTGGCACATTTATCGCCCATATTTTCGATGTGCGCGAAGCATGCTGGGGTGTAAATTCTTCAAGATTGATGAAAAGGCCATAATAATGCCTTAAAATTAAGTTGTGGTGTAGAATTGTGTTTTTGCTCTAGAAATAGTTGTGTATATTTCTGTTGTCGGCCCTTCTAAAGTAAATATAGTGAGTGTTAGGTATGCGGCCAAATCAATACGCCTAGCGCGCAGTAAATTGAGTGATTCGATCTGGGCTTATAAAAGAGATAGCCGCCGGCAAGCGGGCCTACTTTGCCACAGCCGCCCAGAGAGAACAGATGAAGTAAGACACACAGAGCCAAGCTGTAAATGCCTTGAGCACACTAGCAATCGGGCACATGCTGGGTGTTTTGTTTTGTTATGTTCGTTGGTTTATTTGTTTAATGTTTGCTGAGTCACTAAATGGGTTGTAAAAATAAATACAGCCCCTGCCTCTAGAATCAAGAGTTTTATTGTTGTTCGGGTCGGTGCGAGTGTGAAAAGAGAGTGATCAAACATATCACAATATAATCATCATCATCATCTTGCCCACCCTATCACACTTGTATATTATAATCAACTTTTATCTGGATGAATAAACAATTTCAAAAAGGAAAGGATAAATATTTTCTATCTGGACAGGAATTTCAGTTTAATTTTTGAATACAGTAATTTCAGTGCGTTCAGTAGGATAACCTGACTTCAGCTTTTACTGCCCTTAATAACATGTGTCTTGTAAAAGGCAAAGATAGTCCCATAGCAGATACTGCTGCAGGGGTGTGAAGTGTTACAGACTTCACTATGCTAGGCCCAGTATCAACAGGAGGGGTGACCAGTTCTCTTCTTCACTGCCTTTTCCTTTCCTAACTCAAGAGCAGAGTCAGGTACCAATTTACAGCTTGTCAGACTGGAGCATGACGATACTGTGATTCGAACCCAGCACCTTTTCTGCGAAAGACCATAAAAAAAATGAAGAAGTCTTTAATATAGATATATATGGCAGAAATAAAAGATTATGATACAAAATCTTCTTTCGTGATAGTAGTAGCCTCATTCAGTTATAACTGACTATGGGGATCATGCACCCTTTTTGCTCAGTCTGAAGTGGTGACACAGGGAACATCTCTACTTGGTGTGATTGGCATCTTTGTCATCCCAGGTTGCTGGATTTATGTCCCATACCTTCATGTCTCTTGCACACATCTTTGAATCTCAGCTGCAGTTGCCTGGCCATTCTTCTGCCACCTGTCATGCTTTGAAGTCCAGTGTGTGACAGCACTTCAATATTTGTCACTTTTTCCTTCCACAAAATACCAAGGATATGATGAAGACACCACAGATGGAGTGTATTAAGCTTTTTTCATTGCTTAGCATAATAATAGTTGCCCATCGCAAGCGAAGATGGCGACAGCTTCAGACTTGGATTGTGAGACATCAGTGCCGTGATCTCATGTGGCTAATTAGTCCTATTTTGGCCCTACAGGCCATGCCACATACGGGGCACACATGGTTAGAGTCGATAGTAGTGTTGCTGCGCATTCTGACTTTTCTTGCAGCACGCTTGCCTTCTGCCTTATCAGCTAAATTCTGTTCTGCAATGCGAGCGCCTTGAGTAATGTTTGTCCGCCAGGCAGAGCGATCATGTGCAATAGTCTCCCAGGAGGAGACATCAATTTTGAAGCTGCTCAACGATGCTTTCAGTGTGTATTTGAAGCGTTTCTTTTGTCCCCCTACTGTTCGCTTACCCATAGAGAGTTCGCTGTACATCAACTGCTTTGGGAGGCGTTTTTCGGGCATGCTTAGCATAGATTGTCTATGTCTCACTGCCATATAGTAGCATGCTGGTGACACAATATGATAACACTGTGTGGCGAGATGGATAATTTGAGATGGACAATAGATCAAGTCAAGGTATTCTAGACCTACTGAAATATCCCATCTCAGAAATGAGCACTGGTGTGTGGATGGCACAGGATATAGTCAGACTGTTAAGTACTCTTGTCCAGATGATAAAGTGATATAGATCAAGAGCCTACCTTGTCCTATGATTTTATAGATTATTCCCAATTAATTAATTCACAAATACAGAACATAGAAAAAAATTTAACAAATTCAGAAGTTAACAAAATTAATAAATTTACTTCATTGCTTAACTCTTTCAGTCCCAAGCAAAAAAGTTGGTTTGGCCCAAGCAAAAATGGCCACCCCGGTGCATTTTAAAATAAATATCTCAAAACAGAAACACGTTCACTCTTAAACACATGCGGTATTTAAAAGAATGTACTTGCAGTCGGAAATGATGTTTTGGGTGGTTTGTGGGTAGTTATAACACTGACAAACAACATTTTTCTTTCTTATATAAGAATAAGTGTTCTTAGGTCAGTTTCTTGCGCTGATTTCAAATTTGAAATCCGTTTATCTCTATCACGTCGGGTTCTTAAGATATTTGTGAATAAATATATTTTTGGGAAACTGTTACTTGCTCTGTTTCATTTTTACTATATAACTTTTTAAAAATTAATAAAATGCAAAATAATTCTACTTTTTATACTGCTAAAAGATGCATGACATATGTTACGTTATATTTCAAATAGTTACTGTATTTTGAAATAATTCCGAGTGAAATATGGCTTCTAGAAGTTGTAGAAATTCGGCTGATCTGTTCTGTTACGTGTGCGGATATTTTACCGATCGTGTTAACCAGAAAAACTTTACACCATTGCTAAAGAAAGCATATGAACTTTATTTCGATTCGAAAGTTGATGATGCAAATAAATCTTGGAAGCCAAATGCAGTTTGTTCGACTTGTGCAAATACATTGGCAGGTTGGTTACGAAAATCGCCGAAGCATAAGTTGATGCCTTTTGGAGTGCCAGTAATATGGCGTGAACCGACAAATCACGCTACTGATTGTTACTTCTGCTTGACAAATATCTATGGTTTCACTTTTAAAACTAGAAAGTCTGTGGTTTATCCAAATATTGAATCGGTTTCGAAACCAGTGCCTCGTGATCCAATCATGTGTCCGATCCCAGTTCCACCAGAACAATATCCGTTGGACGTGAATGAACCATCAGAAAGTGATAGTTTACCTGCTTTAGTAACTAATTCTGACTCGGATTATATACCGGTGAATGATGGTGTTCACTTAATTAACCATTCAGAACTTTCAGATCTAATACGTGATCTCGCTCTCACCAAAGGACAAGCGGAATTACTCGGTTCGCGACTCAAAGAATGGAATCTTTTAGCGCCCAATACTCCGATATCTAAATTTCGTCATAGACACAGAGAACTTGTTCAATACTTTGAGATGGATGATGACATTTGCTATTGCAAAGATGTAAAAAGTCTAATGGTGCACCTCGGTCATGAGCACATAGTCAACGAATGGCGACTTTTCATCGACTCTTCCAAGACTAGTCTAAAAGCCGTGTTATTGCATAATGGAAATTTATTTTCATCAATTCCAGTCGCCTACTCTGTTCATATGAAAGAAACTTATGACAATATGGCTATACTTTTGGCAAAAATAAAGTACAATGACTACCAATGGCGGATTTGTGGAGACCTAAAGGTCATTGCAATTCTCACGGGCATGCAGACTGGGTATACTAAATTTTGTTGCTTCCTATGTGAATGGGACAGCCGCACAGACAGGAACATTATGCAAGAAAGGTGTGGCCTATCAGGGATCGTATGCAGCTCGGGCATAAAAATGTAATACACGAGCCATTAGTTAACAAAGACAGCATCATTTTTACCACCGTTACATATAAAGTTGGGGCTCATGAAGAATTTCGTAAAAGCGTTAGATAAAACGAGCAAAGCTTTCACTTATCTTCGAGAAAAGTTTCCGCAAATTAGCGATGCAAAGATAAAGGAAGGTATCTTTGTAGGACCTCAGATTAGGAAAGTTATTGCAGACAAACAATTCGAGAACTTGTTACATGGTAGTGAACTTCGCACATGGATGGCATTCAAATCGATCGTCGATAACTTTCTGGGAAATCACAAATCTGTCGACTATGTGCATATTGTTAAGCAGTGCATAGATGCATACAGAATTATGGGCTGTAACATGTCCCTCAAAATCCATTTGCTCAATTCGCATCTTGACTTTTTCCCTGACAACCTTGGCGAAGTCAGCGATGAACATGGAGAACGATTCCATCAAGATATCGCCGTAATGGAGTCACGTTATCAAGGACGGTGGAGTGTGACCATGCTTGCCGATTATTGTTGGATGCTTCATCGCGATGTACCACATGCCATTCACCGACGAAAGTCGACTGCAAAGAAATTCAAGCCTACATAACTGTTATACTTCTTGTACAAATGATGTTGTAATACTGTATGCGTTGTTAAAAAACTTCAATTGCGTATTTCTAGAGATCCCGACCTGATAGAGAAAAACGGTTTGCAGATTTAAAAACAGCGCATTAAAATTGACCAGAAAAACATAGAAATGTTAGAGAAAGAAAAAAAAAGTTTTTTTTTGATGGTCAGTGTAATTAGAAACAGTCTCAAACAGAGGCACATATACTAAACGCTTGATAAAGTTGATTGGGCCAAGCGCGTCTAACCCCTGAGGATATATAAAGTCGATTGGGACTTAAAGAGTTAATCTTCTATTTTCTTTGGATTTGGAATAGAACAAGGATATGTATGTATAAATTAACATTAATCAAAATAAATATTCAGTTTACACGATTTAAAAAAACTGTCATTGTCATACATGCCACACCTCAGACATGAAAAACCTGTACAACAAATCCAAAAACCCTGTACAGAGACCCGCAAAACCTGTACAGACTGAAAAACGTAACAATAGAGTTAATTAATGTACAAATATATTCAATTAGATGGTTCTGCACCATCATAGTGACATGCGCCCTTTGCCTTTTTAAGCATGTCTTCACTTGCTTTAAAACCTAAACAACAAGAGTTAGAATTTATTTTGTACCGGTATTGTAGAAAAGCTGTGACTGTATCATCATTTAGTCTATTTCTGCAAAAAAAATTAATACAATTTATGGTGGAAATGAAGAAAAGTTTGGTGTGTGTTCTATAGTGCCTTATAAAAGTATAGATCTAAAGAGACCAGTAATAAGCGTTATGGGTTAGGTTTAGGAATCTTAAATCAAATATATATATATATATATATATATATATATATATATATATATATATATATATATATATATATATATATATATATATATATATATATATATATCTATATACATATATATATATATATATTTTTTTTTAAAGCTAGCAATGAAAATATAAACTGGCGCAATATTATATATTCTCTACCGAACTTCAAAAATTGGAATAGCCGTTATACCCATACGAATTTTAGTGTCAATCAAACATTGATAGTAATTAATTATTTAATAAATATAAATCATTGGATGACCGTAATGATGATCACCCAAGGCAAAATCACATTGTTTTTTAAAGAAACGAAATTAAAACTAAGAAGAGAAGTAACTCCAAATAAACTTTTCTCTGACCTGGTTAAGATGCAAATTTGCCTTGCTTTTGTGGGTTTTTTTTTCAGTTTCATAATTTGGTCATATCGGAATGACGGTCGCCGAATGCTCCGCATGTATTTTCGTACCATTTAGATTTCGGGTTAACCCTAACCCCAACTGTAACCCTAATCCTAACTCTAAATGGTACGAAAATACATGCAGAGCATTCGGCGACCGTCATTCCGATATTAGGCCTACCCATAATTTGTTTTGTATTATTATTCAAATTTACATTTCTTACGCACTTTCTACCGTAAACCTAACCTCAACCTTAACTCTAAATGGTACGAAAATACAAATATTAAACATACTCGACGGCAATAAAGGTAAAGATTACCAGAATCTCAGTAAAAAGAGTTGTCAGAATCATTCAAGTTGAATAAATTCAACTCAAACAAGAATTTTCGTGCTCTTTTTCCACAAAATGTTTATGATTCGGCGGTATGGCAGCGTCCATGTTTGTAACTTTCGCTTTTGTAAAATCACTATTATCAGTTCTACCGTATTCGCTAGCAGTAAAATATTTTGTTCGTTTCAAGCTTAGTGGCCAGATTTTTCAATGCTGAATCCGATTATGCCCAGCAATTGCCGATACGATTGTAAACAGAAGAGTTCTGGTGCTTTTAAAATAGGACGTACGTTTTATAGGTGTATGGGAACGAGGTATCGCACTACTTCCGTGACGTACTCGGTACGGCACAGCGACAAAAATTGTCAAGATTTATGCCGTATGGCGTACGTCATAATGGTGCTGAAAGGGTTAATAATTAGGCAAAAAAAACCCGTACAGACCCGTGTACGGCCCGTACACATCTGAAAACGCAAACACCCCGTACAGATTATGGGTAAACCTTTAAGTGTGGCATGTATGCATTGTTTACTGTCTTTTTCACCATCTGACTATCACCGGATTCTGGTATATTAATTGTGGTAATGTTTATGTTATGCACCTATCTTCCAAAATTCCTGGTCTGCGGAGCTACAAAGCTACACCTCAGTTGTTGTACAGCAGGTATTGATACACAGTTCAGTTCATATGCTGGACTACCATCACGTTGTAGAGGCCAGATATTCAGGAGTGGTCAAATCTCTTTTGGTTCTGTCATCACAATACTTCAGAATGCACTGTTGGATCCACCACCCAGATTGAATGTCAAACACCTCAGGCTTTCAGAATACAATGTGCAGGACCCCGGTAAGGCTGGTTCTAATGCAGTTTCAGCTTTCATACATCTGGTCCACTCTTGTAAACTGTTGGATTCATTGTCCTGATCTTGAAATCTCACCTTGGTATATAGTCAATTTGCCAGCATCCTAGAAAACAAGTGACGTCACGCATTTTGTTGCGTCCAACTTCATACCTCGGAGTGATGAAAAATGGCAGTTGTGCTTTTAGTGCAACAAAGATCTCATCCATTCTCAGGTAAATTTCTTGAAACATTTTCGAGGGTTTTTCCAGCCTTTTCCAGGTCCAAGCAAATGATTTTCAAGGATGGGAAACTCTAATATTTTCCTCATCTAATATCGCTTTGCTGACCAGCAATACGGAGCATTACTGTCTCCCATTACCAAGGGTACTAGCAGATTTCTTTAAAAATAACTTTTTTTTTTTTTTTGAAAATTCATAAAAAAAATTTAAAAAAAACAGACACGGGCCTTTGAAAATTTCAGAGCACCTTTATGAATGGTTGCCACATCCAAAAAACATATTTTATGCAAATTAGTCACATGATCATGGCGGCCGTTTTGAATTTGTGTGGCTTATTATAGAAATTTCAGGAGATGTTATAAAACCATAATCTTTTTCCGCTTTATAGTGAATTTGTTCAATGTCAGTGCAATAAAAAGTCGTGTTGTTGTGATCTGTGGTTTTGAAGGTTCAATAAGAGTCAGACTGACATCCTGATCTTTGCTTTGATCGTTTTTGTAGAGTTGGCAGTGTTGTAGGTTATGTGCCCATTGACCAGGGCAGTTTCAACTAAGAAATTATATAAAAATAGGATCTGTGTGGGTAGGGGTAGCTTGCACCTAGTTGGTCGAAGTGGTTGACACCTCCCATACTTTTGCTGTATTTTTCTGCAAGCACTGGCTTCTGAATTCTTCTGCCCTAAAGAATTTGTCTTTCTAACTGTCTTGTTTATATTATCATTAGAGTGAACAGTAGATATAAGGTTAAATCTTTTCGTATCATGCCAGGTGACTGTCGGCATGCCTTATCTTCTGTCGCGCAAAACACAGGATGATTTGCCTTTTTCAATTTGAGTTCCTTTTTCTTCAGTGCTTCATGAAAATGCTTCCTATTTTCAGCTAGTGTTCCAAATGCACCAATCTGAATTTCTTTCAGGTCTTAAAATAAAGCTGAAGGCTGAATAAAAACTACCACAGAAGAGAATATGTTCCTTGTTGCCTATCCATCAAGAAGATCTTTCACAGACCTAAAAGTTGCCCCAACACAACCTTCATAATTTTCGTTACCAGTATCAATTTTCAATGTCATGCAGTATTACGTTTTAGCATCAGTGAGAGCAGATAGTTTGAATCCCCACTTTGTGACAGTTAGTGCTTGAAAGATATTCCTGCCTGTGTGCAGAGCAAGGGGATTTTCTCCATACCTATTCACTTCGTCAGTGGTCAGATCTATGGCAGTGTCGGGGGGAAAAAGTTTGAAAAAAATCAATGGCCATATTCAGTTGTGGCACCATGAACTTTGTGCAGCCCACAGCTTCCAACATTAGTTATATACCATAGTTCTGGTTCAGTAGCGCATTAATTTTGTCATGAAAAGCCCAGTTTACATTAGGTCCATCCATGGACAGTTGGAGCAAATGTCCTAAATTTAACGATGAGCATGCATCATCAAATGCAGTCTGCATATTAAGAGCTTTAGCATGTTCAAGAAACTTTGATGTTAGATAATGTGTTTTTATCACATTTACATCCCAGAAACGAACATGGAAATTCATTTGCTTTTGCTGCATTGATTTGTTCATGCTTTCATCAAACAGAACAATGTAACTGCTCTTGCTAGGCTGGCTTTCAACAGGTGAGGTGAAATATGGAGCCAGTCCAAAAAAGGCCAGGTAGAAAGTTTTCCTTTCAGACAGACCAAACTGTCTGGCAATAGAACTATCAGGAAAAATTTTGTGAAACATTTTATTAATACCTGTATTTGAATTAAAACTATGGTGACTTTTCACTGAAAACAGAGTCCACATAATCTCATTTCTGAGAGTTTCTTCCTTGGTCGCAAATGATGTCACATCTGTAGGTCTTCTGGTAGTGTTAGATGTTTTTGAGTGTCCAAGGGGATAGTGTTAGACAGTTTTGAAGTTTCTGAGGGTAAAACTGCTCTTTGGGGTTGTGTTCTTTTCTGTAAAAAAAAAAAAAAATGGAACACACAAATAACTTATGAGTAGGCCTAACCTAAGCTATGTACCTTGTATATTTACCAAGTCAAAGTTCTAATGCATACATAATATAGTCAAACAATATTTAACCAAACAAAAGCTAATATATAGTAATTGGGAGGGCGAAGGTATAATAATATTCTTATAATTCTTATGAACTCCGCCAATGCCGGTCCCAAGCCCGGATGAAAAAGGAGGAGGGCGGCCTGCATGGAGGCCGTAAGGAGGCAGCCCCTCCACCATGCAAAGGCACAACAGGCCAATCACCTGTTTGCTTTAAATCATGATTACGCGAACTACAAGAGAGAAAACCGGACTGATTCTAAAGGCGACGAACTGGAACGGACTACGGACTACGACTTATGGAACTTGGAACACAAGAAGTATAAATGGGAAGGAAGAGGAGCTGGTGGAAGAGATGAGGAAAGCAGAACTAGAAATCCTGGCTATAACGGAAACGAAGAAAAAAGGACAAGGAGTCATGGATCTCGATGGCAACACGTTGCTCTACAGTGGTGTACCCATATCTGAAAAGAGCTAAAGGGGGCGTGGGTTGCATTGTGGCCCAAAATCAAAAAGATAGTATCAAGGGATGGAACTTTGTCTCGGAGCGCATTATGGTTGTAAAACTAAAAGAAGGAGAAACCATAGTCAACCTGGTCATAGTGTATGGGCCAAATGAGGATGAGAGAGCAGAGGTCAAGGAGGAATTCTTCGAGCTGCTTCAAAGGACAGTGGATGACTGCCTAGATGAAGTTATTATGCTCGGAGATTTTAATGCCAGAGTTGGAAATGACCATGCTAGATGGGGTGGAGTTATCGGAAGATATGGAGAAGATACTCTCAATGACAATGGAAAGCGACTCCTTAGATTCTGCAGTGAGCAGAATCTGATCATTACAAACACAAAGTTCCCCCATAAGCGCATACATGCATACACTAGATGTGAACCAACCAAGAATGAGAAGTCAGTGATCGACTATGCCATTGTTCGGAGAAGCTCATTCAGATATGTCCGAGATGCAAGAGTCTGGAGGGGGCCAGAGATTGGAAGTGATCACTACCTGCTAACAATCAAACGAACAACTGAAAGAGTTGCTCAGCCTAGGAACTGCCCAACATCACGCAAGAAACCAAGTAAACGAGCAGGAGAAATGAGCATTAGGACCTACAAGCTGAGAGAGCCAGAAATTAAGACCAGCGAGCAGGGGCTTATTGCTACAGCAGTGAGCAACACAGAAGAACGACCTGATGACTTGGAAACCCTCTGGAATAAATTCAAGGATATCATAAAGACAGCTGCTGCAGAAGCATGCGGTGAAGTCCGACTTGGGAACCAGAGAAAGAGGACACCTTGGTGGACAGAGAAAGTCAAAGAGAAAATAAGAGAGAAGAAAATGGCATGGAAACAATACTTAGGAGCTAAAAACACAACAGGACAAATGGAAAAATAAAGAGAATATGTGACACTCAGAACAGAAGCAAAGAACAAAGTGCTAGCAGCAAAACAGAAGTCCTGGGAAGAATTTGGAGAAAAGCTAGAAAAAGATGCACAAGAAAACCAGAAATTGTTCTATAAGACCCTAAAGAACATGAGGAAAGAAAAACAATGCCCTCTCAAATTTATAAAGGACAAGCAAGGCAAATTGCTTACTGCCCCGAAGGAAGTAATGGAAAGATGGAAAGAATATTTCTCAGAACTCCTGGATGGTAAGCATGATGAAGCATCAGAAATGATAACCACTGACACAGAAGAGGAAACCAATGATGGTGAAGATGACATAAAAATGGAAGAACTGAGGGCAGCACTAGAGAAAATCAAGATGGGCAAAGCAGCAGGGCATGATGGTATAACACCAGAAATGGTTAAGTACATGGGAGCATCAGGCGACCTATTACTCTTAAAGGTCCTACAGGCAGCATGGTGCAACAAGACCATACCAAAGGATTGGGAGATTGCCATCATAACACCAATTTTCAAAAAGGGTGACAATCGACAATGTGGAAACCATAGAGGCATATCCCTTCTCAGTGTCCCTGGTAAAATCTACTCTAGAATCCTAGAGCAGAGACTCCGACGCCTAGCTGAGCCACAATTGGATGAGGTCCAGTGCGGATTCCGAGCAAACCGAAGTACTCAAGACCTAATCTTCACACTCAGACAGCTGAGTGAAAAGGCCCTTGAGTATAAGAGTGAGATCCATCTTTGTTTCATAGATCTGGAAAAGGCGTTTGACAGGGTCCCCTGGAGCAAACTTTGGGACTGTTTGGCAAGGAAGAATATTCCAGCACCTCTGATTCATGCTATACAGAGCTTCTACAAGTCTTGCAGAAATTATGTGAGGACAGCAAACCATAAGTCAGAAGAGTTCAGGACCACCACTGGTGTAAGACAAGGTGATATCCTATCACCTTACCTCTTCATACTCCTTATGGACGATGTCATCAAGGCATGTAAGGAGAGAACAAGAAAGTATTCAGTGGGGTACTGGAAGATGAGACAGGTCTATATTTCGGAGCTGGCATTTGCTGATGATGTTGTCCTGATTGCTAAATCAGAGGCACATCTCCAATCCAACCTGCAAGTCTGGAAGGAAGAGCTGGAGAAGAGAGGGATGGTCATAAGCAGCTCTAAAACAAAATCCATGGTGATATCACGAGAAGAAAGAAAACATCAGATTAAGTTGGAAGAACAGGTCCTGGAGCAGGTCGACCACTTTAAATATCTCGGAGCTATTATAGACCAAAAGGGAGGCATCAAAGAAGAGTTGGCCACTCGAAAAGCAGCGGCTGGGAGACTTTTTCAGGCCATAATTCGTGGATTCCTCAGCAAGAAAGAGGTTGGTAAGAAAACGAAGATGGCTGTATACCGCTCCACCTATGTCCCAGTCTTGACATATGGATGCGAGTTGTGGGCAATGACTACAACCCACAAAAGCCAGATCCAAACCTCAGAAATGAGGTATCTGAGGAAAGTGGTTGAAGTAACAAGAAGAGACATGGTCCGCAACCAGACGATCCGTCAAGGCCTAAAATCCCATCCACTGCAGACCCAAATAGAACAGTCCCAACTAAGATGGTTTGGCCATGTCTGCAGAATGGGAGAAGATCGGCTACCACGACAAGCATGGGAAACAAAGAGCCAGGGATCCAGACCTCCAGGACGACCCAGAGTCCGCTGGGAGGACAACATTAGACAATCTTTGAAGGACCGAGGACTAGAATGGAACCAGGCCAGGAAGAAGACAGCTGATAGAATGGTCTGGCGCTCTCTCTTCCAAACCTCTACACCTCACGGTAGAAGGGGAACGACTAAGTAAGTATAATACTTATGATAAGTGAAAAATCTATTAAATATCTAACTGGAAACAGCAGGCCTGTAAACACCCCCCCCCCTCTTTACGTTTGGTTTTTTTGTTGTGTTTTGTTGTTATCTCGTTTCTGTTTGTTTTTTTAGATTTTTTTAAAATTTAATTTATTTTTAAAATAACAGGCCTGTGCACAAAATTGGTAATTTTCATTTATCCTAATTACAGTGATTTGACAGATGTGATGCCTTTTTCATGTATCGGCGGTTATTCATGTTATCTGGACTTGATAACATGAAGACCTATCCAAATTATAACCCTTCATCATAGATAAAAAAAGCATTCAAAATATATTTATTTCCAAAAAATGCGGTGAAATGAACAGTGGGACATGGGTCTGATAACAGGGTATGCTAAAGGATATGGAATCGTCATCAATTTCTATTCCTGACCATCTTAAACTGTGTCAAACATGTTCCCGTAAGCAGTTGTAAACCAAGAAATTTCATTCAAACAATAACCTATAAATTTGGCCATGGTTAAAAATAAAACTGTAAATACATTGTAAATTACAGACGCAAGTACAGTACATAATCTATAAACTGGACTTATTTAAATATGTTTTATAAATGAGATAAATGAATTTATTACTTACCTCAGTTGAAATGAACGATTTAATACAACTTGAATGCACAGACAGGTTCTTGGGTTTTTTTTCCAGTAGAATGCAACTTTACTGCACTTTCTCCAATGCAGGTCAAATATATTTCTTTTTTACACATAGTGCAATTTGCGTAATTTGCAGTATTTCCAGGTGCTTTCCATGTTTTATAACTTCACATTTCTAGCCATTTATACTGAAAGTGACAACTAGGCATGTTTCTAAATAATAATTTCAAAGGTGGCGATGCTTGATTCGAATAGCAGATGCAAGCGCTAAAAAAATAAATGTGTGCATTCACGTCAAACGCAAACCGCCGAAAACGCAAACCGCCGAAAACGTTGGAAATGGATTTAGTGTGCAAAGGGAAGTAAAAAAATTCTACGGTAACTGAAGTTTAATGAAAAATGGACACCAAGCATCCAACTTTCAATTCGTATTTTCTTTTCCAGGTCCGATACGGGAAATTCAAGGCTTTTAGCTATTTTTCCAGCCTTTTCAAGGCCTGGAATTTCTTTTTTCCCGTTTTCCAGCCTTTTCCAGGTTTTTCCAGATTGCTACGAACCCTGCATTCTATTCTTCAGCTGTACCTATTACTTCCATCCAAATACTTCTAGTGCCAGCTTACTTTTGGCTTCCCTTTAGTGAAGGTTTGCCTCAAATATGAGCATTCTTCATGTTTATATAAATTTTCAAGTTCATCTTTGCGTAATTTTGGCTACGATAATACATACAATATTTCCAATTGCACTGTAAAAAGGACATGGTGTAATACACCAAACCTAAGTTGAGATCATGCGGAATTCCTTGTCCATTATTCCGTTTGTGAAATATCCGCTTAATTCTACGTGTTACACATTTTGTCTCCTCCACGATTTCGCTGTTGAAGTGAGTTCACGTAGTTTACAGGGAACTCTTCTCGGATTAGTGGATTGAAATATTATGATTGGTCGACTGTATTAACACAGGGGATTCCCTGATTTGGTGACATCAAGTACCAGATAATTTTATTGAGTTCACGATACACTGTAGGACAATAAAAATGAGGATGTGAGATATTCAATGTCCCATGTGAGTAGCCCTGTGATACGGTACCTCGGGCTGTAGACTTTTGAGAACACATTGTAGTGTGGCTTGGCCTTTTAGTAGTTATGTATGTCGTGAAATATTCTAATCCACATATATAAATTATCAGGTAAATATAAAGCCTAACAAATACATTTAATAAAAGGAAAGAAGAAGGGTAAAGAACAGTGCTGTCACAATGACTGTACTCGAAATCCCCTTGTTTTCTACTTCGTCTGCAAATTGTAACGCTTTCACGTTGATAGTAAAAGCCTACTGTGTCGCTGCACGCTTTCTTCAATGAAACGTGTACTGTATTTCTTGGAACAACCTTGAGATACGCAAACTGATCAATGACCTAAATTTAATATTTCATTCATTCCATTTTATACACGGCGTAACTAAAAGACAGATAAAGCAGGAGAGAGAGAGGGGCGAATGAAAGCAAGGACACATGAAATACTAAACACGCGTCGCGCGATACACAATTGCTGCCATCACGCGTGTAAGGCCACATGCACTAACTTTTTTTCAGACGGACAGTGATAAAAACACTAACCTTCCGAGAGTTAGGTTTTAAAATCCTGAAAAACGCTTATTGGGAATTATGACAATATACTGGTTTACGTTTGAAAACATTACAGTACCCAGACAGCACATCTTCGAAACAGGAGGTAGAAGAAATTGCATATTTTGAACGCAGCCACTTAGCTCCATTAAATTTGTATATTTGGGTTCCTTAAGACTTGCTGACAAATAATATGTAAAACGTTACGCAAATAGTCTAGGAATTACCAAATTATACTTACTTACTTACTTACTTAGTCGTTCCCCTTCTAATAGTTTGGAAGAGAGAGCGCCAGGCTGTCTTCTTCCTGCCTGTTCCATTCTACATTGCATGTCCTCCCAAAGGTCTGGATCCCTGGCTCTTTGTTTCCCATTTCTGCTCATGGCCAAACCATCACTGTTCTTTTTTTATAACGTGTCTTTGACCAAAATAAAAACCTTACGCATGAAACGGAAATAAGAAAAACCTACCATGTAAACTCCTATTTGATTGGAGCGCAACAAATATAAGACTAAACACGATTGGTCGGGCTATAAATACTATCTTGTGTTGTCAGGGGAAACGTGAGAAAGGGGTACTTTTTTGAAAAGATGTGTAGACGTGGTGTGATTGGGTAGAGCTGCGAATATACTCAATTCAGAGCGTCTGTTCATTGCCACATCTTGTAATAAACTTACTAAGAAGCAGTGCGTTGAGCACCAGTGTATATTTTTTATAAAATAAAGCCTGGAACATCGGCAGATCGGAGTTATGCTATATTCCTTGCCAGTCAACGAAACTGTTTATTATTTCCAATGAATTGTGGTAAGCTTGCAATATTCAATATCTTTTAATGAAAATTGAATGTAAATTGATAATTTATGTCTGTATATATGTGTAGTTCAGTAGCAAACATGATGTAAAGCCTATAATGCTCCAGCCTGAACAGAAGGTGTCGGAGGAAAGTAAAACTGCATGGAATGGCCAAACAGTACACTGACACCTAGATCATTGACTAGAAAGAAATAATGCTGGAATTGCAGAGGCGTAGTAACCATTAGGGAGGGAAATACTGGTATAAAGTATTTCAGATGAAGCTGACAGTTGGTCTAACGCTCTGAACTCAATGTTTGTGATGTATTGTGCTCAGTGTAGAAAGATAGTATAAATTAGTTATGACGTAGAAGGTACATCCTTCTTGTTTCAGGGACCGTGGTCTTAAAGTTATTGAGCAGCACCTGGTCAGAGCTTTGCTGAATCCAGAGGTGGACAGCATACTCCTTGGTCCATATATCAACCAGTGGGGTGGCTCCAGAACTCATTAAAGTAATCGAGCAGAGGAGTCTTGTACTGCAGTCATCACGGAAGATAAGAGAGTGTGGCCATGGAGCTCAACATTATGTACCCCATCTTAAAATGACAGTGTAAAATAAAATTAAGAGGGGAATTTAATTGTTTTAATATCAGGAACTGAGAACATCTCCAATACTAGTTCCAATAAAGACAAACTATTGAAGTCATGATGACAAATACCAACAGAGCTTGAACAAAACAAAACCAGTATTACCTCATATTACTACTAAAAACTGACACACATAGGATACTATTAAAAATATATGTCACTACAAGATTCATATTGAGAAATTCTGTACATATAACTTGTAATTAAAATTGATTGTGATTCCTGGTTCCCTTTGTATTTGAATCAGGACACATATACATTCATGATAGCACTGAATACATATTGTTATTTGAAAAGTTATCAGTGACTCCTTTAAGATATCCTCGTAGAGTGTTTTATGTATGTGAGTGTCACAGTGTTGTCAAGTGTGGCGGAATAAATTAAATTGTTTATCTGTCTGTTGTTGTTATGACTTACACTTCATCATACACATACCCTAGACATATAACGTAGTCATCACACTATTCCAGAATAATTCTGACTGAGGTATACATATGTGGCAGCAAGTAAGGAGGTATGTTACTTTTTGAGAGGTGCCCGAAGACCGCACACTTGCAAATATGAAAATAAGAGTCCAAAGGCCAGGTTGGACACTTCACAATATAATTTTACTGAACGATTCACAGCTCCATTTAACATTCTAGAGAGTAGTTGCATACATGGAAGTCATCTCTATGACAGTCCATAAAGCCGTAGTACTGTCTCATACTAGTAACACTGTCGAATGCAGATTCACACAGTTTATTTGATAAGTAATCACTCACATAATGTTCAGCATCAACTTCCAATCTTACAAGAAATAACTAGCATAACCTCATGGCATTGTATGGGTTATCTAGTGATGGTACAACATATTGAAGCTGGAAGGAAAAATATATAACTCTCTGGAGCACACATGGACAAGCGTCCGACACACTGAAGGCCACACAATCGAATCTCTTACAAGGCACGCCTTGCTGGCCAACTTAGAAAGTTCACGTCTGCTAATGTGGCCAGCAGATGTAATGATGTCACTTCCTGCAACCAAGACAACAGTCTATAAACATATCAACAAGGAAGTGACCAGCGACAGCCAATGTTATGAAATTTACACATAACACCCTGATAATAGTCTACAGACTGATTGAAAAGTTACTTCCTATTTTTAAGTGTTTATATCTTCATTGGATCAACTGGATCTATACGAAACAAATATCAAAACAGGGAGTAATAATTGCCACTTGACATTTCACTACTAACTTTGTATTTTTTATTTGACAACTGTTTCAAAATAAATGAGCACAAGCGTGGATGGGTATGATGAGCACAGAAGATACCGAAAGTTAAAAACTTTCTGTCCCAGGTAGATTTCAGGTTTTACCTAGTCATCAAAATGGACGCAATATAGTTTTTTTAAGTTTTAAAACAAACAGATAATGTATAAAATATTTCATATAACACACATATACACATCACACAATTCAGAGTGAGGAATGGCTACTGTACATTATATTCAAATACCATTTGTTCAACAAATAAAAAAATTAGGCAGACAGACACGTGTCCACATGGAGAAGACAGGCAAACAGTACAACATATTCTCCAAGAGTGCTGGCTCCATGAGAGGAACAGACTGACAGCATGGCCTTTGTCAACGCCTATGAAAGAGAAACTAGGGTAATGAGAGAAGCCTGAGACAGACAACAAACTGTGGTAGAGAAACAGATGTGATTTTACAACAGTGGATGAAGAACAATAATAGATAATTGATACGGGTTTATTATATTAATGTCGAAGGGGTTCTTCGGGAGAGGTCCCTCCTTTAACAAATTATATCTGTGTGTAATAAGTATGGCATGCACCAGTGCCGACAAGAGTTTTGCATTCAGCCTTTAAACACATTCCTGATAACAATAAAGATGTTGCAAAGGTCAGGTTGGACGTTAAGACGACACATATTTATTTTACAGTTCAAAGCTCCAGTTAATTCATCAAATATATGTTCATTCTATCATGGCATAACCTAGCTAGTCTTTATCGTCACTATTCAGTCTGCTAATGACACGATGTCCTCGACATTTGCATGCAGATTTTATTTTAAAGTCTTAACTCACATGCATCATAATTCAGCATTCACTTCTCACAATATAATACTCTAGCATCGACCCAATGAGGTATATAGGGTGATCTAGATGTTGAAACACTTTAGGACTCTGTAGAAATAACACCATCCAGGAGCAAGACATATATGCGTCCGTCCACATCGAAAGACACACAGAAAAGGCCAAGAAATATCCTTCACCTCTGCCAAACTGAGACCGGCTGACTTCTGCTAATTCTGCCCCAAAAATGTACTTCCGGGTAACCCATGGATACAGTACATCAACAACATGGTCTCTTAATCGATACCTATTTGATAACGACCAATATGTTATGAGTTTTAATCATAACAATAATCTACAATTAAATACACTATCTATCCTGTATGACATTAAATGTAAGACTGGCAGGGATGGACATAGGATGTATCTGGTGTATATAAAACCAGCGTGCAACAGGGATAATTGGTATATAGGACCCGTGGACCATAGGTGTGTGTCATGAGAATGACCTCGGCCAATAATGCACCTTTTTTGGGGTGCTAAATTGGCTGAGCGTCCTTTCACGATGTACTGTCACAGCAAGGCGATGGCGCCATTTGTTTGGTCCTCGGTTCGATTCCTGGTATCCTGTCATTTATATTTTCTTTTCTGTTGTCTAGTGTCATCCTTTATGTCCAACGAGTACCTGTTAATTACCTTAATTTATTCATTTACTGATCAAAACAATAGAAAGTCTTAACCTTGGTAAAGATGGAAGAAAATTATGGAGGCTCGCCAAAACCTTAAATGATGAGGAATGCAAAAATAAGGAAATAGCCCTAGAGCAAAATGAGAAAATACTCACAAAGAAAGAAGTAGCAAATGCCTTTGCCCAAAAATTCTCACAGGAGAGCCAGATAAATGTTCCACCTGACAGAAAACAAGAAATTATCAAAGAGCAAGAACCTTACCAAAATATACCAACTGTTCCAGAAGAGCATATGACAGCAAACCTCACCATGAGAGAGCTCGAGGCAGCCATTGTATCTCTTAAATAAAGAAGTCACCTGGAAAAGACGTGGTAACAAATGACATGCTTAAAGGGCTAGGGACTAATGCCAAGACCGCCCTCCTCAAGATTATGAACTATAGCTGGAAGCATGGAATTGTGCCACAGGCCTGGAAAGAAGAAGTACTAGTTCCAATCCTCAAAAAGGACAAAGACCAAATGGACCCCAACAGCTACAGACCCATCAGCCTTCTAAGCTGCACGGGAAAGCTTATGGAGAAAATGATCAATACCAGATTAAGTTGGCACCTCGAAGGAAAACAAATTCTACTGCACCAACAGGCAGGATTCAGGAAACACAGGTCTACAGAGGATCAAGCCACCTACATTGCACAGGAAATCAAAGATGATTTCCCAGAAGGAAAGCACACATTAGCAGTCTGATAGACATGGAGAAAGCATTTGATAAAGTTTGGAAAGATGGGCTAAGAGTTAAAATGTTTAAATATGGAGTCTGTGGAAGAATGTATAACTGGATAAGTCACTAACAGCAAGAGTGCAGGTGCATGGACAGTTAAGCAAAAAGACTACAATGGAGCAGGGAGTCCCACAGGGTGGGGTTCTTTCCCCAACACGCTTCTTTATATATCCTTTAGCATGCTGCATTCTTTTTCACAGCGTCCCGTTTTTATAGTGGGTGACTTGTAATGTCTATAGTTTTTGTGCTTATTGGACACTTGCTATCATTTTTGGAATTTACATAAATAAATGAATGGTGAATCTGATGATATAAAATTTGTTTGTGTACATGTTAGATATGATAGGAAGAGAGGAAAGGAAAGATGGGAAAAAAAAATTTAAAAAAAAAAAAAATTTTTTTGTTTTAAAATTAAAAAGAAATAACCAACAAACGAAGAGTCCATATCCCTTGCATCTAGATGAAAGTCATTTGACCAATAGACCAATACAAATCAAATGACAATCTTTTCGTTACACGCATCATCAGTAGCAAAGCAACAAATGCCCTCGTCAGCAGTGACATTCAGCCGTAACCCTAAACCTTTCCGATAAACCTAATCCTAACCCCTAAAATTATACATACTAGCAATGCCATTCTACTTTCGTTTCCGTCTCAGCCATCAAACATATTCTGAGAACCGATATCAGCACTTATAAAGACAAAAATCTCATCCGCACCGCATGGCGTCAGAATCCAATAAAATTAGAGCGAAAATGGCCGCGTGCTTGACGCTGATTCATTTCGATTTAAAAAATTTACAAAAAATAAACGTGAACACACTCATCACTTTTTTAAGATCGGAAACAGAAGCTAACTCTCTTGTAAATAACATTACAACCTCACAAGATAAATCACGTGAAAAGTGCCATAGGGGAGAATTTATCACAGATAAAATGAAGGTAAGTGTGTAGCTCTAATCATAAGCATGTGAAAACGTAATCATTGAAATACAGAGTACCAAGAGTCCAACAAAAACATCTTTTTTGACAATGCCAAGATTGAACCGACAACAGCGAGCAATAGCTATAGGGATGTTAGTTGCTGGAGCGACTATATTAGCTGTATCACAACATTTCAATGTTCACAGGAACACTATATCACGCATTCAAGCTCGTTTCCACCAAACTGGATCCACCGCTGATCGCCATAGAAGTGGCTGACCACGAGTTACCACCCCTGCACAAGACCGTTACATATGCCTTACGTAACAGGTTTATTCAGGCAACATGGACAGCCAGGAACATTCCAGGTTTAAGACCCGTGTCATGCAGAACAGTGCGGAATAGGTGGACAGTTGCTAAAAAGATTACATCATTTGAAATGAAATGCTACAGAAGGATGTTGAGAATACCCTGGACAGAAAAAAAGACCAGCAGAGAAGTACTGCACTCACTAAACGTACAGGAACATTGGCTCCTAAATACCATCGCAATAAGGAAGCTGAAATTTTTCGGTCATATAAAAAGACATAATAGCCTGGAAAAAACAGTGATGGAAGGGGTCGACCTAGACGACGGTGGACCCAGGACATCACAGAGAGTCTGAACTTGTCTTTGGCTGATGCAGGTCGACTTGCCCAGAATCGTGATACATTCAGAGCAGCTGTAATGGAGACAACGTTCTGGAAAGAATACGTCACATGATGAACATGGTAGTGAAATCAAGATTTCATTTTTTCGTGGGGATGCCACACAGACTTTAGTTTTTATCTTTCTTTCATGACACTTTCACTAAAATAAAAGTGATCACTTGGTCTTTTATTCAATATTCAACCATATTGTGTGCCAACTTTTATTTCCTTTCATCCATGAAATCACGCACAGTGCCTACTACAACTAAATGGGCAGGTAGTACGAGAAGATGAAACATCAATATACTTAGAAATCCCACAAGACTGCAGCGTGACATGGAAAGCACAGATAACAAAAACACAGCTAAGGGCAAAACTTTGCATGGCCATCATGAAAAAGTTAGCTGGTACCACACGGGGTGCTGATGAGAATATCCTCAAAAAGCTGTACACAGGCAGAGTCAGACCTGCTATGGAATATGACATCACAACCTGGTCGTCGGCTGCAAAGTCAAATTTTGACAGAGTACACAGACTGCAAAACCAAGCAGCACGTATTATAACAGGGGCCCTAAAGTCCACAAAAATCAACCATATGGAAAACATTACAGGGCTAGTCAATGGAGGATATACGTGACAGCAGAGTTGTACAACACGCTGAAAAATTAAGAGACTCGAAGGACACCCTATGTTCCAGAGAACAAATAGGCTAGGAAGAGGGAGGCTCAAGCGAACTAACTTTGTGGCCCCAGGAAAAGAAAAAAATTAGCAAAAATACCATGCAAGCAAGCTCAGTTGCAAAGAAAATACCAACAAGCACAACTATCCGACTGTGGAAAATAAGATGCTTTCTTGAGCTAAAACCAGATATTCCAGGCATTGAAAGTAAGGGAACACAGACAGAAACACAAAGAAAGTGTATAGCCACCAAGTACAGCGTATCTGGCAGAATCACTACCAATAACACATGTCAATATTTCCTCATCCATGTAAGTTATAATAATAATAATAATAGCCCCTTCAGTCATAACTGACTATGGGAATGTGCCCCTGAGGTGACAGCCCTCAGCTGCTTATTTTCCTGGTGCTCCTTTCGACGTTTTCTCCTCACCTCTGCTTCTTGTGTGAGCCTCTCTTCGCCCAATCTGAGGTGGCGCCGTAAATAGCATCGCCACTTAGTGCGATCGGCAGCTTCATCCTCCCATGTTGCTGGATCCATGTCCAGTGCCCTCATATCTCTCTTGCACACATCTTTGAACCTCAGCTGTGGTCACCCAACTGTTCTCTTGCCATCTGCTAATTGTCCGTAGAAGATATCTTTTGGGATGCGACCATCTTCCATTCGGCGAACATGGCCAAGCCAGCGAAGTCTGCGCTGTCTAAGAAGCGTATACATACTTTGAAGGCCAGCACGTGACAACACCTCGACATTTGTCACTTTATCTTTCCACGAGATGCTGAGGATGCGGCGTAGACACTGCAAATGGAAGGTATTGAGCCTTCTTTCTTGCTTAGCATAGGTCGTCCAGGTCTCGCTGCCATATAGGAGTGTGCTGGTGACGCAGGCATTATATACCGCAGCTTTGGTCTTCATTGT
Organism: Oreohelix idahoensis; assembly: GCA_024509875.1. Lineage (NCBI taxonomy): Eukaryota > Metazoa > Mollusca > Gastropoda > Stylommatophora > Oreohelicidae > Oreohelix > Oreohelix idahoensis. Next base: position 269,985 of record JAMPIV010009920.1, read on the forward strand.
GAGTTTAGAGTTTCCCCAAACACGCGATGTGAGGCGGGCAAAGGTAGCTGCAGCTTTGCCAATGCGGCTGTCGATTTCTGTATCCAGTGAGAGTTTGTCATTGATGGTAGACCCTAGGTATGTGAAGTGGTGCACCACTGCCAATTCACAGTTATCGATAGTGATAACTGGTGCAGCACCCACATCCTGACTCAGCACATTCGTTTTCTTTAGACTTATTGTGAGGCCAAAGTCCTTGCATGCTTTAGTGAAGCGATTCATCAAGCTCTGAAGCTCCTGTTGGCTTTGAGTGATGACTGCAGCATCATCAGCGAACAACAAGTCTCTTATAGTGACCCTTCTGATTTTTGTTTTTGCCTTCAGCCTTGAAAGATTAAACAGACGGCCATCTGACCTAGTGTGAAGGCATATTCCTTCAGTTGCATCTCTGAATGCATGTTTCAAGAGTAAGGCAAAGAAGATTCCGAAGAGGGTCGGAGCCAGAACACAGCCTTGTTTAACGCCACTTTGTATATCAAAGGGCTGTGACGTGCTTCCAGCATATTGGACTGTTCCCTTCATGCCGTCATGGAATGACTTTATCATTTCCAGCATTTTAGAAGGGCAGCCTATTTTCAGGAAGATTTTAAAGAGTCCATCCCTACTAACCAGGTCGAATGCTTTTGTGAGGTCTATAAAGGCGATATATAATGGTCTTTTCTGCTCTCTTGATGTTTCCTGAAGCTGGCGGAGAGAGAAGATCATGTCTGTTGTTGATCTGCCAGCTCGGAATCCACACTGTGACTCTGGATATATGCGCTCAGCTAACTTGTGTAGTCGCATTAAGATGACTTTGGCAAAAACCTTACCAACAATACTAAGAAGAGAGATGCCTCTGTGGTTATTGCAATCACTTCTGTCTCCTTTATTTTTATACAGTGTTACAATCTTGGCATCTCGCATGTCTTGAGGAATAGTTGTCTCTTCCCAACACTGGCACAGCATCCTATGCAGGGGATGTAATAGCGTGCTCTTACAGCATTTGATTAAATCAGGAGGAATCCCATCACTGCCTGGTGCTTTGCCAGAGGCTATCAATGGCCTTGCTGAGTTCCTCTAACGTTGGTTCGGCATCCAGCTCCTCCATAGTTGGCAGACTGTTGACACCATCAAGGGCTGCAGGCGTAACGGTATTGTCTCTAGCGTAAAGCTCAGAGTAGTGCTCGACCCACCTCTCCATCTGCTTACCCTTATCGGTTAGCTTCTCTCCACTGATGGTTTTTAGCGGTGCCGTCTTACTTTTATGGGGGCCAAGTGCTTTCTTTATACCGTCATACATTTGTCTAATGTTGCCTGTTTGCGCTGCGATCTGGATGCTCTCACTGAGCTGGAGCCAGTAGTCATTTGCACAGCGTCGAGCAGTTTGTTGAACTTTGCTTCTCGTAGCTCTCAGGATCTGTAGGGTTCTGGCACTCGGTAAACGTTTGTATTCATTCATAGCACTGCGCTTAGCTTCAATGACAGGTGCCATCACATCTGATGAAGCATCAAACCAGTCATTTGACTTTGCTGTTTTCTTACCAAAGGTGGCAAGTGCAGTACTTTGAATGGTGTTCCGTAGATGCTCCCAGTTCTCTGTAATAGTATCACCATGCTGAGGGCTACTGAGCACTTTCTCGAAGGTCGCAGTGAATTGAGCAATCATGAAAGGGTCTGACATCTTGCTGGTATCAATACGTGGTTTCCCTTCATGTCTGACACCTCGTCTAGTGAATATCCCTTCACATAAAGTTCAATATATATATTTTTCATAAAGATATAGGAATCCCAGACATGGGTTCTCACATGTAGCAGTGATCTCTTGGTTCATCGAGCGATAGTACAGGCATCCCTTTTTCTCACTTGATAAATACAAAGTATATGGATTTCAACATGGCTGTTCTTCTCTCGTGAGCTTCACTCACTATTGGATACAGACCAAAATTGGTCATTCGTTAAATGTCCTCATTTCTTCATAGCTTCTATCATAGAGGTAATTGAATAATATCATATAATCTAGTGCTGATACATAGGAATGTCATCTTCCTTTGAATAAATATTCTTTTCAAAAGTACCACTGTGCATCTGCTTATCGACAACGATGGCGAAGCCCAAGTTCATAATAAATTGTGGTTTTACCTTTCTATGCGAAATATAACTTTGCCATTCCTTGGCCAAAGAGAATAAACACTGGGGTAAAGTACATACAACATGTCTAAATGACTATCACTTTTCCCCATCTACTTATAGATCACTTTTTTTGGCGATAAGCCGGCTACAACAAAATTCGACATCCCGACAGGATGACAGCCATGAATCACACCCCCTGCTAGCGATACTTCCGCTGCATAGCCTTTGACCTTTTCTAGCGACAACCAACATAGTTCGACCTAGAAATGTAAAGATATACATATATAAGACAGACTCGTCCTACTCATACAAACACTACGTATAAATTCAGGCCATAGATATACTGAAGCAAGAACAATCTATTCCTACCCAGGCAAAGAATAAATCGCAGTAGGCCTAGATTCGTCCGCGGAGTCCGATCGAAGATGACGGAACTCCTTTCAAGGGAAGTAACTCAAAAATGACTTCTCCTTAAGCACTTAAAAAGGAAATACTTTGTTTACAAAATATTTGCGAACATAATAAGTATATAAATGTATTATATTGCAAGATAGTAAAGATTGCACTTTACAGTCTTACCACACCTCCCGGGGAAAAAAAAAAAAAAAAATTTTTTTTTTTTTTAAATACATCTAGGAGCAACGTACAATAGGCTCACAACGCAAGAATACTGCGCAGATGAAAATATCAGGAATAACTATAATTCCTAATATGACCGGTGAGAATATATCTCAAAATCTGAGAGAAATTGTTTCTCTACGAATAAATGTTTCCAGGAAGGTGTGATCTACGTATAATACAATTCTGGTAATTATACAATGCATACCAAAAATTCATACTATAATCTTAAATTTATGATTTATGAAGAAACAATCATCAAAGAACAGCGGTGAATAAACATCAATAAACCGCTAAGTAGCGATACCATCATTCTATTATTAAATTACAAATGTGTATCTTAGTAAAGAAACAAAAAATAACTGTTGTAAAGTTATACATATTAAAAAGATCCAATATTTAACAGTTAAGTGGCATCATGTGGGCATCTGGACAGAATGTCCGCCATCACATTTTCTGAACCACGGATAGCTCGTACAGAGAAATGAAAAGGTTGAAGAGCGATTGCGTATCGAGTTGATCTCGAGCTCTTCAAGTTCTTACTTTGGATAGCCGTAAGAGCTTTTTGGTCAGTTTCCACTACGAAATGCGCGCCCAGAAGGAATCTTTGGAGTTTGAGAATTGACCAAACCATTGCCAATAATTCACGGTCTAAAACCGAGTAATTCCTTTCTGCAGCATTAAGTTTTCTGGATATATACATTACAGGATGCAGAGTTCCAGAGTACTCTTGCATTAGTGCCGCTCCAATCCCAGTGGATGAAGCGTCACTACGAAGAACAAATGTCTTATCTGTTGTAGGTAACACTAAAATAGGTGGTGATGAAAACATAGTTTTGATCTTCTCTAGTGAAGATTGGCATTCATGAGACCAGTGAACCATGTTAGGCGACCCTTTCTTTAATAGTGTAGAGAGAGGTGCCATGATAGAGGACAGATTCGGAATGAAACGTCCATAAAATTGTATGAGACCTAAAAGACTTCGCACTTGCTTTTTAGTCCTAGGGATAGAGATGTTAAGTATCTTAGTGATATTATGGTCTTCTGTCTTCAAGAAACCGTGACCTACTCGATGGCCTAAGAAAGCAATTTCGCTAAAGCCAATACAAGCTTTAGATGGTTTTGCTGTAAGGTTATACTCACGCAGAGTTGATAATAATTCAACTAACCCTGAATAGTGATCTTCCCAAGTATCGCTGAAAAGACAGATGTCGTCTAGATAAGCAATGACATCTGACCGATACGATAGGATTCGACGCATCATGCGTACAAATGTAGCTGGTGCGTTCATAAGGCCGAAAGGCATAAAATTCCATTGGAAAAGGCCTCTGGGAGTAGAGAAAGCGGTAAGAGGTTTGGCGCGTTCGGATAATGGAACTTGCCAATATCCTTTAGACAAATCAAGTTTAGTGAAAAAATGCGATTTAGAAAGACGAGTAAGTAACTCTTCTAGTAAAGGCATAGGTTCAGCATCGAACTTCGTAACTTGATTCAATTTGCGATAGTCAACGCAAAGACGTATGTTATTGTCTTTTTTTCGAACAATAACCATCGGCGAAGAATATGCAGAAGTGGATGGTTCGATTATTTGTAAATCTATCATTTCATCTAACTCCTTTTCAACCTGTGTTTGGAAATGTATAGGGATAGGATAAGGTCTAACCCTAATTGGAGTATGTTCAGTTAGAACAATGTCATGCTCAATGACATGAGTTTGTCCAGGGATGTCAGTGAGGACATCCTGAAATGTTTGTAACATAGACGAAACTTGTCACTGTTCTCCTAGAGACAAATCAGGAGAAACAGTAACGTCTTTCCATGATTCACTAGAATGAAGTGGGATCATTGGAAGCGGAAGATTAACATCCGAAAAACTTGTTTCCTCATCCTGTATTACAGACAGTGATGAGTAATGACCATGTTTGACATGAGAATCGTCCGTTGCCTGGAAAATAGGCTGTAGATAGTCAGGACGTTCATGGAACTCCGTAAGCATATTGATGTGGAAGGTTTTATGCTTCCCGTTAATATCGACGATGTAGTCAACATCTGAAATTTTCGATATTATATCGTACGGACCTTTCCAACTAATAAGGAGTCTGTTTTCACGACAAGGTAGCAAAACAAATGCTTTGTCACCAGGACAAAGTTGTCGTAAAGTTCTCTTCTTATTAGCAAATTGTCTTGCCTTCTGCTTAGCAAATTCAGAAGAGGACGTTGCCAATTTGCATGCTTCGATAATCTTTTGTCTCAGCGCGATGACATACTCGTAAGAAGATTTTGTGTCATCGTCAATATTGTCAGCTGTTATAAGATCATGCAGCAAAGACATTGGGCCGCGCGGTCGCGCGCCAAAGACAAGTTCAAAGGGCGAAAACCCTGTATGTTCATTGGGGACCTCTCTGTACGCGAAGAGGGCCGCGGGTAAAACCCTATCCCAATCTTGAGGATGATCCTCAGTTATCTTCCCTAATAAGTTCTTAAGTGTTCTATTTAGTCGCTCGACCATCCCATTGGACATAGGATGATAGATGCTACTCAAAGATCTCTCTATCTGTAGAGTAGACATTACTTGAGACATGGTATCCGATATCAGTTGGGTGCCATGATCTGATAATATTTCTCCGGGGAATCCCAGCCGAGAAAATATAAGCCAAAGAGCATCTGCAATGTCAGCGGTAGTAATGCTCTTTAGAGGGATAGCCTCTGGCCAACGTGTGCACATGTCTACACACGTTAAGATAAACTGATGTCCTCTAGCAGATTTGATCTTGAATGGACCAATGATGTCTATCGCCATTTTCTGGAATGGACGAATAGGAATATCTGCAGCCTGAATAGGCGCAGCATGACGAGGACCTTTGGATTTGACTTCTTGACATACTTTACAGGATCGACAATAGATCCGTATGTCCTTGTTCACAAAAGGCCAAAAGAAAGCCGCAAGAACTCTTGACTTTGTACGGGAAAAAAACCCATGTGACCAGCACACTGAGAGTCGTGTGCATGTTGTAAGATCTTAACTCTCAAATTCTTGGGTACAAGAATCTGAGAATGACTTGACTTAATGGAGTCTTGCACCATACGTACAAGTACGCCATTCTTCATTGTAATCCAAGATTTACAATTTGAATCTTTATTCGGATCACCTTTCGTTACAAGAGTGAAGAATTTCTTAAGAGTCGGATCTTCTTCTTGTTGTTTTATAAACGAGTCACGAGAAATTACCAAGGGATCATCTTGGTTATGCACTTCATTATCTTCAACAGATGAAGTTTCAGGCATATTGAGAGCTTGAGCTCTAGTGGCTACCGCATTAGCAGATTGCATATTCTGATTTTCCCAAACGGAAATTTGCTCCGGAGTGCATTCTTTGACTCCGTGAATGCGACCGATGATAAGATCAGCGATCGGATTCGGCAAAAGACATGCGTGTACATCTCCTGTGAAGAAAGGAGTAGCAATCCTAATGATAGCGGTAGAGTATTTCTCTATGGTGCCGCCAAATGTTACGCATTTGACTACTTTGCCTGTAGAATGAGAAGGATCTATGAGTGACTGCCTAACCCCAATAGTTGTGCATCCAGAATCAAAAAGTACTGAGACTGGATTGTCATTTACTAAACCTTTGTGTAAGACAAGAGAACCTCTCCCATCATGCGCGATTGACGCAGGAAGAGCGGGAAGAGGATGGCCACAGCTTAAAGTAGACACTGTGGTTGGCTCAAATAATGTTTTGCATTGGGGGCACTGAGATGCTCTCCCAAAATCAAAAGCGGCACATGCCATATTATTAGAGTCATCATTATCTTTATTTTGTTTATAGGCTTCGTGGGACTCTTGCTGTGCAGAGTTCGCCTGGTAATGAGCTTTATGTTTTTTGAATTGTGCTCTACCTCTGTTATTATTGCCTCTGTACTTATCATTGTTTCCACTATTATAACCCCTACTCGGGTTTGAATCATAGCCCTTTGGTTACTATCATCATATTCATTATAATGAGTATCTCTGTAATTATGATCTTGTTGTCTCCATGAAGGAAAACTTGGATAGTTTCTAGAATGACTTCCTTTGCGAAAGTTCCTGTAATTATGACCACCCCTGAATCGAGGGCTGTCAGCTCTTCTCCAGGTATTCGAAGAAGAACCCTGAAATGATTGGTTACCTTGGTTCTGATAACTGTAATAGTTACCTTTTTTATTAAACCTATTTTGAGGTCCTTGGAATTTGTTAGAGTGATTAGGGTTGTATGGTGTTGCAGAAGCAACTGGCATACCTTCTTTAACCTTACTGTTGCTAATAGCTACGTCCGGATGTGCAGTGACGTATTGGGTACAATACTGTTCCATTTCTTTTAGAGACTTAGGTTTACGCTCATGTAAGAATTCGAGGAAAGGTTTATTTATACTTGACATAATCTTGTCTCTGAGTATCAAGTCCATAAGGGCTTCATAAGTCTTTTCTGTTTTGGATAGCTCAATCCAACGATCAAATGTAAGACGTGTCCTTGCAATGAATTCTGAGAATTCTACACCTGCCTCAGGCACCATTGTCTTAAACAACTTCCGATAACCCTCTTCAGACAACTGATACTTCTTTAATAAGGCTGCCCTAATAACATCATAGTTATCTTTGTCAGCCTCTTCAACCAAACTTAAACTAGTCAGAGAATCACCTTTCAGATTTTCTGATAACTGGTTAGCATATTGTGATTTATCTACATTATGAGCTCGACAAGAGCGTTCAAATCTATTAAGCCAGAATGTTATGTCATCACTGGAAGGGTTGAACGCTGGTACCTTGACCTTGTAAGTAAAGGGTTTACCATTACCACTAGATGCTTGATTAACATTACTTATGTTTGTTAACTTTAACTTTTCTAACTCAAATGCTAAAAGTTCTTTTTTGTGTTCATGTTCTCTTATTGCTTTTTTCTCTTCTGCAGCAGCTTCATCTTTTCTTTTCTCTTTTTCCATTTCCATCTGGAATCTTTTTTCATCAGTCTGTATCTGCAATTTCTTTTGTTCATCCTCTCTTTGTAATTTTTTTTCCTCAGCTTCTAATCTTTTCTCCTCAGCTGCTAATTTCTTTTCTTCAATCAATGCTTTTCTTTCTTCAGCAGCAGCAGCAACTTTTCTCTTTTCTGCAGCTAATGCTTTGTCATATTGAGCAACTGCCCATTCTTCTAATTGCTGACCAGTCTTATCAAGAGCTTTGCCTTGTGTGATAAAATAATCTAATGTAGACATCTTGTCTAATAAGATCAGTAATTTGCAAAAGTAAATAAATTCACTTTCTTAGTCTTAATCAAAGACCTTGTATGATAACTTTGTAACCTGTGGAAAATAGTACTTAACTATCCCAATCACTGTGGGAAACAAGCCTTACAAAGGTCTTGTATAAATCCTTATATAATAACAGCTATAAGTTGCTGGTTCACTCTATAATATAAGTGCAGTGCACCAGAAATAGTGTTTTATATCATCAACTGTGTACCTTTAGTAATAGCAATTAACTATCAGTTGATTCTTGTACATCAATTTATATGATCAACTATATTTTAAATAGTGTATGTCGATCAGGCACAAAACAAAACAGTTATACAGAAGAACATGAAAACATAAACCGCAAGAGGATAACAAATACAAATAACGCCACAGTATATAAATATAAATTGAGAATAGAACTGAAAGATAGAATAGGGTAGACCAACAAATTACAAACAAATCAAAACAAAACTAAAGTATGTGAAGAAAATTCCGAAAACAACACTGACCATATCGTCACAACTAACCAAAAAAAATAGCAACAGCAGTCACTTTGCAAATTCCAGTATCGGAAATTTGCTCACCCTATAGACAACGCTCACAATAGACGACCTCTATCACGTGGTATGATCTAAGGGAGACTCCGCCCAACCGAAACAACAACCCGCTGGATACAAACAAATATCACATATAAATATTTAAACATAAATACATAAATGCATAAATAGTATGGCAATATGATGTAAATAGAGTGTTGCAGAAAGAATGTGTTGTAAAGAAGGCTCAGTTACACTGCCTAATAGTACAGTACTGTGGTACTTTATTAAACAAATACTTCTGGTCTAATTATTTTAAATTCAACACAGAAATAGAAGCTCCATCGTTGATGTGAATGATAACAATCGATGTAGGACTTCTCAGTTCAATAACACTTCCTTTCGCAAACACTGTCAAATATTCTCCAGTCCTGATGTGTAATGTTCTATGTTTCAACCAAGCTTGCTGTGTAACACTGTCAGTTGTATGGCAAATGTCCAACGAACCAAATGTCAACAAACGCTGACCTAGTTACTGCATACTGTCGACAGGACAGGTCACGCTGACATCACTGTAGAGTTGTACTGCTGATGTATTTGTGTGTCGTAACAGACCACAAGGAACGGTCTGGTCTCAGTAGTTTACTTCTCAATATGGTCACTGTGCAGGTTGACCCAGGAAGCTGGCACACCAGTTGTTAACTCACGTTTTATTTGTTAAATGCCGTGAATGTCCACCAGTTGATAAATGTAGATGTTGGGACTGGTGTGGTAAAGTGTAACGATTGTCAACTCATTAAACCCAGCACAGTTTTGGTCATACAGGTCATCTTGTCCTGGAACGTGATGAGGCTCTGACAAGAATGTGAGTGTAGACAATGAGTGTGTATATGAATGTCAGAACGCGAATGGTAGAATGATTCGATAGAGTTGTCAGGTTGGTAGTACATCACTCATACTCACACTGTTCGAATTCAAGAAGTACTGGAACTACGGTGGTCTTTTTATAACATTTAATGAGACGCACACTTGGACAGTACGTGTATGGTTACAGGAACAAATGTCGACATAGACAGCATAATGTTGGTCACGGGTATATCCTCTTAAGTTAGCATTCATGCTTGGCAAATATCATAATGGAGCATTCGTAAATAAGCATTCAGAGTTCCATCATGTAAATCATCTGGCTTTACTGACTGGGCACGTCAGTCCATAACCAATATATAGGAAGGCTCCTAGACTTAACCTCGTCTAGCGAATATCCCTTCACGTAAAGTTCAATATATATATTTTTCATAAAGATATAGGAATCCCAGACATGGGTTCTCACATGTAGCAGTGATCTCTTGGTTCATCGAGCGATAGTACAGGCATCCCTTTTTCTCACTTGATAAATACAAAGTATATGGATTTCAACATGGCTGTTCTTCTCTCGTGAGCTTCACTCACTATTGGATACAGACCAAAATTGGTCATTCGTTAAATGTCCTCATTTCTTCATAGCTTCTATCATAAAGGTAATTGAATAATATCATATAATCTAGTGCTGATACATAGGAATGTCATCTTCCTTTGAATAAATATTCTTTTCAAAAGTACCACTGTGCATCTGCTTATCGACAACGATGGCGAAGCCCAAGTTCATAATAAATTGTGGTTTTACCTTTCTATGCGAAATATAACTTTGCCATTCCTTGGCCAAAGAGAATAAACACTGGGGTAAAGTACATACAACATGTCTAAATGACTATCACTTTTCCCCATCTACTTATAGATCACTTTTTTGGCGATAAGCCGGCTACAACAAAATTCGACATCCCGACAGGATGACAGCCATGAATCACACCCCCTGCTAGCGATACTTCCGCTGCATAGCCTTTGACCTTTTCTAGCGACAACCAACATAGTTCGACTTAGAAATGTAAAGATATACATATATAAGACAGACTCGTCCTACTCATACAAACACTACGTATAAATTCAGGCCATAGATATACTGAAGCAAGAACAATCTATTCCTACCCAGGCAAAGAATAAATCGCAGTAGGCCTAGATTCGTCCGCGGAGTCCGATCGAAGATGACGGAACTCCTTTCAAGGGAAGTAACTCAAAAATGACTTCTCCTTAAGCACTTAAAAAGGAAATACTTTGTTTACAAAATATTTGCGAACATAATAAGTATATAAATGTATTATATTGCAAGATAGTAAAGATTGCACTTTACAGTCTTACCACACCTCCCGGGAAAAAAAAAAAAAAAAAAATTTTTTTTTTTTTTAAATACATCTAGGAGCAACGTACAATAGGCTCACAACGCAAGAATACTGCGCAGATGAAAATATCAGGAATAACTATAATTCCTAATATGACCGGTGAGAATATATCTCAAAATCTGAGAGAAATTGTTTCTCTACGAATAAATGTTTCCAGGAAGGTGTGATCTACGTATAATACAATTCTGGTAATTATACAATGCATACCAAAAATTCATACTATAATCTTAAATTTATGATTTATGAAGAAACAATCATCAAAGAACAGCGGTGAATAAACATCAATAAACCGCTAAGTAGCGATACCATCATTCTATTATTAAATTACAAATGTGTATCTTAGTAAAGAAACAAAAAATAACTTGTAAAGTTATACATATTAAAAAGATCCAATATTTAACAGTTAAGTGGCATCATGTGGGCATGTGGACAGAATGTCCGCCATCACATTTTCTGAACCACGGATAGCTCGTACAGAGAAATGAAAAGGTTGAAGAGCGATTGCGTATCGAGTTGATCTCGAGCTCTTCAAGTTCTTACTTTGGATAGCCGTAAGAGCTTTTTGGTCAGTTTCCACTACGAAATGCGCGCCCAGAAGGAATCTTTGGAGTTTGAGAATTGACCAAACCATTGCCAATAATTCACGGTCTAAAACCGAGTAATTCCTTTCTGCAGCATTAAGTTTTCTGGATATATACATTACAGGATGCAGAGTTCCAGAGTACTCTTGCATTAGTGCCGCTCCAATCCCAGTGGATGAAGCGTCACTACGAAGAACAAATGTCTTATCTGTTGTAGGTAACACTAAAATAGGTGGTGATGAAAACATAGTTTTGATCTTCTCTAGTGAAGATTGGCATTCATGAGACCAGTGAACCATGTTAGGCGACCCTTTCTTTAATAGTGTAGAGAGAGGTGCCATGATAGAGGACAGATTCGGAATGAAACGTCCATAAAATTGTATGAGACCTAAAAGACTTCGCACTTGCTTTTTAGTCCTAGGGATAGAGATGTTAAGTATCTTAGTGATATTATGGTCTTCTGTCTTCAAGAAACCGTGACCTACTCGATGGCCTAAGAAAGCAATTTCGCTAAAGCCAATACAAGCTTTAGATGGTTTTGCTGTAAGGTTATACTCACGCAGAGTTGATAATAATTCAACTAACCCTGAATAGTGATCTTCCCAAGTATCGCTGAAAAGACAGATGTCGTCTAGATAAGCAATGACATCTGACCGATACGATAGGATTCGACGCATCATGCGTACAAATGTAGCTGGTGCGTTCATAAGGCCGAAAGGCATAAAATTCCATTGGAAAAGGCCTCTGGGAGTAGAGAAAGCGGTAAGAGGTTTGGCGCGTTCGGATAATGGAACTTGCCAATATCCTTTAGACAAATCAAGTTTAGTGAAAAAATGCGATTTAGAAAGACGAGTAAGTAACTCTTCTAGTAAAGGCATAGGTTCAGCATCGAACTTCGTAACTTGATTCAATTTGCGATAGTCAACGCAAAGACGTATGTTATTGTCTTTTTTTCGAACAATAACCATCGGCGAAGAATATGCAGAAGTGGATGGTTCGATTATTTGTAAATCTATCATTTCATCTAACTCCTTTTCAACCTGTGTTTGGAAATGTATAGGGATAGGATAAGGTCTAACCCTAATTGGAGTATGTTCAGTTAGAACAATGTCATGCTCAATGACATGAGTTTGTCCAGGGATGTCAGTGAGGACATCCTGAAATGTTTGTAACATAGACGAAACTTGTCACTGTTCTCCTAGAGACAAATCAGGAGAAACAGTAACGTCTTTCCATGATTCACTAGAATGAAGTGGGATCATTGGAAGCGGAAGATTAACATCCGAAAAACTTGTTTCCTCATCCTGTATTACAGACAGTGATGAGTAATGACCATGTTTGACATGAGAATCGTCCGTTGCCTGGAAAATAGGCTGTAGATAGTCAGGACGTTCATGGAACTCCGTAAGCATATTGATGTGGAAGGTTTTTATGCTTCCCGTTAATATCGACGATGTAGTCAACATCTGAAATTTTCGATATTATATCGTACGGACCTTTCCAACTAATAAGGAGTCTGTTTTCACGACAAGGTAGCAAAACAAATGCTTTGTCACCGGGACAAAGTTGTCGTAAAGTTCTCTTCTTATTAGCAAATTGTCTTGCCTTCTGCTTAGCAAATTCAGAAGAGGACGTTGCCAATTTGCATGCTTCGATAATCTTTTGTCTCAGCGCGATGACATACTCGTAAGAAGATTTTGTGTCATCGTCAATATTGTCAGCTGTTATAAGATCATGCAGCAAAGACATTGGGCCGCGCGGTCGCGCGCCAAAGACAAGTTCAAAGGGCGAAAACCCTGTATGTTCATTGGGGACCTCTCTGTACGCGAAGAGGGCCGCGGGTAAAACCCTATCCCAATCTTGAGGATGATCCTCAGTTATCTTCCCTAATAAGTTCTTAAGTGGTCTATTTAGTCGCTCGACCATCCCATTGGACATAGGATGATAGATGCTACTCAAAGATCTCTCTATCTGTAGAGTAGACATTACTTGAGACATGGTATCCGATATCAGTTGGGTGCCATGATCTGATAATATTTCTCAGGGGAATCCCAGCCGAGAAAATATAAGCCAAAGAGCATCTGCAATGTCAGCGGTAGTAATGCTCTTTAGAGGGATAGCCTCTGGCCAACGTGTGCACATGTCTACACACGTTAAGATAAACTGATGTCCTCTAGCAGATTTGATCTTGAATGGACCAATGATGTCTATCGCCATTTTCTGGAATGGACGAATAGGAATATCTGCAGCCTGAATAGGCGCAGCATGACGAGGACCTTTGGATTTGACTTCTTGACATACTTTACAGGATCGACAATAGATCCGTATGTCCTTGTTCACAAAAGGCCAAAAGAAAGCCGCAAGAACTCTTGACTTTGTACGGGAAAAACCCATGTGACCAGCACACTGAGAGTCGTGTGCATGTTGTAAGATCTTAACTCTCAAATTCTTGGGTACAAGAATCTGAGAATGACTTGACTTAATGGAGTCTTGCACCATACGTACAAGTACGCCATTCTTCATTGTAATCCAAGATTTACAATTTGAATCTTTATTCGGATCACCTTTCGTTACAAGAGTGAAGAATTTCTTAAGAGTCGGATCTTCTTCTTGTTGTTTTATAAACGAGTCACGAGAAATTACCAAGGGATCATCTTGGTTATGCACTTCATTATCTTCAACAGATGAAGTTTCAGGCATATTGAGAGCTTGAGCTCTAGTGGCTACCGCATTAGCAGATTGCATATTCTGATTTTCCCAAACGGAAATTTGCTCCGGAGTGCATTCTTTGACTCCGTGAATGCGACCGATGATAAGATCAGCGATCGGATTCGGCAAAAGACATGCGTGTACATCTCCTGTGAAGAAAGGAGTAGCAATCCTAATGATAGCGGTAGAGTATTTCTCTATGGTGCCGCCAAATGTTACGCATTTGACTACTTTGCCTGTAGAATGAGAAGGATCTATGAGTGACTGCCTAACCCCAATAGTTGTGCATCCAGAATCAAAAAGTACTGAGACTGGATTGTCATTTACTAAACCTTTGTGTAAGACAAGAGAACCTCTCCCATCATGCGCGATTGACGCAGGAAGAGCGGGAAGAGGATGGCCACAGCTTAAAGTAGACACTGTGGTTGGCTCAAATAATGTTTTGCATTGGGGGCACTGAGATGCTCTCCCAAAATCAAAAGCGGCACATGCCATATTATTAGAGTCATCATTATCTTTATTTTGTTTATAGGCTTCGTGGGACTCTTGCTGTGCAGAGTTCGCCTGGTAATGAGCTTTATGTTTTTTGAATTGTGCTCTACCTCTGTTATTATTGCCTCTGTACTTATCATTGTTTCCACTATTATAACCCCTACTCGGGTTTGAATCATAGCTCCTTTGGTTACTATCATCATATTCATTATAATGAGTATCTCTGTAATTATGATCTTGTTGTCTCCATGAAGGAAAACTTGGATAGTTTCTAGAATGACTTCCTTTGCGAAAGTTCCTGTAATTATGACCACCCCTGAATCGAGGGCTGTCAGCTCTTCTCCAGGTATTCGAAGAAGAACCCTGAAATGATTGGTTACCTTGGTTCTGATAACTGTAATAGTTACCTTTTTTATTAAACCTATTTTGAGGTCCTTGGAATTTGTTAGAGTGATTAGGGTTGTATGGTGTTGCAGAAGCAACTGGCATACCTTCTTTAACCTTACTGTTGCTAATAGCTACGTCCGGATGTGCAGTGACGTATTGGGTACAATACTGTTCCATTTCTTTTAGAGACTTAGGTTTACGCTCATGTAAGAATTCGAGGAAAGGTTTATTTATACTTGACATAATCTTGTCTCTGAGTATCAAGTCCATAAGGGCTTCATAAGTCTTTTCTGTTTTGGATAGCTCAATCCAACGATCAAATGTAAGACGTGTCCTTGCAATGAATTCTGAGAATTCTACACCTGCCTCAGGCACCATTGTCTTAAACAACTTCCGATAACCCTCTTCAGACAACTGATACTTCTTTAATAAGGCTGCCCTAATAACATCATAGTTATCTTTGTCAGCCTCTTCAACCAAACTTAAACTAGTCAGAGAATCACCTTTCAGATTTTCTGATAACTGGTTAGCATATTGTGATTTATCTACATTATGAGCTCGACAAGAGCGTTCAAATCTATTAAGCCAGAATGTTATGTCATCACTGGAAGGGTTGAACGCTGGTACCTTGACCTTGTAAGTAAAGGGTTTACCATTACCACTAGATGCTTGATTAACATTACTTATGTTTGTTAACTTTAACTTTTCTAACTCAAATGCTAAAAGTTCTTTTTTGTGTTCATGTTCTCTTATTGCTTTTTTCTCTTCTGCAGCAGCTTCATCTTTTCTTTTCTCTTTTTCCATTTCCATCTGGAATCTTTTTTCATCAGTCTGTATCTGCAATTTCTTTTGTTCATCCTCTCTTTGTAATTTTTTTTTCCTCAGCTTCTAATCTTTTCTCCTCAGCTGCTAATTTCTTTTCTTCAATCAATGCTTTTCTTTCTTCAGCAGCAGCAGCAACTTTTCTCTCTTCTGCAGCTAATGCTTTGTCATATTGAGCAACTGCCCATTCTTCTAATTGCTGACCAGTCTTATCAAGAGCTTTGCCTTGTGTGATAAAATAATCTAATGTAGACATCTTGTCTAATAAGATCAGTAATTTGCAAAAGTAAATAAATTCACTTTCTTAGTCTTAATCAAAGACCTTGTATGATAACTTTGTAACCTGTGGAAAATAGTACTTAACTATCCCAATCACTGTGGGAAACAAGCCTTACAAAGGTCTTGTATAAATCCTTATATAATAACAGCTATAAGTTGCTGGTTCACTCTATAATATAAGTGCAGTGCACCAGAAATAGTGTTTTATATCATCAACTGTGTACCTTTAGTAATAGCAATTAACTATCAGTTGATTCTTGTACATCAATTTATATGATCAACTATATTTTAAATAGTGTATGTCGATCAGGCACAAAACAAAACAGTTATACAGAAGAACATGAAAACATAAACCGCAAGAGGATAACAAATACAAATAACGCCACAGTATATAAATATAAATTGAGAATAGAACTGAAAGATAGAATAGGGTAGACCAACAAATTACAAACAAATCAAAACAAAACTAAAGTATGTGAAGAAAATTCCGAAAACAACACTGACCATATCGTCACAACTAACCAAAAAAAATAGCAACAGCAGTCGCTTTGCAAATTCCAGTATCGGAAATTTGCTCACCCTATAGACAACGCTCACAATAGACGACCTCTATCACGTGGTATGATCTAAGGGAGACTCCGCCCAACCGAAACAACAACCCGCTGGATACAAACAAATATCACATATAAATATTTAAACATAAATACATAAATGCATAAATAGTATGGCAATATGATGTAAATAGAGTGTTGCAGAAAGAATGTGTTGTAAAGAAGGCTCAGTTACACTGCCTAATAGTACAGTACTGTGGTACTTTATTAAACAAATACTTCTGGTCTAATTATTTTAAATTCAACACAGAAATAGAAGCTCCATCGTTGATGTGAATGATAACAATCGATGTAGGACTTCTCAGTTCAATAACACTTCCTTTCGCAAACACTGTCAAATATTCTCCAGTCCTGATGTGTAATGTTCTATGTTTCAACCAAGCTTGCTGTGTAACACTGTCAGTTGTATGGCAAATGTCCAACGAACCAAATGTCAACAAACGCTGACCTAGTTACTGCATACTGTCGACAGGACAGGTCACGCTGACATCACTGTAGAGTTGTACTGCTGATGTATTTGTGTGTCGTAACAGACCACAAGGAACGGTCTGGTCTCAGTAGTTTACTTCTCAATATGGTCACTGTGCAGGTTGACCCAGGAAGCTGGCACACCAGTTGTTAACTCACGTTATTTGTTAAATGCCGTGAATGTCCACCAGTTGATAAATGTAGATGTTGGGACTGGTGTGGTAAAGTGTAACGATTGTCAACTCATTAAACCCAGCACAGTTTTGGTCATACAGGTCATCTTGTCCTGGAACGTGATGAGGCTCTGACAAGAATGTGAGTGTAGACAATGAGTGTGTATATGAATGTCAGAACGCGAATGGTAGAATGATTCGATAGAGTTGTCAGGTTGGTAGTACATCACTCATACTCACACTGTTCGAATTCAAGAAGTACTGGAACTACGGTGGTCTTTTTATAACATTTAATGAGACGCACCCTTGGACAGTACGTGTATGGTTACAGGAACAAATGTCGACATAGACAGCATAATGTTGGTCACGGGTATATCATCTTAAGTTAGCATTCATGCTTGGCAAATATCATAATGGAGCATTCGTAAATAAGCATTCAGAGTTCCATCATGTAAATCATCTGGCTTTACTGACTGGGCACGTCAGTCCATAACCAATATATAGGAAGGCTCCTAGACTTAACCTCGTCTAGCGAATATCCCTTCACGTAAAGTTCAATATATATATTTTTCATAAAGATATAGGAATCCCAGACATGGGTTCTCACATGTAGCAGTGATCTCTTGGTTCATCGAGCGATAGTACAGGCATCCCTTTTTCTCACTCGATAAATACAAAGTATATGGATTTCAACATGGCTGTTCTTCTCTCGTGAGCTTCACTCACTATTGGATACAGACCAAAATTGGTCATTCGTTAAATGTCCTCATTTCTTCATAGCTTCTATCATAGAGGTAATTGAATAGTATCATATAATCTAGTGCTGATACATAGGAATGTCATCTTCCTTTGAATAAATATTCTTTCCAAAAGTACCACTGTGCATCTGCTTATCGACAACGATGGCGAAGCCCAAGTTCATAATAAATTGTGGTTTTACCTTTCTATGCGAAATATAACTTTGCCATTCCTTGGCCAAAGAGAATAAACACTGGGGTAAAGTACATACAACATGTCTAAATGACTATCACTTTTCCCCATCTACTTATAGATCACTTTTTTGGCGATAAGCCGGCTACAACAAAATTCGACATCCCGACAGGATGACAGCCATGAATCACACCCCCTGCTAGCGATACTTCCGCTGCATAGCCTTTGACCTTTTCTAGCGACAACCAACATAGTTCGACCTAGAAATGTAAAGATATACATATATAAGACAGACTCGTCCTACTCATACAAACACTACGTATAAATTCAGGCCATAGATATACTGAAGCAAGAACAATCTATTCCTACCCAGGCAAAGAATAAATCGCAGTAGGCCTAGATTCGTCCGCGGAGTCCGATCGAAGATGACGGAACTCCTTTCAAGGGAAGTAACTCAAAAATGACTTCTCCTTAAGCACTTAAAAAGGAAATACTTTGTTTACAAAATATTTGCGAACATAATAAGTATATAAATGTATTATATTGCAAGATAGTAAAGATTGCATTTTACAGACACCTTATGCTGGGGTTTTGTCTGAAAGTAGGTGTTGGTCACGCAGAGGTCATGGTGGACACACAACTCTAAGAGCCGTTGTCCATTTTCATTCATCTTGCCAATACCAAACCTGCCCAGACATGAAGGCCATGAAACATTATCGGCACCCACTCTAGCGTTAAAGTCACCAAGGAGAACAAGCTGTTCTTGCCTAGGTATGCTTTTGATAATTGCTGTTAGATTCTCGTAGAACTCATCTTTAGCTTCTGAGGCAGAGTACAGAGTAGGAGCATACACACTGACAAGGGTGATGGGACCTGTGCTAGTTTGCAGGCGGAGCGTTAACAGGCGTTCTGATCCATTCTCGCCTGGTTCAACCATTTTAGTTAGCGATTTTTTGACCGCAAAACCTACTCCGTGTTCTCTAGCTTTATTAAGATCTTTCCCTTGCCAATAAAATGTGTAGTCCTTCTCGCTCACCGTTCCAGAGCCCGCCAGGCGCGTTTCCTGAAGTGCAGCTATATCCTCATCCATGTAAGTTAGAATTAATTTTTTATGGTTACCTCGTATAGAAACCATCACATTTTTAGGAGCAGTGAAATAACTGATAAATTGTCCGATAATGTGCAGATAATGCATACGTAATGCGCAGTCGCGGAATGTGATGGCGCGTGTAGTGAAAATGGTGGAGTTCACGGTACAGCATAAAGTGCAATGCTGTTATTGGCTTGCAGAATCAAAGATTCCCATTGTTGTGCAAAGAAAAAAAAATAATTCTAACTTACATGGATGAGGGGGACCCAAAGACGCAGCAATAGAGAACGCAGTCAGCGACTCATAGCTTGACTACCTGCGTCAGGACCAGCGAATCTCCAGGTGGTGGTCCTGGAAACAGTCTGCAGCAGTGCAGTCTGGCTGAGCGAGTGTGGATCGCAATGGGAAGGCAAACCCAGTCCTAAAAAATGCCGTGCAGAAGTCGGATGTATCGACCGAAAGGTGCAGATATCACAGCTTAGGCGTAAACAAATACAACGCAACCACCGTCCTTTTCAGGACGAACGAGGAAGAAGAAGAAGACATGGATGAGGAAATATTGACATTTGTTATTGGTAGTGATTCTGTCGGACACACTGTATATTGACCAAAAATTCCCAGCAAAGCTTTGGACACATGCATATACTGATGGTTCAGCAAAAAACGCAGTTGAAAACGGGGGTGCTGGCATCCTCATAAAATTAAAGAACAGAATCCACTTTATGGCAATTGCCACTGGCAAATACTGCAATAACTTCAGCACTGAAGCAGAGGCCCTGAAACAGGCAACAGAAACTCTTATTGAATGCAAAGCAAAGGCAGAAAAACAGATAGTAATCTTTACAGATGCCCTCTCAGTAATAACAGTATTGAAGAGCCTCCATGCTAAAGGATTGAAAGATCTGATAATCTCCCTTGAAAGACTGGCCAAATGCTTCAACGAGTGCACAATCCAGTGGATACCAGCCCACTGCAACATACCAGGAAATGAGGAAGCAGACAAACTTGCTAAGGAAGGAGGTGCTTTACAATAAAATGATATAGAGACAACTTACGCAATGGCAAACAAAGACTGCTATAAAAGCTACATTTAAGTCAAAATGGGAATGAGAGCACCCACGCCATTTAAAAAGTAATGCTTATCATCAGCTATCTAGGAAAGAACAGGTCATAATTTTTCGGCTACGCACTGGACACAACAGATTGAGATAGCATCTATACCACAAATACAAAATTGGTGCAACAGATCTCTGCACCTGCGGAAACAGCCCAATGACAGTTGAACACCTGCTGCAGTCATGTCCAAACTTACAGCAATGAATGGAGTAGCATATGGCAACAACCCACTTCTTTCAACAAAAAACTTTCGGGAACCTTGAGTTGACTACTGCCTTTATTAGAGTCATTAATGTATAAGTCTGAAGGCGAAAGAGGAAGAAGAGGAAATATTTATGGCAATCTGAAAGTAACAGAGCTAAAGTTAACAGTCAAGCTACCTACCTGTTGAATACATTACTCCACAGGTCCAACATTTTGTGGAAATTTTTCTCGAAGCAGTTGGAGGAAAACAGAACAGCTAACTGTCCCCTAGAAGCATCAGTGTGGTGGGACACAACTAATGGGTTTGCATGTAGATCTTCAGCTCCAATACTGACAGAAACAACCAAGTTCATAATCAGAAGTCAACAGGAAAGAAACAATTATTTGTGAACAGTAGGTCATTTATCACAACAGTAAAATTAAGGGAAAAAAATAATTGTGAATATCAACATACTGATTATCAACAGTGTTCTACAGAAAACTACATTTGTGAATATACAGTGTCCAAGAATTATTCCCAGGATTATGAAGTTCATTAACCTTGAGCAGATATGAGTGTTATGGATAAATGATATGGCAATTGTGGCCGAATTTTATTGGTCATTTTCACTGAAACTCACATTTAAAAGCAAAAAGCTCAGGATACAGTTTTTCCAATATGTCTCCTTATGGGCACACTTTGTAACTTGTAGAATGTTCAGCAGATACTCAAGTTCCTGCCACAACATAGGTGCAATCGATTTCAATGAAAGTGACCAATAAAATTACTTGCATTAAAGCTGCAAATGCAGTTTCATTTATCCATAACACTCATATCTGCTCAAGGTAACAACTTCAAAAATCCTGTCAATTATTTGGCACCTTATACATTTATGCAGTTTCAACTGTGAACACCACCAAAAAACTAAATTTGTGAATATACATTTATTCAGTATCACATATTTCAATATAAACTGGTTACATTTATGCGTACATGCAGACTGAATCAATTTTTCAGATAACTGTACACAAATGTAGACTTGCCCTCACCTTCTGATAATCTTACAAAACAGTGAAACATAGGGCATCAAGTCCTCTTGTAGACCCTGTAAGTTTGAAGCCATGTAGAGATAACTGACTCCATAAGTTTGCAGCTCACATGTCTGAATGAATGACCGACCTGCAATGAAATCAAGGACCATCATACTATGATGACCATACACATGCAGCAAATGTCCCCTTCATTTATTAATTGATTTGTCAGTTTTGGTCTACCATTAGTAAAGACTGTATCTATGAGTCATGCTCAAAATCAGAGCTACAGTTGAAAGTGGCAATAGATTAAAAAGTGATCTGATAAATTAAAATATTCAGCATGTGAAATCTTACAAAGATAAAGGATAATAAACAGCTGAGATTATTACCATGAGATCTTCATCGGGAACAAAATATACACCCAAAAAAAAAACAGATCATAAAAATATGACAACAAATTCTAAAATTCGCAACATTGTGAGGGATAGAAAGTTCTAAACAAAGAAATATATGAGCATAGCGAGAACATAACAAGTATATGAGAAAACGAGTATAAGAGAATGGTATAAACACAAGCACATGTGAATTCTAAGACTGCAACAAGATGTTGAGAACTTTGCCATTCTGTTCCCCAGTTATTGAG
Source organism: Oreohelix idahoensis (assembly GCA_024509875.1). Lineage (NCBI taxonomy): Eukaryota > Metazoa > Mollusca > Gastropoda > Stylommatophora > Oreohelicidae > Oreohelix > Oreohelix idahoensis. Next base: position 292,346 of record JAMPIV010009920.1, read on the forward strand.
AACTTAATTGCGGACTGATTATTTGAAGCAATAAATGCTGAACTAATTTTTGGTAATTATTAAAGAGCGAATATTCTCAACTTTTTCGGGTTCTCATTTTTGTTATCTTGACATGTTGATTCTTCATAATTTTATGATTGACCAAGCTTCTTTGTTAGTTAAACAAACGTCAATGTGTAACATTTTTCTGATACTCTTTGAATGTCAGTAAGGTCATACATTTTTTAAACAACTTTGAAACCTCTGTATAACATAATTCAAATAATCCATGTAACTTTAAAGAATTCACCATAAATCCAGCAAAGATGCCTAGTTATAATTTATTACATCCACAGTTCTGACAATGTCCAACATGAACTCCATTCTATTATGACAGTTATAACAACTCCAGTCAAATGCCTTAATTACATTATTCTGTTCATTGCCATTAGCCTTAATTCTCATACTAACATTCGATTGTATTAATAACACTGGACAACAGCCAAAATGTATCCGAGACAAAAGTAGCTATTTTAAACTAATTTGGACAAACGAATATGAACTTAAAAATCGCGAATGAGCTCTAGTTTTCAAGATCGGGGAGGGGGGAGAGGAGGGTTGGGGGGGGGGCGGAGAGGAGGGTTAGCAGGCTGGTGGCTTCACCTTCTTGATGCAAATGACCCATTCCTTCTCTTTTCTATAGCCCTGGTGCGTAATTCCCCACGAGATGGATAGCCTTGAGCGCTAATTGGATGATGCAATATGTAGCAGTCATTGCAACCACATTTCCTCCTTGTCATCACTTGTGTTGTGGATTCTGAAAGTGCAGACGTGCCTGTTAAAGTACGAATATTAATGTGTTGTTGTTCGTCCATCACGGGTGATGAAGACCACTCTGTTCATCCAATTATTTAGGAATATGTTAGGTTAGTCTATGGGTACGAAGGTGACTGATGAACCTGATGCGGGCCTGGAAAGATCTCGGACAGTGTGGGCAGGGAATGTTTGATTCATGTGAAGGTTTTATTACACGGTCCTTTCTAGCTTGTCTCCGCTGTTCTGCTGCTGCTCTTCTGGATGATTTGCATGCCACTGCACCTTTACGAAGAGATGTGCGCCAAGCAGTTCGGTCTTGCGCAGCAGCTTCCCATGTGTCTGGGTTTATGTCAAAGGTTTTCAATGACGTCTTTAACGTGTCTTTGAAGCGCTTCTTTTGGCCACCATAGGAGCGTTTACCCTTCTGCATCTCACCATAAAAGACGCCACTAGGCGTGATGGCCACTGACTGCTTTGACGGTCGGTGGTTAAGGATCTAAGAAGAAGAAGAAGTAAGATCATAAGATTTCAAATTATCCAATTTCAGGACCACCACCTTTTTATCACACTCTAATTTTACCTGCTCCAGCTCAGTAGTAAGAGCCTTTTCCTTACATCAATGTTTTTCCTTTATCTGACCACCATGAACATCGTTTTCAAGTATAGCATGACGTATGTTCTTTAATATATGACCATATTGTACATGGAAGTATCATCCCACAAAAATATGAAGCATTCCCCGAAGTAAATCTGCTAGATCCCCAGCCATTATCGTATGAGGAACAGAATAAAAATTAAAACTAGCAAAGTCCCCCAGATCTGAAGCACCTGACATAAGAAACAATCCATCACAAATTATTCAAGTGCTGGGCCTTGTAATCTATCATCCTTACCCTCCTGGAGAAGATCCTCCAGAGTAGACATCATGTCTAAATATATGAGTCGCTAACTCACTTAGTCAAAATATAATGGCTATTTGCTTTACAAATCCCTGTCAGCAATGATTATTGCTATATTATTATTGCAATAATCACAATGCAAATTATTATTAATTATCATATAATAAAGAAAAAGAAACAGTGCAAGTGAACAAAGAAAATTAATATAAGAAGAATATCACATGACAAAACCAAAAGACACACAGAAAAACACTTAGCAGTAAATAACTAAAATCTAATAGCGAAAAAAACTATACAAATGCAAGTAGGCTAAATTACTGCTAAAAATAGACACATAAAGGACCCAACTGAAGTATAAACAGCTGATTTGTAAAAAACTAAGCGACAGGCAGGTTAGATCTACAAAAACAAACAAACTATTACAAAACTGAGAAAAATGGAACCAGAAAACAATGCATATACAAACGAATAGACGAAACGTCAAAACTAATATGCATTATCGAACAAATCAGACAGTTATCAGAACTTCGGTGAGGTTGCTCAAAACCAGAATTACCACTGTTTGAAATTACCAATATGGTCCCTATAGAACATCTGACAAGAGCCCGAATAACTTCGAGATAGATCTCTTAGTCAGATCGACCACCCAACCGCCCACGAAAGAAAGAACTACAACACACAAATATACATAAAAGAACATGAAGAGTAGATATTACAAAGGGTTTAACAACTATTACCCTGATCTAGTGAGACACATAACCAGGTCAACTTATCTTTTAGCAGCTGAAACTCCCTCCAGATGCCAGTAATTACAATAAACGTCTCGGTGCTGGCTTGAAAGCCTATCTCACATAGACACAGCAGTCCCGGAGATCATAGGAGGACCATGGCAAACGTGAATGACAACATCTATGGATGGGCTTGCATTTTCACGACAAGCACTGCTTGTTAAAAAGGTTGACTTTTGGAACCGCAGCCGGCAGACATGCGCACTTGGCTTGAAACCATGCAAATGAGGGCTAACAGTGATAAGTTCATCAAATGCCCGTGAAAATTTTTTTTTAGTTCCAGTACTTGATAGTATGCACATATATTTGATTCTCGACATTGTCAATAGTGAAGTACATGAAGATATATTATAATCCTTTCAACAGTCTCGTCTCATCAATTCATTTCTGGCCTATCTGGAATGCCTATCAAAGGTAATCACCCAAGTATTGTGGACCAGATAAATGAAGATAAAAATTCTATGCAGAAATACTTCTCTACAAGCTACTGAGCTTGTTCCATAATGATTGGAATCTTCTTTAACAAAGTGGCGGCCTTCGCAGATCACTTACAGCCACATAAAATACTTTATTCTCAACCATATCGGGAGCTAGAAAATGAACGTCTTCCTCTGACGAATAATATATACGAAAGGCCTCGAAACAACCGTTTGCATAAATTAGTGCAAAACGGATTACGTCATAAACTACTAGTGACGTATGAATAATTATGCATTAAATATCAATAAAAAAAAACGTGTCACAGCATAATTATTCACTAAATTTTATAGTGGTCACACTGTAGTGTGACAACACTGGTATTCATCTTTGAATACCTGTCCAGCTGGTTTTGGCTAGAAGGGAAACTGGAAGAAACGGTTTGGTGGCAAAGGGAGTCTAGATATGTCCGCTCGACTGAGAAGTCGTTGATGGCCTTTGTCAGCAGCTTTTGCTGGGGAAAGTTATATGGATGCCACTATTGTTCATTACTTCTTGCTGTTATTTTCATAAGATCAGGAGTAGTGATTTGTTGCTAGTTTGATATTGTGCATGCTAGTGATTTCCTCCTGGATTGTATTTCTGATAAGCTGATTGCAATTATGTATCGCGTTTTGTCAGTAGTGTATTCCGCCTGTGAGTGATAGTCATGGCGGTTGCTGAGTAGATTATCTCTGCGACTATTATTTGGATATCTTGTTGAGCTAAAGTGTGTGGCAAGTATGTGGCAGTTCTTTCAGTGCATTGAATGTTCACGTGTATCGTCATCCGGGTGCGGCTCCTCTGTGTGTGATATTCATTAAAAGGGTCATTACCTGTTATAGGTGTTATCATGTTATTTATGTCAGCTATTGTGTGCTATGGTTGTACCTTTGAGACAGCGAGCTAAGAGTCTAGTGTGAGAGTGCCTTAAACCCATAGTACCTGTAGAGAGTTCGCTCTGACAGCACAAGTATTCTCATGTGTCTAGTTCTGACATCTGGGGCGCTCTTGTCCAGTAAGTTAGAGGCCATGGGGCCAGTGATTTTCTATTAATTGGCAAATATTTGATAGCGGACAGTACCTGTATTTTGTAATATTGTATTCCCAGCTTGCTGACGTTTGTAAAGACCATAGTGTCTATATTTGATATATACAGGGAAGAATATTTATTGTACACACAGAGTGTTAGAAGGTTATTAATGCCACTGTGGGGCGCCTTCATAGTTTCAGGAATGCGTGTTTACCAGTCAGTCAGTGTAGGGTACTGTGTACGGTTGGTTGACCTCGATTACGGTGTCCACTGATTTTTTCAGTGTTACGGCAGTGAGATTGTCAGTCTGTGTAGTGAACTGTTTACGGTCATTTGACCTAGTTACAGCGCCTTAGGAATTATGGCTGTTTTCAATTTGGAAAGTATATAACAGTCAGGAATTGAGTTGACCCTAGAAAGTTAATGGAGTATTTTGGGTTTTGGTTATTGATAGTAGGTAGTGTCTCAAGTGCAGTGAAAGATTGCAGCTGAGGTTTAGCGCGACAGTTTGATACATTGCAAGGTGTATTTTGTATCATAGTGCTAGAAAAGTATTGATCCAGGGGGAGCAGTGGAGCGACATGTGTTTTTAGGTGGGTCATATATGATGTAAAGGTGGTAAGTTTGGCAAGCATTGCTGAGATATTGTGTCAAGTGTTTGGAATAGAGGTGCAGTGAAGTCAGGCTTTAAATAGATAGATAGCAAGGTAGTCTTCACTATTTCTTGGTAACATTCGGGGCTCCCTGTGGAGCAATGTTACGTGTTCAACAGGGCTGGGAGACGACTTCAGTTGTTGCGCTATCCTGCTTGATTCACTGTAGCTTTGAGTGTTACCGTAGAAGGGTTTGGAGTTGTTGTGGAGGACCTTTGTGAACTTTTAAGTTCATATAGGCATACGAGTATGGTTAGGGTGGTTAGGCTATAGGCGAGTCATCGTGTTCCCGCCACATGAAGGAGCTGTTCAGCTGGACTCTTGCTGTGACCTGCCTTTACTGAGGTGCCCACCCAAGGGTAAATAAGCTCTGACGTGACCTTCCTAAGACAACGCCAGTGACATTGCCTGTCAACGCAGACGTGCTTGACAATCAAGTACTACGCAACCACGGACGAATGTGTTGTGCTTTGGGCCTTGCCGACTTACCTGAGACTGTTGTATAGCTGTGAAACTGAACTGTGTTGAAGTAGACTGTGCTATATAGATGTGATAAACAGTGCTGTGTGAGCACCTTGGAGTACAGTGTGGTCATTGTGTGAAAAAGAATTATACATTCAGATTTGACACTGATGCTATTCCTGGACTGACACTTGTTTGGATTATATATATTTCCGATTGTGGAGTATGGTTTGTTCTGTGCTCATCATCATTGTCAGTGCTGAGGATTCCTCATACTCAAGCACCGTTGGAGCTTCAGATAAGTTATTGTTTGTTTGTTACTGCATTATATTGATATTTTCTTGTTCTCCTGAGAATTTAAGTCTGTTATTTGTCTTTCTTACTGCTTCTAGCTATCTTATACTTTCACCTGTTGAATAGTGTAGTGCTATTTCTGTATTTACTTCTTGGTTTGTTATTGTTTCTTTCCTTATGTTTTGATTGTTCTTTAGTGTACTAGTATGACTTAGTATTTATGTATGTGATAGTTAGTTAATTCTGATCTTGCTCTGTTTTCTTTGTAGTTGGTATTATCTGGATTATATATGGTGATACATTATATATAGTATAATTCTACTGTTTCTTTGCTTAGTTTATTTTCACTGAGGTGAAGACAGTGCTTGGTGCAATAGTTAGCTTCTAGCACCTCATTGTTGAGTGTGGTTTTCGAAGTGTCTTTAGTGTTATAGTGTATTGGTGTGTGAGTGTAATCCAGTTTGGCCTTTTATAGGAAAGATTGGATTAGACCAATTCTATTAGGTTGTGGCTGTGTTTGTTCTGTGGTGGAGTCTGGCAGACGAATTTCCTGCGACTGACCTGCTTTACATTCCAGAGCCCTGTTGGTGTTAGCGGTAGTGGTGAAGTGTGTATTTATATTGTCTTGTACATTCAATATTTCTTGTGTTCTGTTTAAGTGGTGTGTTATCTTGTCCTATCTTACTATCTTGTAAATACGTTTACAGGTATCCCTTGTTTTCGTTTGTGCTCAGTCACGCATTGTAGACATTAAGCTATCTTTTCTCTTTGTATTCTATCATCTATTTCCTCGTGACTGGAATTTTGTTTTCATGGTGTGATGTGTATGTTGCTTTCATTTGTGTAGTTTACATCTGTGTTCATAAGTGGAGTGTTATTGAATATAGCACCAGTGTGGGTGCCAGTAAAGACTGTGAAGTAAAGTCTAAGTGGTGACTAAGTTGATATAGTGGTGTCATAGCACCATAAAGCATCATAAAGTTGTTATTATACAACTATTGACTATTATAAGTTGTTATATCGGTGTCAAAGTACAACTATAGACTACTGTAAGTTTGAGTAAGGATATTTACTTTCATGCATATATATATGTGTGTAAATTGATGAAATGATATCATTATTTACCATTATTATTACTGAATATTATTGTAAACAGAAATTTATCTGCTGACTTAAGTGCAATATATACAGTTGAGTAATTATATTATAAAGATTTATACTAAAGTTAATAGTGAGAACTAGTAGTGTACAACATGGATATGGACACTTTCATGCGGATTGGCACGCAAGCCAGGTACACAGGAAAAGAATTGGTGGAATTCGCCAAGGCAGAATTCAATTCAGTTGAAAATAAAAAAACTTTGAAAGAGAAGGAAGCAAAGGAGGAGAAGGAAAGGAAAGAGAAGGAAGCAAAGGAGGAGAAGGAAAGGAAAGAGAAGGAAGCAAAGGAGGAGAAGGAAAGGAAAGAAAAGGAAGAGAGGGAGAGAATTGAGAAACAAAATGCTCTAAGAGATGCTCGAGCTGAAGAGTTAGAACTAAAGAGAAAAGAATTGGAACTTCAAGAAAGAAAGATGAAAGAAGAGAGAGAATTGCAAAAAAAGATGATGAAAGAAGAAAGTGAGTGGAAACAGAGAATTCGAGTTGCAAGAAAAGAAGATGAAAGAAGAGAGAGAATGGCAAGAAAAGAAGGCGAGAGAAGATAGAGAATTTGAAGAGAAGAGGAAGGAGAGAGAGATACAAGTAGAATTAGAGAAGGAGAGAATGAGAATAGCTCTGGAAGAAAAAATGATAGATAAGGAGTTACAATTGAAGAAGTTAGAAGTGGGTGCGAGTGGTCAGAGCTCAACTTCTGGTGGGGCGCATCGTCCTTTTAGGCTGCGCCTAACTAATTTCAACGAGAAAATTGATAGTTTGGATTTCTTTTTGGAAACATTTGAGGCCAATTGTGTGGCCTATAAGGCTGATAGGGATCAGAGGCCATCTCTTTTGTCGACACTGCTAGTTGGGCCCGCGATGGAGACTTTTTATAGCCTCCCCATAGAGGAAAGGGCTGATTATGATAAAGTGAAGGAGAGATTGCTAAGGAGGTTCCGTCTGACTGCTGACGGATACCGGACGCGTTTTAAAAACGCGATGCCTAGTTCAGACCAGGACTTTGAGGATTTTATCTCAAAGATCAAACTTCTGCTCAATTGGTGGATTGAAATGGAGGGGATAACAAAGGACTTTAATGGCTTGTGGGACTTAATATTACGAGACAAAGTGTTGTCTTCGTGCTCTAGTGAGCTGGTTGCATTCTTCCAAGAACGTCAACCAAAGGACATTGAGTCCATGGCCCAACTGGGTCACCATTATGTCCTGGCCCATCCGGGCAAACCCATTCAGAAGTCGGGTCTGACAGAAGATGTAGTTGCCAGTGTTGGTAAAGTCCAATGCCATCCTTGGCGAAATCAGTCAGACAGGGGTCAAGAGCAGAGGTATGAGAAACCTTCCAGCCCCTCTCAACCACATAGAGGCAGTTATGGGAACTTTCGTTCTTATAGAAACAGTTGGCCGAGGGGACAACATAATAGTTATGGTGACAGAAGGGAGTACCAAACTCATAAACAGGTACATTTCGAGGACTCTCGAGATGACGAACGATTTTGGTATAAAACCAAACATCATAAGCAGAGGAGTGGTTCCTCAGAGAGTCGGTCTTCTGACTCTGATGCGGGTTCTTCGTCTTCGAAGAGGTCCAATAAAAGTACATGCGATGAGAAGAAAGAACGCGTGTGTACCAATTGCGGTGGTCGGGGTCATAGTGCTGATAGCTGCACTACCCCGATGGAGCATGCAAATTCCGCGGTTGTGCTGGACACAATCAACAGCGAGGACTGTGCAGGGTGTCGCCCTCTATTTCATACAAACAAGAGGTTGGTGCTTCAATGTGGGCATGCGGCACCATGTCTGTCGGCAGTGCATGAGACTGGGAATGTGATTCTTCACGAAGGAAAGGTGGGGAATAGACCAGTCCGGGTGTTGAGGGACACCGGATGCACCACAATTGGGGTTTGTCGGTCGTGTATCGACGCCTCATGCCTGACAGGTAAAACGGTAAAGTGCACCACGTTCGGGGGCAAAGTCGAGACTTACCCCCAGGCGTGCATTAATGTGGACACCCCGTTCATTAAGGGTAGAGTAAATGCGTTTGACCTAGAGGATCCGTTTGCCAATTTGATCATCAGAAATGTACGCGGGGTGCATAGTGCCACGAATGTAGCTGAAGCAGAGGCTCAGCATCACCAAACTTCCAAGAGGGATGATCATAAGGTACATCGTAGGCGTATTTCGCGGCAAGTATCGAATGACATGATTAGGACCAATAGGGACTTATATGCAAGTCCGAAAGCTAATGATCGCACAGTGTGGGTGCGTAACGTGCCTCTGAGTGCTAGCTGGCGCACACTCAGATGAGTGTTTGATGGGGTCGCGAAGGTTAAGTTTGTGGAAGTATTATCGCTACGCGACAATACCAAAATGGCACGGGTGACTTTTGTGAATAGTTGGGGTGCGCGTAAGGCAGTTAGGCTGAAGCATATGTCGTTGCTTCAAAACCACCTGCTAATAGTCCAGCAGTAGTGAGGGTTGGATTGCCGGGTCATGTTTAATAATATGTTTCGGTTGAAGCAAACCGAACCTGAGAGGCTCGGACCCACGCCCCAGTTCTATTCTAGTAGCAATATGAGGATTTTGTAAATTTGTACAGATTATGAGATTTCGTGCAAGGCTTGTGTATACTATGACATATTATGAAATTGTAGAGATTACATAAGGCTTTACAATACATGGTGGGCTGTATTATGCTATGTTGTGAGTTGTAGTAATGTGGCACAGTGCCTTAAAGGCATACTTGAGGCAGGCTGTAGACAGGCATGCTGTAGGAAAGTGCGCTATAGGCAGGTACATGGTAGGCAGGTGCACTGTGGGCAGGCCTGCCTTGCATTTATCAGAGACCTATGTAATATGATTGACCTGTTATCTTAAGGGTCATGTACTGTGTTATGCCTTGCGTGGGGATTTATGTGTCACGATGCCATGAAGGTTAGGTGTTATGGAAGGATATAGAAGATGCAGCTACACCATGTTAAGTGAAAAGGTACATCTGAAGAAAGTATTTATTGCAACTTATTTAAGAAACGTATTATGACTATTTAAATTGTCATGATGATGTGGTATGGTATGCAATGTATTGTTATGCTGCCATAAAGGAAATATTTATAAAGTTGTACTCGATGGTTATATAGATCATTATCGTATATTTACAACTAGATTATGAGAGATGATTATTTATATTATGAGAGATGATTATTTATACGATGACGTGTTGCTGCTTGGTGACAATTATTTATACAGAATTTTGTGTAACATGCATTATGTGTAAGTTACTCCAGGATTAGTCAGTCGTTGTTATTTTTCACGACTGTCAATACCTGGTATGGATTTGTACATGTTTTCTTGTATCGAATGTGGTGAGTGAGAAGGCATGTATGTCAATGATATTGAGCAACTCTGGCATTCCTTATCTGCATGTGGAGGTGCTATATTGCCATTTTGGTCGCCCTTACCCAGAGGGGATTGGGCGTACTCCTCCGATGGAAGAAAACTGTGTTTTCTTTCTTAAGGTGGGGGGGGGGGGGGGGTGGTGGTGGGGGTGGATGTCACAGCATAATTATTCACTAAATTTTATAGTGGTCACACTGTAGTGTGACAACACTGGTATTCATCTTTGAATACCTGTCCAGCCGGTTTTGGCTAGAAGGGAAACCGGAAGAAACAGTTTGGCAGCAAAGGGAGTCTAGATATGTCCGCTCGACTGAGAAGTCGTTGATGGCCTTTGTCAGCAGCTTTTGCTGGGGAAAGTTATATGGATGCCACTATTGTTCATTACTTCTTGCCGTTATTTTCATGAGATCAGGAGTAGTGATTTGTTGCTAGTTTGATATTGTGCATGCTAGTGATTTCCTCCTGGATTGTATTTCTGATAAGCTGATTGCAATTATGTATCGCGTTTTGTCAGTAGTGTATTCCGCCTGTGAGTGATAGTCATGGCGGTTGCTGAGTAGATTATCTCTGTGACTATTATTTGGATATCTTGTTGAGCTATAGTGTGTGGCAAGTATGTGGCAGTTCTTTCGGTGCATTGTGCAATGAATGTTCATGTGTATCGTCAGCCGGGTGCGGCTCCTCTGTGTGTGATATTCATTAAAAGGGCCATTACCTGTTATAGGTGTTATCATGTTATTTATGTCAGCTATTGTGTGCTATGGTTGTACCTTTGAGACAGCGAGCTAAGAGTCTAGTGTGAGAGTGCCTTAAACCCATAGTACCAGTAGAGAGTTCGCTCTGACAGCACAAGTATTCTCATGATTCTAGTTCTGACACCATGGAAGAACATGATGAACCATAGATAGATATATTACCGCGTAGATTAACTGCTAATATACTAAGTGTGGTCATCATGCAAAAATTACATTATAAATCTTCCTTAACAATCCCTCAAGCCTATACGCATGCTGCAGACTGATTTTTTTAAATAGTTACTACGTTTCACATCATCAGATGCATATGATGTAGCTTAATGTGTTGCTAGATTTGGATGCTGAATGATGCAATCACCTTGGTCAAAACTAAAATAGCCAAGATGATTACACACCAGAAAACAATCCTCAACACAAGCAAAAAGTAAAAACATGAGAACACACTACATATGAGAACAGAGAAAAAATGAAAAATCTCTGAAGACAATAACTGTCACAAGCAATGTACCCTCTAGTTGTTAATGACCTGTGTGCGCAAATATTTCAAGCTATGCCATTTTTTCCTAGTGACAAAAACCTCTGCACAATAAATTGAGAATATGTATTTTTTAGCGGATGACCAAGTTTGTTACATTATTATAAATTAATTATATCAAACATTTTGGAATTTAATTTTGTGTGCACAGTTCAGTTTCTTATGTGAATTAATTTCATAAACTATGCGTGCATCCCCAGCTTAGAGGGAACACTGATTGCATGTGTTAATTTCTTTCCAGCTAACAAGAAGTCATCCGATTACATTACATACCTTAACAATGACAAGTACATTCTTAATGCCGGAAGATTTATAAACACTGCCCTGTTCCGTTCAGGGTGGCCAGCATTTAAAACCGGTATTTAGTTTTTCTCCCTTTGTTTATAACAGATGTGGTACATGTTCTGTTTAATTCTTTGTTTAGCAGTCTGTAAGTGATCTCAGCCTTACATCTGATGTCATTTCATGAATTCTGAGGCCATGCATTTATTCTGATATTAACTAAGTCGGAAGCCAGTGTGCTTTCTACACTGTAAGCATGCGCTGCCATAATAAACAATCGTAAAAACTTTTTTGTTTTTTCTTTGTTTTGCTTCCAGTTTTTATGTTACTCCATTATAATGTGATCCATTTTTATATCTCCAAACTGCTTCTTTTTCGCACTAATTTCCTTTTAAAAATTAATTATTTTTTAAATGAATACAGTACTACTTTAATATTTTGATAACTGTAGTAATTTAATAACGACACACGAACTGTTGTTTTCTTCACAAAAAATTGGCCAGGCTAAAATATGACCCTGCATTTACAGTGAGCATACCTGTCAACCTGTAAAAATGTTCATACCATGTATGTATTTTTGATACTTTTAGCAGCGTATGGCCATACAGACTCGTTGCATGGATCCCCCCCCCCCCAAAAAATGGAAAAAAAATTATAACAATATTTTGGGAGCCGCGCTAGCGTAGTGGTTACAACACCGCTCTGGCGACCGGGTGATACAGGATCAAACCCGGGCGACGGCATTTGAGGATTTTTCGTCGACCGGGATTTGGACTGGATTAACTCGAGACCTGGCGAGAACATTTGAAGGAGTGTCGTCGACCAGGGACTGGCGGCTCCTGAGCCGACCCAGCTGCAATGGGTACCTCCGAAATCGGCGAGTATTTGCCTGAATGGCGAGGGACACCTGTCTCTGTACAAGAAATAAAGGGATACTCACGTAAAATCAATGTCAGGTTAGACATAAAAAATAATAACCTGAGATTTCGCCTCGAGTATTAGCGGGCGTACGCAAAAAAAAAAAAAAAAAAAAAAAAAAAAAAAAAAAAAAAAAAAAAAAATTTTCCAACCCAAGTTTTTTTATTTATTTTAAATCAGAAAATATTTTCTAGCCCAGGTTTTATTTAACCAATTTTTTTTCCCCGGGAATCTGCCCATCTGTTTTTAAACTGATATCTCTCCCAGCAACCAATCAAATCCTTTTATACCCAATAATTCGGGAAAAACTTTGAATTCAGCCTAAAACAATATGACATATTTTTAAAGTTACCTGTTATCAACCACACTTGCCAAGATACTTTTGTTTTAAAAAAAGCTAAGTAAACTTGGTTAAATATTGCTGTTGTTTTGCTTTGTTACATAACTAGAAAAAAAAAAGTTTGCATTGAGTAGGCCTACTTTATGCCAGCGGTGGAGATTCCTGCTCTATTTTTTAATAAAGTGGCGATATATTATAACTGGTCTAGGCCACCAACTTTTAAATAATAATTTTGTAAATTTTTGGTAGTATGTATTTTCTTCCTAGATTTTATATGTTGTTCATAATTTGGTTAATTTTTTATTTTTTGCTGTTAGCTGCTTGCTTTGCTTCATTGTATTTTATTTTTGTCGGTTCTCTTAATCTTTCCAGTTATATTTTGACCATTTAAATATTTGAAATAAATGAATATCATAAAATTCTGTGTAGGCCCTACAAAAGTAGAAAAAAAAAAGTTTGCGGACACACTCACTTCTTTTTTCCAGCAGTCGAAATTCGCTGCTTTATTTTTTAATAAAGTGGCAATCTATTATCACTGGTCTAGGCTACTAACTCTTAAATAATTTGTATTTTTGGTGGTACGTTTTTCTTCCTAGATTTGATATTCTGTTTATAATTTGGGGTTTTTTTTTTTTTTGCTGTTAGCCATTTGCTTTGCTTCGTTGTATTATTTGTTTTTTTGTTCTTTCCGTTATATTTTGATCATTTAAATATTTTCAACAAAATTAATGTCGTAATATTGTGTCTGCCCTACATAACTAGAAAAAAAGTTTGTGTAAACTTCGCTGCTTTATTTTTCAATTTAAAAATCCACACAGACTGCAGTCTCAACCTGACCACTATTTTCAATGAAAATATTCAAGTAGACATCTGAGAGTGTATGAATCTATAACAACATTCAAGTATGAGAGTGTATGAATCTATAACAATAATCAAGTAGACATCTGAGAGTGTATGAATCTATAACAATCAAAACTATATACATAAACATCAAATTAAATTAAAGTGGTGTCCCATGACCAACTAGGCAGTAGATAGAGGAAAGAAAGTTGCGATTGTAACCAAGACACCATAGCAACAAAAATACTATAAAACTGAAACTAGCAAACAGACATACAAGGGCAGTCCAAAAAGAAACCGAACTTTAAAACAAAAAAATGTATTAATATGCTTACAACTTAATCAGACTTGTCTCCTTCAAAATATACCCCTCCTCTACTTATACACTGCTTCCAACGTGTTTTCCATTTCTGGAACGCATCATGGAATTCATTTTGTGGAATGGTGCGTAGGTCTCGTAGCGAATTTTCTTCTATCTCTTCTATCGTTTGAAATCGGCGACCTTTCAGGGTGGATTTCAACTTCGGGAATAAAAAAAAGTCCGCAGGAGCCAAATCTGGAGAGTAGGGTGGCTGCGGGACTAGAGTCATCCCGTGCTTTGCCAAAAATTCAGTGATAAGGAGCGACGAGTGAGCGGGTGCATTGTCATGGTGCAGCATCCAGGTCTTGTTTCTCCACTCTTCAGGCCTCTTTCGTCGCACTGCCTCTCTCAAACAATTCAGGACATTCAAGTAAACTTCTTCAGCAACTTCACGGACAGTTAGGCAATGATTTTCAAGAATCAAAGCATGCACTTTCTGAACGTGATCATCGTCCGCTGACGCGGAAGGCTGTCCAGTTTTGGGGTCGTCTTTGATGGACGTTCTGCCCGATTTGAAACGTTGGTACCATTTGTAACACTGTGTGCGGCTTAAACAATCCTCTCCATAAGCTTGCTGCAACATCTAAAAAGTCTCGGTAAAAGTTTTTGCCAACTTCACACAGAATTTCATGGAAACATGTTGCTCTTCAAGATCCTTCATATTTCAATCCGTAAAAATCGCAAAATGCACGGGAGACAACTTCACCCTACTGCATGTACTCGATGACTGTTTCACGTCGCGTGATCAAGCAAGTGGGAGGTTAAAGCTCAAAGTCACCGCTACACACCACCATCGCGAGTCTGCTGTGTTGGCTCGTTGGCGCAATATATAAGAAGTTCGGTTTCTTTTTGGACAGACCTCGTATTTACAGACATAGTCAAGTGCAACTAGGACACGCAATAAAATAATTACCACACTAACCTGCCTTGATGAATGTGACAGGCTCTGGTTTGACCTTGAGACTCAAGTTACTGATCTTTAGTGACGTAAGATACGACACATCTTCCTTTTTATATATGCTCTCTAGTGTTTTTTTCAGATCTGTAGAATTGGTAAATAGATGTGATATGTGCATTTGTTACAAAATCATCTATCAAAAGATAATACTATATCATGGAATGTTAGATGATCCTACTCCTCTAGAGTTTCAAATGATATTATTTTAAAATCCAGATTATAAAATTATCCATTTTAAAATAATATTAAGTAGAATTACTATTTTCCTTTTCTTATCCATAAGACTGACAGTTTCAGCCACTGCCAATACTTTGTAGCCAGTAGGATAGTAAGGCGCTCTCTCTGGCAAACCTCTACACCTCACAGTAGAAGTAGAACTAAGTAATTCAATATTTTGTGAAGGCATTTCTTCCAAGATCATCTCTACACATTTCACTCCATACTCTTTGTAACTTGCTGTACAGTGGTGGTGAACATCTATATAAGAGTAATTATTGGAGACAGTGATGCAAAATTTTTCTTGAACTTCTTGGTCTCCAAGACATTCAATCACAGCAGACACAGAAACAAATTATATGTAGTCTTTTCAAGGAGGGTTGGCCATAATGGATTTAAAACAATTGCTGTCCCTTGCAGTGGTGGCCTATGCTCATTAAAGAGTAGAAAAAGACAAGGAATGAAAAAACAGGTTTTAAATATCTTAAGAAATTACACATATTGTCAACTTCCCCAGCTATGACAAGTTGAACATCATTCTTCATCAAACTTTCTTTACAGAAGCGATGTCAATAGTTGCAGCACTGTGGAGCCACAATAATGCACAATGACTTAAAGCGATAATCTACAAACTTTCAGCGATTCAAAAGTTGTGATACAGTGGATCTCATCTAACTGCAACATCCCCCAGCTGACGAAGAGGCAGACAGATTGGCAAAAGAAGGTGGTAAGCTACCTCAGCCTGGTACAAGCATAAGTTATAAAGAGACCATGAGGTTTATCAGAAGCAGATACAGGAAAAGCGGTAAGGAAAGCATCCAGGCCACATAAAAAAGATGCATATTACCAGCTCAATAGATGTGAACAAGTAGTAATCTTCAGACTTAACAAAGACCACAACAGATTGAGATGCCATTTATATAACAAGCTAAAGATAGGAACCACTGATGTAGCACAGACAAAGTTACCACAGAACATCTGCTGCAAAAGTGTCCAAAGTGGGACAAAGAAAGCCATATGACCATCACCAGTATCATTCCTGAACAAATTCTGTGGATATATCAACAACCTCAAGCTTACCACTAAACAAACCTCGAGATTTGTACTTACTTAGTCGTTTCCCTTCTACTGTGAGGTATAGAGGTTTGGGAGAGAGAGCGCCAGACAATCCTATCGGCTGTCTTCCTCCTGGCCTGATTCCATTTTAGTCCTCGGTCCTTCAAAGATTGTCTAATTTTGTTCTCCCAGCGGACTCTGGGTCGTCCTGGGGGTCTGGATCCTTGGCTCTTTGCTTCCTATGCTTGTCATAGTAGCCGATCTTCTCCCATTCTGCAGACATGGCCAAACCATCTTAGTTGGGACTGTTCTACTTGGGTATGCAGGGGGTGGGATTTTAGGCCTTGATGTAACGTCTGGTTGTGGACCAGTCTCTTCTTGTTACTTCAACCACCTTCCTTAGATACCTCATTTCTGAGGTTTGGATCTGGCTTTTGTGGGTTGTAGTCATTGCCCATGACTCGCATCCATATGTCAAGATAGGGACATAGGTGGAGCGGGTACAGCCATCTTCGTTTTCTTACCAACCTCTCTCTTGCTGAGGAATCCTCGATTTATGGCCTGAAAAAGTCTCCCAGCTGCTGCTTTTCGAGTGGTCAACTCTTCTTTGATGCTGTGGTAAAGTGGGATGTTATAAATTTTTATAGGGGACTTAGTGTACTGACTGAGATCAGCTGTGAAGGTATCTGTATCTAATAGGTGTAGTGTTTTACAGATAACCTTACTTGCTACCACATTAAGCCTCAGTCAGAATTATTCTGGAATATTGTGATGACTACGTTAAATGTCTAGGGTATGTATATGATGAAGTGTAAGTCACAACAACAACAGACAGATAAACAATTTAATTTATTCCACCACACTTGACAACACTGTGACACTCACACACATGTAACATGCTATAAGACTATCTTAAATGAGTCACTGGTAAATTTTCAAATATCAATATGTATTAAGTACTTTTCATTAATATATATGTCCTGATTCAACTACAAAGTGAACCAGGAATCACAATCAATTTTAATTACAATTTATATGTACAGGATTTATCAATATGAAACTTGTAGTGACATATTTTATTAATATTATCCTATGTGTGTCAGTTGTGTAGTAGTAATATGAGGTAATACTGGTTTTGTTTTTTCAAGCTATGTTGTTATTTGTCATCATGACTTCAAGTGTTTGTTTATCTTGTAAGTAGTATGGGGAAAAGTTCACAGTCCCTATCAATTTAAACACTGTATTTTCCCTATTGTTTATTATAAAGTCAGATTTTGAGGGGGGGGCATAATGTTGAGCTCCACTGGCCACATAGGCTTATCTTTCGTGATGGCGGCAGGATAAGACTCCTCTGCTCGATAGCCTCCCTGTGTTCTGGAGACACCTCACTGGTCACAATCTGGACCCAGGAGTATGCTGTGAGCCTCTAAGTTCAGCAAAGCTCAGACCAGGTGCTGCTCAATAACTTTTGGACCACGGTCCCTGAAACAAGAAGGTTGTACCTCCTACTTCATAACTAGTTTATGATCCATTTACAGACTGAACACAATACATAACAAACACTGAGTTCAGAGCGGTAGGCCAACTGTCAGCTTCATCTGAAATAATTTACACCAGTATATTCCTCCCTAATGGTTACTACGCCTCTGCAATTCCAGCATTATTTCTTTCTAGTCAATAATATAGGTGTCAGTGTACTGTTTGGCAATTCCATGCAGTTTTACTTTCCTCCGACACCTTCTGTTCAGGTTGGAGCACTATATAGGCTTTACCTCATGTTCGCTACTGAACCACACATATATACAGACATAAATTATCAATTTACATTCAATTTTCATTAAAAAGATATTGAATATATCAAGCTTACCACAATTCATGGAATAATACACAGTTACGTTGAATGGCAATGAATATAGCACAACTTCGATCTGCCGATGTCTCAGGCTTTTATTTAGAAAAATATGCACTGGTGCTCAACGCACTGGTTCTGTAGTAAGTTTATTTGAACATGTGGTGGTGACCTGATGCCTCTGATTGACTATATTCGCGGGTCTAACCAATCGTGCCATGTTTACCCAATCGTTTGAAAAAAAGTACTCCTACTCCCGTTTCCCCTGACAACAAAAGATAGTATTTATAGCCCGACTAATCGTGTTTAGCCTTACATTTATTGCGCTCCAATCAAATCGGATTTAACATGGAAACCCATTTCCCGTACAATGGTGGGTGAAAATCTGCCACTGAGCGATTCTGATTTTGGGTGTTGTCTGACATCCCTCACTATTTCTTTTGGCTATAATTTGGTAATTCCTAGACTATTTGCGTAACGTTTAACATATTCTTTGTCAGCGTGTTTTCAAAAACGTAAAAACCAGTTGATATAATGTCTATGTTTCCTAATGAAGCGTTTTGTGAGTTTTTAAAACTAACTCTATCGTGTGTGTAGTGTTTTTTTTGATCACTGTCGATTTTTGAAAAAAAGCTAGTGCTTTGTGGCCTTACACGTCGTGGTGGTAGTAATCTGTGCTATAGCCGAGGACAGCGTGTTTTAGTGTTATGTTGCAATGCCTTTCCTGCTTCCCAGCCCCTCCCTTTCTTTCTATCTTTTAGTCCCATCTGTCTTTCGTTTTTTTTTTTTGGTAACGTATGTGTAATAATAAAATGACATAATGGAATTTTAAGTCTGTCTCTTATATTTGGGGGTAGGTGTCGAGGGGGGGGGGGGGGGGGGGGGGGGGGGGGGGATTGCGTACTTCAGTTTTTTCCATTAAAATGAGTTACACATTTTATTGCGTTTTTGTGGGGGGGTTGGGGAAACAGCGTGTTATGCTGGCGAAAGGCTTTTTATTATCAACGTGAATGAAACCGATTACAAAACTTTGCAGGAGTCGCAGGAGAGAAACAAGGGGGATGTCGAGTACAGTCATTGTGGCAGCACTGTTCTTTTAACCATTTGGTCTTCTTTGCCTTCATTATTTGAATTTTAAGTGTTTAGCTTTACAATTAGTCCTCTGATAATTTCTAATGATTGGGATTAGCTCTTCCTCACGGACAGACTTGCCATCCCTTTCGGACTTAATAGCTCCAAGGTATTTAAATTGGTCTAACCCTGCTCCAGGACCGTGTTTTCTATCGCAGCTTTAATCTTGATGTCGTCGGGGTTTATATCTCGTGGATATCACCATGCGAATTTGTTTTTAGAGCTGCTTAACACCATCCCTCCTCTTCTCTCGAGCTTCGTTCCTCCAGAGCTTGCAGATAAGACATTTCGAGGGAATGATGTGCCTCTGATTTAGCAATCAGGGCTGCATAACAACAAATACATCAACAAATTCCATGCATCCCTGACAAATACAAGACCTATTCCATCATCACTTTCATTAGGCGCACTGAATTACGTTTTCTTGTTATCTCCCTATCCTTATAACATGTCCCTTGGTATGGAACATGCGAGAGATCCATGGAGGAGGTCTATTTGAAAAAGAGAAAGTGGACGACAGGCTATCACCGAAAGTTGTTTCTTACTCAGGCAGTCTAGTTCTGTGGTAGTGAGTGAGCATTTGAAACATCGTTTTGATTAGAAGATAATGAATGATTGAATTCTCTCTTGGTGTGTGCTTTCATCCTCAAAACGATAGTAATATTATTCTTTAGCATATTCAAGAAGCTTGATGAATAGAAATTCCTTCTACTTAACGGAGAGGGCACAGGTGATCCACCAATAAATCAGAGGGTCTTCGCACTGGAAATTGTTTACTTGTTGCGCTAGTCTTATAGATCCGATTAGATACAACCTAAAGAGATAACGCGCACTGAATAATGCAACAACTCCTAAATGGAATTTCATGGGTGGAACTCCCATCCGATTCTTGGTCAACCTAGAAATGTGATAGTCTAAGATGATCGGAATACGATAGTATAGGCTTGGTTGAATGCTGTTAACAAAGTAATTGAAAAGGAGTTCACTTACATAATATACATATTTATCTAAAAAAAGATGACTAAATTCATTGAAAATTGAAAATTACTTTTATTGGTCACACACAAGTTGTGTGCTATGTTCCACAACACACACACATGCATGACAACTGTAGGTGATCTAGTGTGTATCTAGACATTGATACAATAAATAGAAAAAAATTAAAAAGAAAATTAAATATGAAATTAAATAGTATCAAATACAGCATTTTCATCTGCGTGCGATGAATTTTTTAATAGATAGTCCAGGTATAAGTATCCTACATTTAGCTAGGGAAAAGAATTATAATAGTGAACCTGAATCAATTCAGCGCGTTTATATTATCATTGTGCGCTCACGTGCATAAGTGATCGTCGCTTATCAATGCGTAGAAGCTATTAAAGGCAAATATATCGTGTAAGAATAACTCCATGAAAATCTTCTACAGGTATTTTGAGCTACAGATGTAGATTATGTAATCAAAGCGGAGGGTAGCCCACGAGTTGTTAGGTTGTTTGAGGATAAAAAATAATATAAGACACCAGTCTATCTATATCTCTTTCTGATACTAAGAGAATGGAAACACACATACGCGATGATTAGAAGCAGAATTTATGTCATTATGAAAAGGGAAAGTTATAAGCCGATAGCACTACTATTTCTATAGCAAACTAACATTGTTTTTGAAAAGATGAATGTTGTGTGGTTTTTAGTTATTCATCTGGTTAATTTTAGGCAAAAATCTATTCCGACTATCAACCTACATATGTGTATGTGTCACTCTATGATAGAGTCTATGGCAAAGTATTGTTATGCGCGATACTAGTCGTATAAGCACTCTGTTAAGTGAGGGTGAATTATACAATAGAGGTAGGGAAGGTTAGTATAGTGTCCAAAGCCATGTGTTGCAAAATGTAGATTTTGCTCATTACGCCAATGTCATACTAATTAATCCATCTAGGTTACTGTATGTTTTTGCTTTGAATCCGACTCGAGGTCATTTCCGTATTCTTTCGGTCTTTGTGTGCGGATCCGCGGAGCTATTATAGATTATGTAAATCTTTTATGCTGGATGTCGCAGTGCTGGTATGTGTAAATTGCATCTGGAGAGTATCAGTGTCTTCCAGAGACTTATATATGCTTCAGTTCAATTTCATCACGTCATTGGAGTCATTTGTGTGTATTATCACCTTCCGTTTAGCTTCTTTTAGATCGCGGTCATGTGGAGTTAAATCTCTCTATTACTTCTGATCTTGCATTATCTCATACCTTAGTGACATGGTATCAAATGCTAAATCCAGTCTTGACATGTATAGTTATATCGCACATCTGCGTTATATACAGACAAACACACATTCTTTCCTTCATTGATTAGTACCATCTTTATATATCATCTGACAATTTCGAGCGATTGCCTTATCAGTTTGCAGTAAGTGTCAAAAAAATTCAGTCCTATTCTAAATCAAACTTCGTTGCTTCCCCTTTTTATAAATTATAATATGTAAGTTGATTATCTGATGAGTAAGAGAGATCTAAGTACAGGAGTGGATTACTGGGTGAATCATACATGTGTTTGGATAAATGACCATTTGTAGTGTTTTATTCGCTTGTGTCGCAGTCGAGTAAAGATATTGGTATGTCTCTGTTGTATGTTCCGTTATAGAATACACTTCTTTCCTTGATGTGTCTGTTTACGCGCGAGTTTTGGAAGTATTGAGTCATTGCTGTATTTTCATCTAAGACGTTTTCAGACCGAAAAATTTTGACTTTTAAATCGCTCACACGGAGGTCAGAGCGATTGAATTTATTGGGCTATAGTGTGCTGAAGACTTAGTATGCTATTTAGTTCTGTTTTATGTCGCTTTCTAAGTGTAATACTGATGATGTATACACATAATTACTTGCGATATAGAGTTATCTTTTAGCACATCCATTATTTGCGCTGAGTATTGTATAGGATTTGTCTTAGCTCTCACGTAATAGTAATTGTTTCCATTATGTTCCATGAGATTTACCATTTTCTTCTTCTGCTCATATAGATTCTTACATTCTTAAATCTTTGAAACTGTTTTACGAAAGCTCATGGTAAACAGTCTTACCAAGTGGATAGATCTCTTCATACCTCTCTTTTGGTTCGCGCTGACAGTATCCAGTAAAACGTAGTCAACTTTCAAGCAAGATAGTCGTTAAAAAAACATTTTTGTCCCTCTACAGCTTGTACTTTATGAGAGTGGGTTCCCTTTTGAGCATTTAAGACCAGAGCTCGGGTATTCCGAAGCATCAGTGGTGTGTTTCGTTAGCGTGTTCTTGCGTCCGCCGAGCAAATGTTAGCTGCAACAGTAGCCTGAGAACAACGGGTAATCTATATTAAATTATACAGAATAGTTATAATTTCTACATTTGTAGTTGTAAGGAAATTATTAGAGTTAATAGTGAGCAGGATAAGAGGGGAGTAAAACTTAAATGTTGATGTAAGTGAGGAGTGATCGTGAGTGGAGTCTCCTCCGCATATTATCAAATGCTATATATCTGTCATTGTAATACAAGTATGCACGCACCAAGTGACCCATGACGAACATAGATTGTATGTTTCTAATTGTTGCAAGACAAAAGTTTACACTTAGAACATCATGTGATACCGTACGGGGAGAGGGGGGGGGGGGGGGGCGGGGGAGCGGGGCAAATATATTGAAAGAGAGAGGGTATTTTTTCATAAGGTCCAAGGATATTTAGGACTCTTATCTAAATTAGGTACGCTTAGCCGAACGGAGGAGAGCGTTTAATTCTTTACAAAGTTCAAAAAAGCTTCACAACATTTTATCTAAATCTATTAAGCATAGCAAATATATGTTCAATATAAATTGAACTATGAAAGATCATTGGCATTGCTTTCTATTGTCGATATTCATCAATAAGTTCGTCTGGCTAAATAGTGACTGAACTGTATGAATACCTGGATCTGATTGTAATTAGGAGAGGATCATTTGCAATATTCACGTGCAAATTAAAATTTAATTATACAACTGTTCGCTCAACTGTATCTAGACTATGCAACTGCAATATGGATGCGTAGCGATCTCTGGGAGCACTCTATACTACATAGCCAAGCAAAATAAAAGATGACCTTGAGAGTAGATACCAAACCATAGAATGAAGGTATCTAGAAAGTGTTTTGCAAGTAAAGCCAACAGAAAGGTAAACAAAATGATGGACCAGATCGAACACGTCTGTGAACAGGCGTCCGATCAATTATTGTCGTCCTAATAAAACAATCCCATCGTTGTCTGGCCGAGCAGTCCAAGTTAATCTGAGAACAATGCAGAGAATCGAAGAGAGATCCACACGAAATCGTACGGATTTTAGTGTTTCTTTGTGACTCATGTCATGCAAAGGGAGCAGTGTATGGTAAAGATAGGATTTCAACAATAAATACATTACCTAGTCCGAATGTATATGGGGGGGGGGGGCGGGGCGAGGTTAAATTGGGGTAATACAAAGTAGTAGAGCTCAGGGGATTCGCATAGAGCACGTCGCAAGACGAGGACACACACACACAAAATACGAGTCTGTAGGTAGGACAAAACGCCATGATAGGCGCGCGAGAGCAGGCCAAATAATCATTTTGAAGGGACTGAGGACTAGAATGGAACCAGGCCCAGGAAGAAGGAACAGCTGATTAAGAATGATGTTCTGGCGCTCTCTCCTCCAAAACCTCTAACACACCTCAACGTCTAGAAAAGGGAGAACGACAAGTTGATAAGTAACATCATTTGCCATACAGATTAATTTTTCAGAACAGTTCACTGTAGGTGCAGCACAAAGTAGCTCATCATGGCTATAAGCATTCTGACTCATATCACACACACTATATGTGAGGGGGCTGATCTCAGGATGTGGTGTTGTATTGAGTTAGAAACACAACATTTAGGGACTCCATCATACAATCTCTTTAGTAAACAAACCATCCACTAAGAGACTAGACATAATAGGCGGTCCCATCCACATCTAAAAAATCACACGGAATTTTGCACACGAGGATATGGAAAAAGAGCTCAAGTACATAGTATCCTTTCTACGAATTCTGCCAGAACGTGAGGACAGTAGAAAAACGGGTGGGAAGCGCTCTACAATTTTAATTTATTTTGAAATGCAAACGTTATTCTTGAGTCTAATTTCTATAGTATCGTTATCTCGCTAAGGGGAGTATTCGCAAAAACAATGAGCACACACACAAACAATACTATTTCTGGGGATGTGTAAAACTGCCCTTTACTTAGCGGTAGCCGGATACACAAGTGCTACGTTAATTAGCACATGCGATGGTCATCTTGTAAGATCTACGATAACTACTTTTGATAATGACCCCTTATAGTTAATGGAGTATTAAATCAAAACACAAAGCCTGTGTCATGATAGCTCTACTTCTCTCTCTCTTATGACTGTGGGTGTGTCGAACTCACTGTTATAGTTCTAGGTCTAAAATAGAAATAGTTCTTCATTTCTTTCTCTCAGTAAAGTGTTTGATCTCGCCGTCTTCAGTAGTTATAGTCTTAGTTTAAAGGTTGTGTGTTGATTAGTTTTGTGGGATCAGGTACTCAAGGAGTAGGTCGTGACACACTCTTTTCATTTGTATTTTCTTTTGAGTTTGGTTTTAATAGGTATCATGTAATGAGTTTGATTCACTTCCCATTCGCTCGTGGCCTATATAATCCTTCCGAGACTTTCGTAGCCTCCCTAGGTAACGAGATTGGAATATCATGAATATGTAGGCTACTCATCATCGAGTAGCAATTGACAGGGTTAGATTGCATATCACTGAACACATATTAACAGATGATATAGTAGGAGTGTAGCGAGCGATATATTTGTCGAGTGTCTTTTGTTATCACATTACTTTAATAGTTGTAAGACATATGCACACACACACACACACACACTATGTGTTGTAAACTTATGGTGTGAAAATAAAAAAGTTTAGTGTGTGTGAATGGATGTATGTGGAACTTTTGGGTTGTCGTTATTGATAAGTTTAGACAGTACATGGAGTTCTGAGGGCTTATGACATTAGTCGGTGATATGTAAAGTGAAGATCAGGCGATTATATCTTTCTCTGAATGGGTGGACAATGTAATATGATCTATATTCTTCAATGTCATTGAATGTTCCTTCTCCATATATTCCCGTTGAGAGATAGAATTGAGATCAATCACAGATACTCATAGTGACGGATTTCTAGCGAGTGTGTTTCGCCCTATGAGATATCAACACATGTCTCTGGCTAGTGTTGAAAGGGGTCTCTCCAATGAAGCGAGATTTAATTTATAATTTCTTTGTCTAGAGAAATCACTTATATATTCCTAGTGTATCAAAAGTTCTTCTAGATGATATTATAGCAAAGAATCTTTAGAAGAGAGAGTTGTCCTCTACATTGAGACTACAAAGTTATCTAGTCATATAGCTCTCGTGAGTTGGGAGGTAATGGGGGAGAAAGACAGGAGGGCCAGTCATTTTCAGTGTTTAGGGCTACTAGTATTAATATTTTAGAGACACTATACCTTGGTTGACAATTATATGGGAGTTTGTTTTTTTTTGTTACATCCTCTTGTTTAGCAATTTACGATAACTACTAGAATTTCGCTCAAAAAAAACAAAAAGGTCTAGTCACGCACACACAACTTTGATTATAATATTATTACGGGTTTTTGGAACAATTCTTAGGTTTCGGCACAGGACCTCAGACGCGCGGCTTACACCCTCATATTTAGTGCTATCAACTTCATCACAAGTTTATTTTGCGAGATAATCGATGCGAAGAACTTTCGTAATGAACGGATATTCTTTGAAATCGGTGGTGTCGCCCAGGAGATTGAATTCGATGGTTCTTTTCTTAGAGTGAACGACACATAATGAAACTCATATCATAAATCTTGTGCGGATATTGCTTCTGTGAGTAGAGAGATAACACATGATTAGGATGTGCGGTAGTTTGTGTTGATTGTCGACCCGAAAAAGAGGTCTATATCATACAGGTATTTATTTTTTTTTACAAGAATTTGTTTTGTTTTGAGATTTTTTTGTTTGTTTTTTTTTTTTTTTTTTTTTTTTTTTTAAACATTTAGAAGTGATACACACAATGTGAGGAACATGAAAGATCGAATTAGAGACACTAGAGTACATTAGTGTAGATGTCTGTATGTTGTTGTCATTTGTTGTTTAGCATATTTTTTTTGATACAATACAGAGATTGTTAGGATTTGTTTACATCTAGTGTTTTGAGCATATATGAAGTTTTTTTGTTTATTAAACAATTAGACAGGTGGATATGAGGGAGACTGTTTATTGAGTTTGTTGCTTCTTTAGCCTATGAATGTAGAGTAATAAGGACTTGTGGAGAAAGTGATTGAGAATTCAATTTTCAGCCTACAGCAAGTGCTCAGTGGGGGCTAACCTCTATTTGACTCTTTATATCTGATCCAGGGCTTGTGGAGTGGATCAGTGTCCTGGTCGGGTAGTGAGGATTATATAGAGTTGGTGGGGAGAAAGCGAACTATTTGATGTATTTGAGTGAGACATGATGTAATCTCAGATGATAGGCTCATGTCATTACTTATATGGTACTGGTTATCAGCTGTAAAGTCTTTTGTGTGATTTGTGTAGATGATTTAAACTTAGATAACATTGGGAATATAGGTGAGGTGTGGGAGTATCCAAACACGGCTATGCGTGGGAAAAGACACAACACACAGTAGCCTATGAACTGAGTGGCGCTCTGTTCATGGTAATTAGGACGTACACACACACAGAGAGTTGTAGGAGAGAGTTGTCTAGACATAGTAAGTATGGTTTATGGATACAGTATTGAGCATTTGTTTTGCTTTGACCCTTAAATTCATATATAAAATATGAGTTAAAAAAACATTCAATCAGAACACAACAACAAGCAGCTACATTAAATCAACAAACCATCATCATTGTAACCAAACAAGGGACTTGTGTACTAACCTCGATTCAAGGTTTTGTCTCTTTCACCGAGTTCCTGTTCAAACTTTTTTAAGCAAATAAAATAATATTTCAATTACAGAATGATATAGTCAAACCACTGGCAGCCATACTGCACAGAAGAAACAAACTTACAATATACTAATAATAATAATGATAATAATAATAATATTAGTCCATTCAGTCATAACTAAATATTGGATTGCACCTGTGAGGTGACAGCACTAAGATGCTTATTTTCCTGGTGTTACTTTTGACATTTTCTCCTCTCTTTTGCTTGCCGTGAGAGCTTCTTTTCGCCCAATCTGAGGAGGTGCCATAGAGAGCATCGCCACTTGGTACAATCGCCAGCTTAATCCTCCCAGGTTGCTTGCTTTATGTCCAGTGCCCTCATATCTCTCTTGCACACATCATTGAAACTCAGCTGCAGTAACCCAACTGTTCTTACAATATGTGAACTTATATATATATATATATATATATCTTAAAAGTGACATTGACATAGCTGGAGAAACAGACAGTGACAACAAAATAAGGATACAGAAGGTGAAGGTGCTCTCACTGCTCTGGGAAGTATAAAGAAATCAAATCCAACATATAAATGGTAATTTTCAACTCAAATCTGAAGTAGTCTTACAGCATGGCTCTGAAGAACAACAAAAACAACCATGAAGATACAGACTTCCATAAATGGGTGCTTGTGTAGAATAGAAGGATTGAAAAGATGTGACAAGGTCACCAAAGTGGAACTGATGACAAGAACCAGTGGAACAGGAGATGACAGGAAGACTTAAGGCAATGGACTGGACACACATTGTGGAAACCCGCTGATAATAACACAAGGCAATCCTTGTTCTGGAATCCCCAGGGTAAGAGAGGCAGAGTGATACCACAAAAAAAAAATATATGATGATCAGAGCTGGAGACAGAACAGAAAGTGGTGAATAAAAATGTGGAACAGCCTTGATATGATAGCACAAGTTAGGAGGATGGCATGAGTTTGTTGAAGGCCTATGCTCCTTGTGGAGCTGAAACATAATGAATGAATGAGTAGCCTGTATCTAATTAAAATAAGAATTAACATATTACACATGGTATGTTACAGTAAAATACATAGAGAAACATTACTCAAGTAACTCCTGGACCCATGCTTACACAGGTGGATCAGCAACAAATGCAACAGAAAATGGTGTTACTGAACTTAAGCATTGGTACACCAAAAAAGCTGTTAGTGGCAACAGCAAAATTTTCACAAAATTTTCAGCAAAATTGGAGGAACACTTTTCCCACATAAAGAAATTCACAAATTAACATGGGAATCACCAAATGGTCGGGACAGAAACCAGATAGACCACATCATGGTTAACGGTAGATGGAGACATGCATTACAAGATGTGAAGGTAAGAAGAGGTGCAGATGTGGGAAGTGATCATCATTTAGTAGTAGCAAAACTGAAAGTGAAACTAAGAAGGGCTAGACCAACTGTAACTACACAGAAAAGGTTTGACATCAGCAAACTGAAGGACCCCCTTACCAGAAAAGCTTTTGCGGCCAACATTAAGAAATGATATCAATTTGCCAAAATCCAGGAAAAGACATTAACTGATGATATAGACCAGAATTTCAACACCATTTCAACAATATATAAGGAAAGCAGCAAATCATGCTTGGGATTCCAGGAAAGGAAGAAGCAAGACTGGATAACACCAGAAACACTAAACACCATAAAGATGAGAAAGGAAATGAAAAGGAAGAAAAAAGAAGCGAAGTCCCCCAGGTTAAAGCAACTATATAGCGAACAGTACAGTCAGCTGGACAAGGAAGTTAAACGCCAAACACGAGCCAACAAAAGGAATTTCCTAGACGATCTTTCAAGAGAGGCAGAGGAGGCAGCACTGAGAAATGAACAAAGCACAGTATACAAAATAACTAAATTCATCAGTGGAAAACGAGGTGCAAACAATATTACATTAGTAAGAGATAAGCAAGGTAATCTCATCACGACAGCAGAGGGACAGGAAACAAGATGGGCACTTTGCACGGTCGGTGGCCATCCTTCGTACAGTGCCCCAACTCTGGTTCATTCTTTGCATCTCAGCCTCCACAGTCCTCCGCCAAGTTGTTTTTGGTCGGCCTCTCTTTCGCTTTCCTTCAGGGGTCCAAAGCATAGCTGTTCTTGTGATGGCATCGGGGTCTCTTCTGAGGACATAACCAACCCAGCTCCAGCATCTGCCAGCTATGATGGTGTGCATGTCCTCTTGCTTGCTACGAGTAAGCAGATCTTGGTTGGTGATGGTATTCGGCCAAAAGATTCGGTGAATTTTTCTTAGGCATGTTGTGTGAAAAGAGGACAATTTTGACATTTCATTCTCTGTGACTCTCCAGCATTCCGCACCATAGAGAAGCACAGAAAGCACGCAACTCTGGTATAATCTTAATTTTGTGCTTGTGCTGTATTGGGAGGACTTCCAGATGTTATTTAGGCTAAAGAAGGCTGTTCTTGCCTTATTCATTCTGATGTTGATGTCTTTGCCTGCCCCACCGTCTGGTGTTACTATGCTTCCTAGGTATGTGAAGCTATCTGTCTGTACCAGTTGCTGATTCCTTACTGATATGGGCTCAGGGTTGCTCACATTGAGCGTCATGACCTCAGACTTCTTTAAATTGATGTTCAAGCCCACCTGCTGGCTAAATTTATTAAGTCTATCCGTTTTTTCCTGATGTGTTGATGTGAATGTGCCAGCAGTGCAATGTCATCTGCATATTCCAGATCTTCCAATGTTGAAAATGTAGTCCATCTTATTCCTCTTGGACTGCCCTCTGTTGTCTGGCACATCACCCAGTCTATGACTGTTAAAAATAGAGTGGTTGATAAGGGGCATCCCTGTCGTACTCCTGTCTTCACCTCGAAGGTTAGGTTGCTCTGCCCAACACTACACGTAAAGTTGGCATAGAGGCTTTTTATGATTGACACTATGCAGCTTGGAATTCCATAAGCCCTCAGTATTTTCCATAAACTGTCCCTATGTATGCTGTCAAAAGCCTTTTCAAAATCAACAAAATTTATGTAAAGCTGTCTTTGCCTTTCTGAGCACTGCTCTATAATGTTCCTGAGAGTGAATATATGGTCTACACATCTTCTGTTCTTTCTAAATCCTGCTTGTTCTTTCCTCAGTTTGTAGTCTACTGCCTTTGAAATTCTCTGTATAATTATCCTGCCTAGTATTTTGCTGGGAACTGAGAGAAGAGTGATTCCTCTCCAATTATTGCAGTCTGAAAGATCTCCCTTCTTGGGCAATTTGACAATTATTCCTTTGTTCCACTCTGATGGTGTTGTCCCCGTTTTTCACACTTGTGCAAATAGTGGTTCTAATAGTTCTGCTGCTAGCTCAGGGTCTGTCTTAAATAGCTCTGCATTTAAGTTATCATTGCCCGGAGCTTTACCGTTCTTTAACCCTTTGATTGCTGTGATGATTTCTTCTTTTCGTGGAATGTCTGTATTTACATCTAGATCGTTTTCAGCCTCAGGAACATTCAATTGTGTCTCTGGTATTTCCTTGTTCAGAGTTTCTCTGAAGTGCTCTGCCCATCTTGTTTCCTGTCCCTCTGCTGTCTTGATGAGATTTCCTTGCTTATCTCTTACTAATGTAATATTGTTTGCACCTTGTTTTCCGCTGATGAATTTAGTTATTTTGTATACTGTGCTTTGTTCATTTCTCAGTGCTGCCTCTTCTGCCTGTTTTGCAAGATCATCTAGGAAATTCCTTTTGTTGGCTCGGGTTTGGCGTTTAACTTCCCTGTCCAGTTGACTGTACTGTTCGCTATATAGTTGCTTTAACCTGGGGGACTTCGCTTCTGTTTTCTTTCTTTTCATTTCCTTTCTCATCTTTATGGTGTTTAGTGTTTCTAGTGTTATCCAGTCTTGCTTCTTCCTTTCCTGGAATCCTAAGCATGATTTGCTACTTTCCTTATATATTGTTGAAATGGTGTTGAAATTCTGGTCTATATCATCAGTCAATGTCTTTTCCTGGCTTTTGGCAAATTGATATCGTTTCTTAATGTCGGCCGCAAAAGCTTTTCTGGTAAGGGGGTCCTTCAATTTGCTGATGTCAAACCTTTTCTGTGTAGTTACAGTTGGTCCAGCCCTTCTTAGTTTCACTTTCAGTTTTGCTACTACTAAATGGTGATTGCTTCCCACATCTGCACCTCTCCTTACCTTAACATCTTGTAATGCATGTCTCCATCTACCGTTAACCATGATGTGGTCTATCTGGTTTCTGTCCCGACCATTTGGTGATTCCCATGTTAACATGAATTTCCTTATGTGGGAAAAGTGCTCCTCCAATGACCAGGTTGTTAATGCTACAGAAACTTATTAGCTTATCCCCATTTTCGTTTGCTGTTCCGCTACCGCATTTCCCCATTGTTCTTTCATTATATGTATTGTGTGTACCAACTTTCGCATTGAGGTCTCCCATTACTATAACAAGATCATATCTAGGTGTGTCCTCCATTTCTTTCTGCAGTCCATTTAGATTACTTTGTAGAAAAGGATGATGACATTGAGTCGTATTTGAGCAGATACGAAATATTAGCCACTACTTATGGGTTAGAAAGAGAAAGATGGGGGGTAAAGTTGTCTCAGGGTCTTCGGGGAACAGTTTATGAAGTGTTTTCCAAAATGAGCAGGGATGACCAAGACAACTATGACATGTTGAAGCAGGCTCTTCTGTTAAGATACGAAAAGAATGGAGAGTTTTATAGAAAGAAATTTAGGAATGCCAGGCTACTGTCGGGTGAGACCTATCACCAGTTCTCCGCCCGGTTAGAAATGTATATGGAGATATGGGCTACTTTGGGGAAAACCCAAGATCTCAAAGAGATGATACTCATTGAACATATGAGAGAGTCCATGGCCCCAGACATGAGAAAGTTTCTCATGGAACAGGGCGCGGAGAGGCTGGGTGAGATAATAAATGACGCTGAGAGGTATCAGGCAGCCCAGGCAGAGGTAGCTGGGCACCAAGAAGAAACCAGTAGATCAGTATAAGGCCCCTCAAAACTATAATAAATTTGATAACAGAGGTAGGCAGAACTTTGATAGGCCTCGAAATGATTTTAAAAATAAAACCTCACATTTCAATGACAGAAGGAATGATGAAAGAAAACCTTTTCATCAAGGTAGATTGTATTGTAAACATTGTAGGAAGGAGGGACATGACACTAAATTCTGTAAAAGTAAACCTTCTGGATGTGCTGCTATGAGAAGGGGGAACCAGGAAGTAAAGGACAAACCTGCGGGACAGCAGGAACCTTATCACCCCCCAGTTTGTGAGGATGTTGTATGCAATGATGTCACCATTAGGTGCCTCTATGATACAGGTCTAGATTTTGATGCTGTCGTGAGCTCGCACTTGGTGAACCCAGATCAGTATACCACAGAAACAGTGGAGATACAAGGGGCGACCAAGGACCTACCACTCATGAAACTTCCCATTGCAAGGAAAACAGTGAAAACTCGCTATGTGGAAGGGATAATCAGAGCAGCAGTGATAGACGCACCCATCTACCCTCTGATATTGGGGTGTCGTTATGTCTACTTGGGGAATCCCAAGAGACCTGTGGTCTTGGCAGCAGTCCAGACCCGATCACAATCCAGAAAGGAAGAAGATGAACCTATAAATACTCATCCAGAGATGAGAAAGGCACAGGCTGAAGATAGGTCACTGAAGCCGTGTTATAAGAAACTCCCAAAGAGCCATACTCCTCCTAATAAAGGAGAATTCTATATGAAGAATAAATTGTTATATAGGAAGGCCGGCACTGGTTCAAAGGGTCATGGACAACTGGTACTTCCAAAGATGTTTAGGGCAGACGTAATAAGGAGTTTACATGTTGGAAAAGATGGGGACCACGAGAAAGTAGGTACCATCTGCCAAAAGGTTTCGCAAAAATATTACTGGCCAGATGAAAAGGTAATTATTGAGAATTTCGTAGAAGCCTGCGGCATATTTCATGAGGGAACACCCACAAGTAGGAACACGGTGCAGGACCTAGACATGCCACGGGGCAAACGTAGGCCTGGAAATAAAAATAATGGTAATGAAGTAGACGACGTGGAATGGGAGCCCCCTTTTCACACACAGTCTTCACTTGAATGTGTCAGAATGGCCACTATACGACGAGTAGTTTTACCCCAGACTAAGCTGACAATCCCTCGGTCAGACTTATATAAACTGGAGGAAACACAAAAAGAGAGAGATCTCCTCTCACAATAAACCTAAAGTGGGGAGAAAACCCCAGGAAAAGAATCGGTAGTGGCAGATTCCTGTGTGATGACACAAGGAACAAACGTCCTCAACAAAAAGCTTCTAAAGGTATGAAAAATATGTCAGAAAAATTAAAAGTCCATATGTAATTTGTTATGGACCTGGACAGATGAGAAGGCAGAGGAGACTGTTACCTCATCATATCAATATGTGAACGAACTGACCACTCGTTTAAAAACTAGTTGGAAACTGGCAAATGATAATTTGAGACAAGCCAGGAAAAAGCATGCTGCTTATTATAATAAGAAAGCGAAGGATAGGGAACTTGCTGTGGGGGAGAAGGTGCTTCTTCTATTACCCGGCAGCAACAATAAACTTCAGATCGGATGGCAAGGGCCAAATACAGTTTTAGAAAAGGTATCCAGAACAAATTATAAGATAGACAAAAAGGGAAAGGAAAAAGTCTATCATGTGAACCTTTTGAAGAAATATCTGGACAGACAAATCCAGGAAGGAACACACTTATTGGCCTTGTCTATCGCAACTGAAATGAAAAATGACCCCCTCTCCTCAGTTAAATATCCACTGAAAACCAGTGAAACGTTTGCACAGGTGAAGATCAGTAATCACCTGACAAAAGGCCAGAAGGAGAAGGTTCAACAGGTCTTTGAGAAACATACAGATGTGTTAACGGATAAACCGGGGCACACCAATTTGTTGGAATATGATATGAAACTACTAGACCCAGCACCTATATGTATGAGGCCCTATTCTATTCCTTTCGCTAAGGAAAAAGCTTTGAAAGAGGAGATAGATTATTTGTTACAAGAAGGGATTATTTCTCACAGTGAGTCTCCTTATAGTTCCTGTGTGGTTTTGTTGCGGAAACCATCGGGAGAACATAGACTTTGCATCGATTACAGGAAACTGAATGCTGTCACAGAAGGTCAGGTGGATCCATTACCTGATACTACTCAACTATTTGCCAGGCTGAACAAGGCAAAATATTTTTCTAAGGTGGATCTTAACAAAGGCTATTACCAAATTCCAGTAAAGCCTGGGGTTTGACCTCATTTAGCCTTTAGCACCTCGGAAGGTCATTATGAGTTCAACATGTTACTGTTTGGGTTGAAAAATGCCCCGAGTGTGTTTTCTAGGATGATGCGAAAATTGCTGGATCCCCTGAAAAATCCATGTATTTCGAATTTTATGCATGATATCCTCATTGCTACGGAATATGCTGTTTGATAGACTCAGAGAGGCTAACTTAACCGCTAGGCCAACAAAATGTTGTATTGGTTGTAAAGAGTTGGAATTCTTGGGACATAGTGTACATCAGGGTAGCATGACCCCTGATCCCAAGAATCTGGAAAAATTGAAAAGAGCACCTAGGCCACAAAGAAAGAAAGATGTGCGATCTTTCGTGTCCTTGTGTGGCTTCTACCAAAAGTACATCAAACATTTTAACTCGATATGTGCTCCTCTGACGAATTTAACTCGCAAAGGTCAACCTGATACAATAAATTGGTCAGCACAGTGTGAATTGGCTTACCAGGAGTTAAAAGAAAAACTCACAAGCAGGCCAGTATTGCAATTGCCTGACTTGAATCAAGAATTTATCGTGAGAAGTGACGCAAGCAATGTGGGCCTGGGCTCTACATTGTTGCAAAGGTTCTCCTCACAAGATGGAGAATTGAACCCAGTCGCTTATGCAAGCCGCAAGTTGAACAAGGCAGAAAAAAATTACTCAACAAGTGAAAAGGAATGTCTAGCTTTGATATGGGCGATAAGAAATTCCAGATTTATTTATATGGCAGGACATTTGTGGTCCAAACGGATCATTCACCTCTTGTGTTCTTGTCACAGGCCAAGCATGAAAATTCCAGATTATTGAGATGGTCTTTATTATTGCAGCCATACTCATTTGATAGAATATATTCCCGGCCCTCAGAACGTAGGTACAGACTTTTTGAGTAGACACCCTTATGATGAAGATCAGAAAAACACGTAAGACTTCATTGAGCTAAGTTATCTCGCAGATTATAACCTGCAAATGAATGCATGTTTTAGGATGGGAGGTGTGTAGTAAAATCTGCGAGAATAATCGCTCATTTCAGTAAGATTTTAGTCATAAAATGGTAATAAATAAATCCGCCCTATTGTGTCTGACGGTGATACTTTCACACGCCAGCATAGCGCTGAATTTTGTGCCTTGGATAGGCTTAGAACCGATACCACCGTTTAAACCGACTCGCTTTCCTTGTGATGTACATTTTTAACATTTTGCCCGATCTGATAGAGACTGCGGAAAGACTTACAATTAACGATTTTGCGGAAGTGTGCCGCCAAACTGCTGTCTGAATTAACGTAATAGTTAACTTTAACGCTTGTAATTAGTAGTAATCCTTACATTTTTTGGTAGTGTTACACGAGACAATACAAATATTTAACGCCTATTCAAATACCCGCCGCTCAAAACCCCGCTTCGCTTGACACGTTTGCCATGCATATATACACGCTGTGGCAAAGCCAACAGAGGCAAACACGTAGACAAATTTTTATTTCATCCTCGCGGTAGGGTGTCTGACGTCACAAAAACAAGTTAGTTATTTGAAAATACATGCTGGCGAGATGAAAGAGAGGGAAAGATGGTGGTCTTGTGTAAAATTTTTATTTGACGATTGTCAGTGACAAAAATTGAAAATCTAAACCAATATGAAACTGACCATAAAAATCATATGGTAGTATAGCTTAGGGTCCACTGAGAAAGAATGTGTTTTAAATAATATGGTAGTCCAAGTATTAGCCAAGTTATGGAGAAAATACTAAATGTCTACGGACGCTCGACCAGACAGACTGTATTTCCTGCTTGTTTTTCATAACGTTAGTGGGGACGCCAGCTAAGAAAAGAGGCAAGGAGGTAAATTCAAATTCGATAGGGTAACAAGAGTATAGGAGGGAAAGGGGAGCGGTAGGTAAAATGTTAACCAAAACGAAACATCTTTTTGTATTGGGCATAACTAAAGCAGGCTGGCCAATCGACTACAGATTTGGCACCTGGAATGTTCGGACATTAAACGAACAAGGGAAAGTGGCACAAGTAGCAGCAGAAATGAGGGAATATAAAATCGAGGTTCTGGGACTCTGTGAAACAAAGTGGAAGGGGGTAGACAAGAAGAAACTCATCACAGGTGAATTTGTGCTGTCCTCAGGACATAAAGACAAAAGTTAACACCACAGTGAAGGGGTAGCTCTTATGATATCTAAAGAAGCACAGGAAGCACTTATTGAATGGGAAGCTGTTGGACCCAGAATAATAACAGCGACTTTTAAAACAGCTAAAAAGAAAATAAATGTAAATGTCATCCAATGTTATGCACCAACTAATGACAAAGAAGAGTCTGTGAAAGAAGCATTTTATACTAGACTACAGGAAATTATGGAAAAAGTAAAAAGAAGAGACATCACAGTTTTGATGGGTGACATTGAATGCAAAGATAGGTACAGTCAACACCGGCTTTGAAGAAGTCATGGGAAAACATGGGCTAGGAATAATGAATGAAAATGGAGAACTATTCTCAAACTTCTGTGCTTCAAATCAACTGGCTATAGGAGGAAGCATGTTTCCACATAAGAGAATACACAATGCAACATGGATATCACCAGACGATGGAACAGAAAATCAGATTGATCATATATGCATAAACAAGAAGTTTGGCACTCTTCCGAATACCGGTCCCAAATTAAACAATACGGTTTGTGTTAGAAAATATCCCTTACAGGGCCTCATTTTGACATTTAATAAAAAATAAAAAAATATACGAGTAGTGTTGAAAACATTTTACCGTTTAGAGTTCCATAGCCAGTTACGTGTATTTAGTACCTGACTGTTCGGGTTAGATGGTAATGTCTGAATCGATAAATAGTCATTTGCTTCAGTGGGAGAGTAAAAAGGTAGTCCCATAGCAGATACTACTGTAGGGGAGTGAAGTGTTAGAGACCTAACTATACTAGGTCATGCATAGAGAGGTGGGGTGACCAGTACCTTTCCTCACTGCCTTTTCCTTCCCTAACTCAAGTGAGAAGTCAGGTACCCATTTATAGCTGGGTAGACTGAATCGTGTCGATACCGTGAATCTTTTTACTTTCCAAATGCTGTATAATACTAAGTATGGGAGTTCTGGAGTGAAATGGCAGATTTTACTATAATATTGTAACATGCCAAATGATGTATAGCTCTAGGGAGGGAAGTCTGGAGTAATGTTATTGCCTTTACTATATTGTTGTAATTTGTCAAATGTTGCTTATCAATAAGGATGGGAACAAGGAGTAAAATTGTTGCCTTTACTATAATATTGTAACTCGTGAATTATTGTATGGCACTAGAGAGAGAAGTCTGGAGTAATGTTTCTGCTGTTACTACTGTATATTGTAATTTGTTAAATGTTGTATATCATTGGGGATTGGAATTCTGAAGTGAAATTACTTTCTCTCTTAGAACATTGTTATTTATTAAATTTTGTTTAGCACATAGAAAAAGGAAAGCTCTGAAGTGAAATTGCTGCCTTTCTCAGAATATTGAAACTTGTCAAAATTGACATTGCGGGGGGGGGGGGGTTGTGCAATGAAATGACCATTTATCCTAGTAAGCGGAGTACATAATGGTGATGTTGACGAATATAAAACTGATACAATTTTGCTGCCGAACTCCGCCTAGGAGGGCGGCCTGCATGGAGGCCGTAAGGAGGCAGCCCCTCCACCGTGCAAAGGCACAACAGGCGAATCACCTGGTAGCTTTAAACTTTTGATTACGAGAACTACAAGAGAGAAAACCGGACTGATTCTAAAGGCGACAAACTGGAACGGACTACGGACTAAGCCGATAGGATAGTCTGGCGCTCTCTCTCCCAAACATCTACACCTCACGGTAGAAGGGGAACGACTAAATAAGTAAGAACTTCTCTCGTTTACATCGTAAGAGTAATATGACGTTTATGCATGGGACTGGCAACCTTATCATGCACAATAATGTATTACAATAACTATTACCACAGGAGCACATTCATGCTGTAGTGTAAACTTGCTATAAGGTCCTGCTGCAACTTTTGCTCTGTGTTACTAAGTGAGCGAAAATGGAAATTGTGATAATACTGAGAATATAATTTTATGTCAGATTCCTGTCCAATTTAAGCTGGTAAAAACAGATTACTCAAACTTTCCTCTTATCTCGATAGATTTCCCCAAGATATTTATCATGCTAATGTGTGAACCAGAAACTGTGGCGCCATCTGCAGAATCATCATTTTCATCTTCGATTTCATTCCTTATAGAGCATAGAACCATCACTACAGCTGATCACCTTATGGAGCACAGAACTTTTTAGGTCGCCCCTGAACCGGCATGTTTAGATTTTTTTTTCCCCCCATTTCATGTCGCCCCTGAACCGGCATTACCAAATGAGGCCCTGTAAGGGATATTTTCTAACACAAACTGTATTGTTTAATTTGGGACCGGTATTCGGAAGAGCGCCAGAAGTTTAGGTCATCATTGCAGGATGTAAAGGTATATAGAGGAGCAGATGTGGCATCAGATCACAACCTTCTGATAGCCAAAGTAAAAATGAAACTCAAGAGATATGCAACAATGCAAAATTATAGACAACAATTTAATGTAGGACATCTAAGAAATCAAGAAACAAGAGACAAATTTGCGGTCACAATATCCAACAAATTCCAAGTGCTCCAACAGCTGGAAGATGTAGAGAATACAGAAGACTATTGGCAGCAAATCAAAACTGTAAGGAATGAGATATGTGAAGAAATACTAGAGAAAAGGGAATGACAACAAAAAGCATGGATAACAACAGAAACCATCAATAAGATAAAAGACAGAAAAAACAAGAAAGCAGATTTAAACATAAGCAAAACCAGAAGTTCCAAAGCCAAGGCTCAAGAAGTGTACACAGAAGCAAACAAAGAAGTAAAAAGAAGTATCAAAAGAGACAAGAGGAAGCATACTGAGGAGTTGGCAAGAGAGGCAGAAGATTCTGCAGCAAAGGAAATATGAAAGAACTGTATAACAGCCATCATCTCATCTCAACCCGTAACCCGTCATGGGTCCTAGGGGTGCCATGGTGGAAGCATCAGCAGACAAGGTCCTCAACTGCTGTATAACAGCACAAAGAAGCTAACAGGGAAATACAAGCAAACAAGTTGCCTCATAAAAGACAAGAATGGAAAACTGCTCAGCAATATACAAGAGCAAATGACGAGTGGACAGAATATTTTGAGGACTTTCTCAATAGACCAGCCCCACAAAACACCCAGGACATCCAGCCAGCAGAAGGAGAGCTACAAATTAATGGTGAAAGACCAACGAAGGAAGAAATAAAGAAAGCCATAAAGCTTCTAAGAGATGGAAAAGTGTCTGGACCTGATGGCATTCCAGCAGAGGCCATCAAAGCAGATGATATCGACACAGCTACAGAGATGTTATATAAATTACTTGGTAAAGTCTGGGAAAAGGAAGAGATACCAGCAGAGTGGAGGGGGATATCTGGTTTGGTTGCCTGGGGGGGGGGGGGGGGCACAGGTTATATACAGAACAAAGTCTGGAATGGAATTCACCACTATACATCGGATTTGTGGACTACGAAAAGGCATTTGACAGTGTAGACAGGGAATCACTTTGGAAATTGATGAGGCATTATGGAGTACCCTTGAAGATCATTAATTTAATAAAGAAAACATATGAAGATCTGGCATGCAGAGTTCTTCATGAAGGACAGCTTACAGAACCGTTTGGGATAAGAACAGGAGTGCGACAGGGATGCCTCTTGTCTCCTGAGGAAACCTGCTGATAGCATTACAAGGCAGTCCTTGTTCTGGAACCCCAAGGGCAAGAGAGGCAGAGGTAGACCAAGAAGCACATGGAGAAGAGAGCTGGAAACAGAGGTGAAAATGATGAGGAGAACGTGGAAAGAACTTGAGATGATGGCACGAGACAGGAGGACTTGGCATGTGTTATTCACACAGAAAACAAAGCACTTAAATCAGCTAACGTAATTTTCAGAAAAGACAAAGGCCATTAAGTTTTGCACACACCACAACATTATGTCTTGAGATAATATATTAGTAGTGTATGTGTGTATATGTATATATGTATGTGTGTGTGTGTGTGTGCGCGCGCGTGCGTGCGCGCGTGCGTGCGTGCGTGCGTGCGTGCGTGTGTGTGTGTGTGTGTGTAAAAGCTTTGAAGCGGCTCCGCATGGAACGCACAAGTCTCTGAAGGAAATTCCGGGAAATCAAGTCCCATTCACGTGTAAGAGCAGCTTCGAGCTGTTGCAGATTAGCTGGAGAACCTTGCCTGTAGACTCTGCGTCCAAGCTTGTCCCACAGATGTTCTATAGGGGACATGTCTGGTGATAGGGCAGCTTTCTGCCACAGATCAATCATCAGCGTGTGTGCGCACAGCTGCCTTACTGTTCTGGTGATATTGCAGTAGCCAATCAATCATTGTTCTTGCAGTAAGATATTGCATGCGATAATGCCGCGCACGTGCATTATCCTGCTGGAGAAGCTGCTTGCTTACTTAGTCGTTCCTCTTCTACCGTGAGGTGTAGAGGTTTGGAAGAGAGAGCGCCAGACTATTCTATCAGCTGTCTTCTTCCTGGCCTGGTTCCATTCTAGTCCTCGGTCCTTCAAAGATTGTCTAATGTTGTCCTCCCAGCGGACTCTGGGTCGTCCTGGAGGTCTGGATCCCTGGCTCTTTGTTTCCCATGCTTGTCGTGGTAGCCGATCTTCTCCCATTCTGCAGATATGGCCAAACCATCTTAGTTGGGACTGTTCTATTTGGGTATGCAGCGGGTGGGATTTTAGGCCTTGACGTATCGTCTGGTTGCGGACCATGTCTCTTCTTGTTACTTCAACCACCTTCCTCAGATACCTCATTTCTGAGGTTTGGATCTGGCTTTTGTGGGTTGTAGTCATTGCCCATGACTCGCATCCATATATCAAGACTGGGACATAGGCGGAGCGGTATAGAGCCATCTTCGTTTTCTTACCAACCTCTCTCTTGCTGAGGAATCCTCAATTTATGGCCTGATAAAGTCTCCCAGCCGCTGCTTTTCGAGTGGCCAACTCTTCTTTGATGCCCCCTTTCGGTCTATAATAGCTCCAAGATATTTAAAGTGGTCGACCTGCTCCAGGACCTGTTCTCCCAACTTAATCTGATGTTTTCTTTCTTCTCGTGATATCACCATGGATTTTGTTTTAGAGCTGCTTATGACCATCCCTCTCTTCTCCAGCTCTTCCTTCCAGACTTGCAGGTTGGATTGGAGATGTGTCTCTGATTTAGCAATCAGGACAACATCATCAGCAAATGCTAGCTCTGAAATACAGACCTGTCTCATCTTCCAGTACCCCACTGAATACTTTCTTGTTCTCTCCTTACATGCCTTGATGACATCGTCCATGAGGAGTATGAAAAGATAAGGTGACAGGATATCGCCTTGTCTTACACCAGTGGTGGTCCTGAACTCTTCTGACTTATAGTTTGCTGTCCTCACATAATTTCTGCAAGACTTGTAGAAGCTCTGTATAGCATGTATCAGAGGTGCTGGAATGTTCTTCCTTTCCAAACAGTCCCAAAGTTTGCTCCAGGGGACCCTGTCAAACGCCTTTTCCAGATCTATGAAACAAAGATGGATCTCACTCTTGTACTCAAGGGCCTTTTCACTCAGCTGCCTGAGTGTGAAGATTAGGTCTTGAGTACTTCGGTTTGCTCGGAATCTGCACTGGGCTTCATCCAATTGTGGCTCAGCTAGGCATCGGAGTCTCTGCTCTAGGATTCTAGAGTAGATTTTACCAGGGACACTGAGAAGGGATATGCCTCTGTGGTTTCCACATTGTCGATTGTCACCATTTTTGAAAATCGGAGTTATGATGGCAATCTCCCAATCCTTTGGTATGGCCTTGTTGCACCATGCTGCTTGTAGGACCCTTAGGAGTAATAGGTCGCCTGATGCTCCCATGTACTTAACCATTTCTGGTGTTATACCATCATGCCCTGCTGCTTTGCCCATCTTGATTTTCTCCAGTGCTGCCTTCAGTTCTTCCATCTTTATGTCATCTTCATCACCATTTGTATCCTCTTCTGTGCTAGTGGTTATCATTTCTGATGCTCTACCTTGCTCACCATCAAGGAGTTCTGAAAAATATTCTTTCCATCTTTCCATTACTTCCTTCGGGGCAGTAAGCAATTTGCCTTGCTTGTCCTTTATAAATTTAAGAGGGCATTGTTTTTCCTTCCTCATGTTCTTTAGGGTCTTATAGAACAATTTCTGGTTTTCTTGCGCATCCTTTTCTAGCTTTTCTCCAAATTCTTCCCAGGACTTCTGTTTTGCTGCTAGCACCTTGTTCTTTGCTTCTGTTCTGAGTATCACATATTCTCTATATTTCTCTATTTGTCCTGCTGTGTTTTTAGCTCCTAAGTATTGTTTCCATGCCATTTTCTTCTCTCTTATTTTCTCTTTGACTTCTTCTGTCCACCAAGGTGTCCTCTTTCTCTTGTTCCCAAGTCGGACTTCACCACATGCTTCTGCAGCAGCTGTCTTTATGATGTCCTTGAATTTAAGCCACAGGGTTTCCAAGTCATCAGGTTGTTCTTCTGTGTTTCTCACCGCTGTAGCAATAAGCCCCTGATATCTGGTCTTAATTTCTGGCTCTTTCAGCTTGTAGGTCTTAATGCTCATTTCTTCCGTTCGTTTACTTGGTTTCTTGCGTGGTGCTGGGCAGTTCCTAGGCTGAGCAACTCTTTCAGTTGTTCTTTTAATTGTAAGCAGGTAGTGATCACTTCCAATCTCGGCCCCCTCCAGACTCTAGCATCCCGGACATATTTGAATGAGCTCCTCCTAACAATGGCATAGTCGATCACTGACTTCTCATTCTTTGTTGGTTCACACCTAGTGTATGCATGTATGCGCTTATGGGGGAACTTTGTGTTGGTAATGATCAGATTCTGCTCACTGCAGAATCTGAGGAGTCACTTTCCATTGTCATTGAGAGTATCTTCTCCATATTTTCCGATATCTCCACCCCATCTAGCATGGTCATTTCCAACTCTGGCATTGAAATCTCCGAGCATGATAATTTCATCTAGGCAGTCATCCACTGTCCTTTGAAGCAGCTCGAAGAATTCTTCCTTGACCTCCGCTCTCTCATCCTCATTTGGCCCATACACTATGACCAGGTTGACTATGGTTTCTCCTTCTTTTAGTTTTACAACCATAATGCGCTCCGAGACAAAGTTCCATCCCTTGATACTATCTTTCTGGTTTTTGGCCACAATGCAACCCACGCCTCCTTTAGCTCTTTCAGATGTGGGTACACCACTGTATAGCAGAGTGTTGCCATCAAGATCCATGACTCCTTGTCCCTTTTTCTTTGTTTCGGTAATAGCCAGGATTTCTAGTTTTGCTTTCCTCATCTCTTCCATCAGCTCCTCTTCTTTCCCATTTATACTTCTTGTGTTCCATAAGTTGTAGTCCGTAGTCCGTTCCAGTTCGTCGCCTTTAGAATCAGTCCGGTTTTCTCTCATATTGCTTGTAATCATAGTTTAAGACAAACAGGTGATTGGCCTGTTGTGCCTTTGCATGGTGGAGGGGCTGCCTCCTTACGGCCTCCAAGCAGGCCGCCCTCCTCCTTTTTCATCCGGGCTTGGGACCGGCATAGGCGGAGTTTGGAGAAGCTGCAAGTCTGGATAATTTGTGAATGCAGGAGCAACCAATGCATCCAGAACCTCATCTTGATATGTCACAGCATTAACATTTCCACGGAAGACGTGAAGAGGCAAGCGATGGTGAAAACTGAATCCTCTCCAAATGTGAACACTGTCACCTCCAAATCAGTTGTGCTAATGAACACAGCTATCTGCAAATCCACACCGTCGCCAAATCCGCATACGTCTATCAGCAAAGGATATGTTGAATCTGCTCTTGTCTGTGAATAGGACAGCATTCCACT
Source organism: Oreohelix idahoensis (assembly GCA_024509875.1). NCBI lineage: Eukaryota > Metazoa > Mollusca > Gastropoda > Stylommatophora > Oreohelicidae > Oreohelix > Oreohelix idahoensis. Next base: position 336,779 of record JAMPIV010009920.1, read on the forward strand.
GCAGTCTAGTCCATCTGACATGTTGCTCTGCCCATTGCAGGTGCTGCTGACGATGTCTGTGAGTCAAGTTTGGCCCAACATAAGGTCGTCTTGCAGTAAGGCCTGTATCTCTGAGTCGTCGTATGACTGTCATCCGAGAGACTTGCCCACATCTACCCACTATTGCATTTGCTGTTTGACTTGCCAGGAGAGAACGATTCCTTAGGTGACTCAGCACAATATGACGATCTTGGCAGGAGTAGTAACTCGTGGTTGGCCACTGCGAAGTCTATCCCAGGAACTGCCAGTGGTTCCTTAAACTTCAATGAGATGTACAATAGTGCTGTGGTGGCAATTCATCCATCTGGCAATGACCCGCGAGCTCATCCCGGCCTCCAACATACCAATGGCTCATTGGCGGTCGTTTTCAGATAGTCATGGCATTTCAAGAACATGTACTAGGTGTTTTGTCTCAACGGCCTTTTTTATACCGAGTATACTGCCACAACGCGTATACATTTTCAGGGTCATAGCTGTTGGGAATCGTGTTGCACGTGTAACTTTCATTGTTTTCAGGTAGTCTGTACACAAACCCGTGGGTTGAATCATGCACTTTCCATTCCAGCAGCCATTCGCTCTCTACCTCATGACAAACATGGGGAAAATCCATTCCCAAACTTTATTTTCCAGCTTCTCTGCATCAGTATATAAAATGGTGCATTTTTAATGTGCTTCAGTATATATACATATATGTATATACATATGTATATATAATGGTATGCGTGGAGGTAGATATACGTATGTGCATGAGGGTATGTGTGTATGATTGTACATGCAAATATGTATGTGTCCATTTTTCATGTATGTGCGTATGTGCATGTACGTGTATATACAGGTACATGCGTGTAAATGTGTATATATCTTATATCTATATTTTTGTTGTTAATGAATACACGCCTTTTGAAATGTAGAAAAAAATAAATAAAATAAACGTTTAATTTGGCAACAATAACAAAAATTTAAATTAAAAAAAATAGAATAGTGAAAGGTTATATGTAATTTAAAATGTACTTCCCTTGTATTTCATTTTGTAAAATGTACATGATTTTGTAAATAGCAAAAGAAATGCAAATAAAAGTTTAAAAAAAAAAAATTATGGTGGGGCATTACTGCCGGCTTTAACCTCGATGGCAAAAGGCTTATTAACTTATTCTAGTGTCAAAATTTTTAATCTGTCCTTTTTTCAATTTCCTGTGTAGCTAGAATTTGTGTCCTATCTCTTATAGTGTTTTTTAAAAGGTCCCAATATTCTGCTTCGTTGTTTGTGGTTATGTCCTGTGTGTATCCTTGAATGAGTTGCGATATTTGTTCTGTGTAGAAAGTATTTTTTAGTAGGTTATTGATAAATTTCCAATGTGGGGATCTCTTTAATTTCATATGTGGGTGTCCCGTATTTAAAACTGTGTAGACAGCTTGGTGGTCCGTAAATTTAAAGGTATTTTTGATGTGATAAGCTTTGTGTAAGTGTAGCTACTTGATGCATAAATTCTATCTAGTCTCGAGGCCCGTCTAAGATATGGGTTTGTCTTGTCTTGGTATGTGAATGCTTGTGTTTGCGGTTTGTGTAAACGTCCAAAAGGTCATGTTCGTCTAACATCGATTGTAAAAGTCGTGGTTGCAAAGATTTATCGATGGTCATTTCCCGTACTTGTGATTCTAAGGACTGCTTGGATAGATCTAAATGTGATAAAATACAATTAAAATCCCTGCCTAACACTATTTTAGCGCCCTTATAATACCTAGCTAAAGTGTTGCACAGTCCGTCATAAAACACAGGTTGGTCAGATTTTGTCACGGGTGCATATACGTTGAGTGTGTGTATATCTTGTCTGTTACGTACTTGTATTATGACAGTTCTGCCACCACTGTCTATCCTATTGTATACTAATTCCCACTCCTCAGTGATTTGCAGAATGGCCACGCCCGTATGTCTAGTGCCGAAGCTAAACCAACTGTGCCTTAATACTAATTTTGCCTTTTGTTACTAACTATTTGGCATGACTGTCTGGGGTAATATTTGTTTGTTGCAAAAATAAAAAGTCATGTTTATGGGGGGTGTCCAGACCCAGGATGTCTTCTCTACATGTGGACTGTTCATCTCCGAAAAAGTACTGCGCACACGTGGACACAGTACAAAGGAAACAAACGTGAAACTGGCTCATTCTTTTTGGAGTTTTTTTTATATATATAAAGTTTTGATTCCTTTTGGCGAGGTGCGTCCCGTTCAACCTAGTCAGTTATATTAGGGCGCATGTCCAAATATAAAAGACCTGTTGTCGTCTGTCAATGTTGCCCAACTAGGGTAGAGCTTGTCTTGTGTTGCTGGTACCGTCAGTGACTGGTCTGGTTGTGACAGTAAGTCTGTCTGGCATTTCGCTGTTGACGTACTTAGGTGTTGTTGAGGTGTTCTGCCTCTAGACTGCTCGTCAACTACTGGTGTCGATGTTAATCAGCCGGAGTAAGGCTCCTCTTGCATCGCTCGTGGTGACAAAGACAGGTCTTGTGGGGGCTTGATCGTTGCGCGTTGTGCAGCCGATGTGCTTGGCTGTCCCTTGCGTGTTTCGTTGACTTCACCAACCAGTCGCTTTCTTGTAACAGGGCTCTTTTCCACTTGGGCGTGCGTTTGTGGTTAACCACCATAAAGCCATCTCCTTTAACTGAACTGGCCCTGGGACTCTCTAGGGCAGGGTGCTCATCTGATTGACTCTGCTCTGCTGGTGTAGCATTGTTGACGGCTTCTTCTATATCAGAATGCTTGGGTTTGGTGGCCGTCCTCTTTCTCAGGCATTGGCTTACCCAATGCGTGTCCAGACCGCACACTGGATCTTGCGACCCGGCAGGGATACCCACACACGTTGTACTTTCTTATCTGCACCTGCCATCTTCAGGTGAATAAAATGCGGGACTTGTTGAGGGGACAGCCTGTACAAGAAATTACATTTCTCTTACGCTGTCTTAATCCAAATGACTTCTGTGTTCTTGTCCCTCGACACCGCTGCTGCTATTCGTTGTACTGCCTCAGCCTTCATTGTGGGTGGTAACCAATGTAAGATACCCTTTATTTTTTTCTTATCTACGTACACCGACATCAGTGGGTTCGACCACTCAAATATTTTCCCATGTAGGCCTCGATAATGTCTCATATGTGGCGTACCATTTATTTGGCCCTGCAAAGAGGTATAACGTGGCAATGCCACTCCGGCAGGGCCTGCAAGAATACTCGCAATCTTGTAGAGTATGAAGCTCTACTGGCTTGTGGCCCAGTAACTGTGAATACCAACGTACCTGGTATGTGGAGGGCACCTCTGCCTAGATCTTCTGCCATATTAATCACAAATTCAGGAATTACTGGTGCTGCTTTCATTTTATAAAGTTATCTTGGTCCGAAAACCTACAGTACACAGAAAAACCATAAGTTGGAAAGCCTACAACACAGCACAAAGTGAGAATGCCTTATTTAGTTTTGCCTCTGGTCACTGAGATAACTGTCTCAGGCTCTGACTGGTTATTGTGATGCATCAGTCTATATACTAGTCCGGTGCTATGTCTTGCCGGATGAAATTATTTTTAATTGGAGTAGAGACCGGAAACATTCATGATTGGTCTTGGGGCCTAGCTGACTGTTAAAATAATCTTTAACCTAACTAACTACGAAACCTCTAGTCTAAAATTATTGTTACTAAGCAAGTATGACCAACCATTGTTCTAGGTTCTCTCTATTCTAAATGTCTTCTGGCCTAACTTGTATGGAGGCCTCACAAGGTTTGATGACATCTTGGGTTCATGTGTGCCATGATTGATGATGTCATTGGTTCTTGACTAGTATTTATTTTTTCTAACTAGCCATTCTTAACTGATTCCGTACGCAAGATCTTTTAAAAGACGCAATGGCCGACCGCTGTGACCACAAGATCTTTTAAAAGACGCTGATTTATTTCGTTGTTTCTTTCTATTCTGATATTTTATACTGCCCGGAATTTATCTCGAACGGAAGTAAACACAAAACTGGGCAAATTTCAACAAGCTTCAACGTCTTTTATTTGCGTTTGAAGGGATTTTTTCACATTTATCTTCATCTTTAATCGTGTTTTGTCGTATCGCCATAATGGCCGAAAACACACAGGATATGTTACTAATATGTGAACAGTGAACAAACTGTGTGATCAACCATAACTTTCTTACTTTTTCTGTGTTTCTAAATGGATTACCTGCACAAAGAGAGCAGTGAAACTGTATTGTGATAACAATTTGTTACAAGCCTTACGTAAGTCGAAAATTTTTGTTCAAAATTTCAAGTTATCTTTTTTCCGTGTACATGTTATCTGTTATAACATAAACATAACATAAATTAGCTAGAAAGGCATATAGATTTATATTGTTCATCCAATGTACTTTAATTTGATATATAATATGTTATACTTAACTCATGATTAGACACACATTGTCAGTAAACGTAAATTATGTATGTGTAAATTTTTCGGGCTTAAAAATAATTCCTTCCAGAGCTGAAAATAATTATGTACGGAAAGAGTTAAGTACTTTACTATAATTCTAATACAGGGTTCATAGCAAATTTCTTCAAGCATTTTCCAGGCTTTTTCCAGGTCCAGCACGTGATTTTCAAGGATGGGAAACTCTAATATTTTCCTCATCTAATTTTCTCAGATATAATTATCACTTTGCTGACCAGCAATCCGGAGCATTACTGTCTTCCATTACCAAGGTGTTTGCAGATTTCTTTAAAAAGAACTTTTTAAAAAAAAAATTCATAAAAGATTGAAAAACAGACATCTTTTCGAAGTTTTTAGTGAATTTGTTCAACATCAGCGCAATAAAATGTTAGTGACATGGATGGTAATGAATAAAATAAGCTTGATTGATGTATTGATTTAACGATTAACCATGTATATCAACATAAAAGGCTAATACAATTGTGAAGAAAAAAATGTTAAAAAAAAACTATTCTTCATGTTTGTCTTTTTTGAATGTATTCTGCATCTGTGGTATCTAACAATGAGTGTTTGTAAATGTTTGAGTAGTTAAGTGCCTCTAGTTGGAGTCTGAGCTGCTTTTTTCATTAACTGGGGTTGAAGTTGTAGCTGTAGGCCTCTGCAAGAGTCTTTGTCAATGATCCACGTTGATAATCCTTGACTGTGTGGTATAACTTGAAGCAGGGTATCAGGCATAGAGGTACATTGCAATCTGGGCAGTACATGCAAGTCTGGCTTCTGTTCCCTGCAGCCTTACACACTTTACAGTCTGGTTTGTACCTTGCCCTTTCATATTTATCAATGAAGTGGTGCTCAGTAAGTCGTGTTGTTGTGACCTGTTGTTTTGAAGGTGTCACATTGCGTCGAAGAACAGCAGGTTCAATAACAGTCACACTGACATCCTGATCTTTGCTTTGATCTTTTTTTGTAGAGTTGGCAGTGTTGTAGGTTATGTGCCCATTGACCAGGGCAGTTTCAACTAAGAAATAATATAAAAATAGGATCTGTGTGGGTAGGGGTAGCTTGCACCTAGTTGGCTGAAGTGATCAACACCTCCCATACTTTTGCTGATTTTTCTGCAAGCACTGGCTTCTGAATTGTTCTGCCCTAAAGAATTTGTCTGTCTAACTGTCTTGTTTATATTATCATTGGAGTGAACAGTAGATATAAGGTTAAATCTTTTCGTATCATGCCAGGTGACTGTCGGCATGCCTTATCTTCTGTCACACAAAACACAGGATGATGTCTTTTTCAATTTGAGTTGTTTTTTCTTCAGTGCTACAGGAAAATGCTTCCTATTTTCCGCTACTGTTCCAAATGCTTCAATCTGAATTTCAGGTCTTGAAATAAAGCTGAAGGCTGAATCAAAACTACCACAGAAGAGAATATGTCCCTTGTTGCGTATGAAATTTGAATTAAAACTATGGTGACTTTTCACTGAAAAAAAGAGTCCAAATAATCTCAGCTCTCAAGAGTGTTTTCCTTGGTCACAAATGATGTCACATCTGTAGGTCTCCTAGTAGTGTTAGACGATTTGTACGTGTCCGAGGGAGTAGTGTTAGATGGTTTTGATGTTTCTGATGGAAAAACTTCCTTGATGTTGTGTTCTTTTCCGTTTAAAAAAAAAAAGGGGGGGGGGGGGGAACACACAAATAACTTATGAACGAACGAACGAACTTTATTTTCAAAGGGTTGAGAATTGGGCACACAGGCCCGTCTGACATTCTGCCCTTCCTTTCTCTCACCTTTCATACTGAATTCATTTATTCTCATATGCATTTTACATATCAAATTCAAGGAATTCAACGTTGTAAAGTAAAATAATAATATAGCACACTCATATTAACATTAATTACTTATAAGCATGACATAACATATGTTGAAAAGTACAAACATTATCAGAGAGGGAGACATAGATAGATAGATAGATAGATAAATAGATAGATAGATAGATGGATGGATGGATGGATGGATGGATGGATGGATGGATGGATGGATGGATAGACCGATAGATAGACAGACAGACAGACAGACAGACAGACAGACAGACAGACAGACAGACAGACAGAACGAACTTTATTTTCAAAGGGTTGAGAATTGGGCTCACAGGCCCGTCTGACATTCTGCCCTTCCTTTCTCTCGTCTTTTATACTGATTTCATTTATTCTCACATATATTTTACCCATCAATTCAAGGAATTCAACGTTGTAAAGGTAAAATAATAGCATACTCACATTCACAGTATCTAATTATAAACATGAAATAGAATATGTTGAAAAGTACAAACTAAGTTTTATCATGAAACAAAATATGTTGAAAAGCACTAACATCATCATTAAACCTACACTCGATATTATACCATTTGTTCGGAAAAATAATCACATTAGGGGGGCAGATAATCAGAACTCATAAAGTATTCGAAAAGTTTACGATTGTATGAATAGGGACTGAGGTTGTTATGTTTTAGATAATGTGGAAGATAGTTCCAAAGATGAGCAGCAGAGTAAGCTAAGCTTTTCTTGAATAAGTCAAGCCTAGGCTTGGGCACTTGTATTTTGTTAAGGCGTTGACTGCGTCTTTCATTGTATTTGAACATTGGCCACAGATATGTTGGAGCATTCTGTGACAGGATTTTGTGAACAAATTTAGCTTTGTTGAACAGAAAGCGCTTTCTTAGAGGCAGTATTTTGAGATCTTTATATAGATCTAAACACTGTGTTTGGCAGTTGTCAGAAACTATACGCACTGCACGCTTTTGTAGTGAATGGAGTCTTTTTGTGTTGGACATAGAACAACCATCCCAGATTGTGGAGCAATAGTCAAGGTTTGTTTGTATGTGAGATATATAGAACAATTTTCGTGCATCTTCATCTAGGAAATGTTTGATTTTAACTAACTGGTAAACTTTCTGTGCCGTTTGCTTGGTCAGTGCATGAACATGTGAGTTCCAATTTAGATGCTGGTCAACGACTATTCCTAGAGTTTTATATTCATTAACGTTTCCAATTGGTGAGGTACCAATATAGATCTGAAGTGTTGTTTTCTCAGAATTTTGTAACTTTTGTCTAGTTGATATTAACATGCACTTTGTTTTAATTATATTAAAATTATATATTATTATATATTAATTATATGAGTAGTCCTAAGCTATGTATATTTACCAAGTCAAAATTCTACATGCATACATAATATAGTCAAACAATATTTAACTAGAACAAAAGGAAATATATGGTAATTGGGAGGGTAATACTTATGATAAGTGAAAATCTATTAAATATCTAACTGGAGACAGCAGGCCTTTACACCCCCCCCACATCTTTACTACTTTTGTTGGGTTTCGTTTCGTTTGTTTAGATTTTAAAAAAAATTAAATTAAATTTTTTTTTAAATTTTAAATAACATAGGCCTATAACATCAGCAGTTATGGGCTATTATGGAAAATATGGGATTTTCAAACCACCTTACACAACTCATCGCACTGCTGTACCAAGAACAACAGGCAGCCGTAAGAATAGAGGGGGAAACATCAGAATGGTTTGAAGTACAGAAAGGAGTAAGACAAGGCTGTACCCTTTCCCCTTACCTGTTTAACATTTATGCCGAGAATATCATGAGAAACGTAAGAGATGACCAAGAACACACAGAGTTTGACTCATTTAACATCGGCGGGTACCAGATCCCGGAAATCAGATATGCTGACGACACAGTCCTCCTATGGACCAACCCAGAAGGACTTGAACAATTAATTCTGTCCACCAAACAACACAGTGAGGCCCAGAATCTATACCTAAACACCAAGAAGACCAAGTTATTGACAACAGACAAAGTAAAGACCAAACCAGAATTTGAAATTGATAACGAAGAACTGGAAAGTGTTAATGAATTTGAATACTTAGGATCAATCATCAACAGCTCTGGCAACTGTGCGGTAGAAATTAAAAGAAGACTTGCACTTGTTTCACATAAACTAATACAGATGAAAAACCTATGGCAAGGCACAAGCAAAGAAAATAAGTTACAACTGATCAGAGCATGTATATTCCCAGTAGCAACATACGGCTGCGAGACTTGGACACTCAATAAAACAGTTGCAGAAAAGGTTACATCATTCGAAATGAAATGCTACAGAAGGATGTTGAGAATACCCTGGACAGAAAAAAAGACCAACAGAGAAGTACTGCACTTACTAAACGTACAAGAACATTGGCTCCTAAATACCATCGCAATAAGGAAGCTGAAATTTGTCGGTCATATAAAAAGACATAATAGTCTGGAAAAAAATAGTGATGGAAGGCATGGTCCCTGGAAAAAGGGGAAGGGGTAGACCTAGACGACAGTGGACCCAGGACATCACAGAGAGTCTGAACTTGTCTTTGGCTGATGCAGGTTGACTTGCCCAGAATCATGATGCGTTCAGAGCAGCTGTAATGGAGACAACGTTCTGGAAAGAATACGTCACATGATGATGATGAGGCCTATGCACAAAATTGCTGATTTTCATTTATCCTAATTACAGTGATTTGACAGATGTGATTCCACTTTCGTGTATCAGCGGTATTCAAGTTATCTGGAATTGAAAACATGTAGGCCTACTAGGCCTATCCTAATTAGCGTATAACCCTTCAGAGGTAGAACGGGATAAGTCTTTTCATCATAAATATAATAAAAAAGCATTCAAAATATAGTTATTTCCAAAAAATGTGGTGAAATTAAGTGGGACATGGGTCTGATAACAGGGTATGCTATAGGATATGGAATCGCCATCAATTTCTACTCCTGACCATCTTAAACTGTGTCAAATATATTCCCATATGTAAACCAAGAAATTTCGTTCAAACGCTTGCCTATAGGCTAATTTTGGACATGGTTACAAATAAAACTGTAAATAGGCCTACATTGTAAATATAGACACAAGTACGGTAGGCCTATCTATAAACTGGACTTATTTAAATAGGTTTTATAAATGAGATAATGAATTTATTACTTATGACGAGTGCTAAAAATAAATCTGCATTTACATCATTAACGCAAACCACCGAAAACTTCTGGAAATGGATTTAGTGCGCAAAGGGTAGTAAAAATTGTACGGTAACTTTGCCCAAAGGGAAGCAAAAATTGTATGGTAACTTTACAATTTTTACTTCCCTTTGCACACTAAATCCATTTCCAGAAGTTTTCGGCGGTTTTGTTTTTGGCGCTTTGCGTTAATGGCGTAAGCGCAGATTTATTTTTAGCACTCATCGCGTCTGTTGTTGCGAAAAATACCTTCAATAATCAAAAAATGGACACAAAGTAACGAACTTTCGATTTCGTATTTTTTTTCAAGGTCCGATGTGGAAAATTCAAGGCTTTTAGCCATTTTTCCAGACTGTTCAAGGCCTGGAATTTTTTTTTCGTTTTCCAGGTTTTTCAAGGTTTATCCAGGTTGCTACGAACCCTGCTAATAGTTGTAGCGACGTAGTATGTCGTCTTACAGAAGAATATGGTGTAGGAACTACCACCGTATATGACATAAGGAAAGAGAAAGACAAGATGCTGAAATTTTACAGGGACAGTGATGACCAAAAGCTAATGTCAGATCGGAAAACTTTACACAGAGAAAAATTGAAGATCTTGACCGTGTATTGAGGGAATGGATTCGACAACGGCGAAGTGAGCATGCTACTGACTGGTTTGTTGGTCATGAAACAAGCTAAAATATACCATGAAGAACTGAACCTTGAAGGTGAGTGTGAATATTCGGTAGGGTGGCTGCAGAAATTTAAGAAGCGCCATGGCATAAAATATCTAAAAATCTGCGGGGACAAAGGTTCTGCTGACCACGAAGCAGCTGAAAATTATATTGACGAATTTGCAAACATAATATGTCATGAAAATCTTAGTCCAGAACAAGTATATAATGCCGGCGAAACTTCTCTGTACTGGCGCTACATTCCTAGGAAAACTTAAACAACGGTTGAAGAGAGAGTACCAATAGGCATTAAGGATGCAAAGCACAGGTTGATTGTTCTTGGTCGTGCCAATGCTGCAGGCACACACCAGTTAAAGTTGACAGTCATTCAGAAAAGTAATCAACCGAAGATGTCGTAAGGGTGTAACCAATTTACCCACCCATTACTATGCCAATAACAAAGCATAGATGACGAGAGAAGTGTTTTCTGACTGGTTTCATAACCATTTTGTACCAGCAGTACAAGCTCATTGCACACAAGCTGGACTAGATGAAAACTGTAAAATCCTCCAAATGTAACATCGTCAATACAGCCTTGCGACCAAGGGATTTTACGATCTATGAAGAGCCATTACAAACATGCTCTTTTGAATTGTATGCTGCATGCCGTGAACACTGGTGTAGAAGTAGAAACATTTCTCAAGGAGTTCACTATTAAAGACACAATCTATACAATTGCAAGGGCATGGAGCAGTGTTGACAAGGTAACACTAACAAAAGCTTGGCACAGACTCTGGTCGGCAACGATAATTCATGATGTGAATCGGAAGATGATGAGTTTGTAGGATTTCGTATCAGTAAAGAGAAGAACATGATATCAGACCTCCAAACCTTAGCCAAAAGTGTAACATCAGAAAGTTGTAACAAGTTAGAGGAGGCTGACATAGAGGAAGTGCTAAACACTGATAATGATGCACCTGTTGTACATTCTTTGAGTGATGGGGAAATTGCCCAAATGGTTCTACAAGATAAGCATGATGACAGCAGCGATGATGATAACATTGTGGATGCCGGTGAAAACGTCCTCATAGACGAAATGGTTAACATGTGTGATCGGTTAATTAAAGGTCTTGAACGATGTGCATTCATAAGTGAGCACGAAGATATGGCAGTTTATGGGATTAAAGAGAGACTACTTAGACAGAAACTATTGTTAGACAGATGACACTTTACGAAGTCTACAGAAAGCCATCTGTCATAATGCCTATTCATCAGTTGAAAATCCTATTCCTGGTACAACAACAGATGTCTGACTCCAAACTGATGACGATGGTTAGAGCTTGAATGTAGGCTACATGTGTGGGTATTTAATGTTTATTTTTAAAAGTTAAAAAAAATGTATTTCTAAGAACAAAATTGCAATTTTGGCCGAAATCTGAAAAAATCCGACAACCAAAAAACGCTGTCCCTGAGCATTTCAGATTCTGGGTTACACACCTGTACAGCAATTTTAGCATATTTAATGTGGTTAGATATTACACATTAATTATGGCAAAATTACACCACCTGATATGTCACCGCATTAGAAATTACATAAAAACTGAAAGAATTCTGTTATTATTAATTTTCTGCAACTGCAAGTTGGTAACCCAGAATAAAAAATGCTTGGGGATGGCCATATTTTGGTTTTATGATTTCACCCAAAGTAGCACAAAAATCGGTTTGAAAATCGCCCAAAAGTCAGCCGAAAAAACTTTTGATTTTCGGAATATTTCGGTTTTTGGATTCAGAGTTACTAATCTTATTAGATTTGAAGAAAACAAAATGTGTTTATTTCTCACCTTATAATGCTGTTCATAGTGCAACCGTTTCTTGAAGCTGGATCTGAATTCAAGTTTGCAGACACGCAAAGGCTGGACTGGGTCTCTATCATAGTGCCACAGAACGGGTGTACTCTATAAAGATAAAGTCATTTCTATATAATGAACTCAATTTTTCTAAAGCAATTACATGCATATCTCCCTTTTCTGTTCTGTTTTTTTTTTATTTTTTCAATTTATTTGCATCTTCACTTTCTTAAGATTAGCGCACTGGTAGAGTAGTGAGAAAGCAATGGGCATGAATCTCTATCTAATCACTTGCTTACTTAGTCGTTCCCCTTCTACCATGAGGTGTAGAGGTTTGGAAGAGAGAGCGCCAGACTATCCTATCGTCTGTCTTCCTCCTGGCCTGGTTCCATTTTAGTCCTCGGTCCTTCATAAAGATTGTCTAATGTTGTCCTCCCAGCGGACTCTGGGTTGTCCTGGGGGTGTGAATCCCTGGCTCTTTGTTTCCCATGCTTGTTGTGGTAGCCGATCATCTCCCATTCAGCAGACATGGCCAAACCATCTTAGTTGGGACTGTTCTATTTGGGTCTACAGGGGGTGGGATTTTAGACCTTGACGTATCATCTGGTTGCGGACCATGTCTCTTCTTGTTACTTCAACCACCTTCCTCAGATACCTCATTTCTGAGGTTTGGATCTGGTTTGTGGGTTGTAGTCATTGCCCATGAGTCGCATCCATATGTCAAGACTGGGACATAGGTGGAGCGGTATACAGCCATCTTCGTTTTCTTACCAACCTCTCTCTTGCTGAGGAATTCTAGATTTATGGCCTGAAAAAGTCTCCCAGCTGCTGCTTTTCGAGTGGGCAATTCTTCTTTGATGCCTCCCTTTTGGTCTATGATAGCTCAGAGCTATTTAAAGTGGTCGACCTGCTCCAGGACCTGTTCTCCAAGCTTAATCTGGTGTCTTCTTTCTACTTGTGATATCACCATGGATTTTGTTTTAGAGCTGCTTATGACCATCCCTCTCTTCTCCAGCTCTTCCTTCCAGCCTTGCAGGTTGGATTGGAGATGTGCCTCTGATTTAGCATTCAGGGCAACATCATCAGCAAATGCCAGCTCTGAAATACAGACCTGTCTCCTCTTCCAGTACCCCACTGAATACTTTCTTGTTCTCTCCTTACATGACTTGATGACATCGTCCATGAGGAGTATGAAAAGATAAAGTGACAGGATATCACCTTGTCTTACACCAGTGGTGGTCCTGAACTCTTCTGACTTATGGTTTACTGTCTCACATATTTTCTGCAAGACTTGTAGAAGCTCTGCATAGCATGAATCAGAGGTGCTAGAATTTTCTTCCTTGCCAAACAGTCCCAAAGTTTGCTCCAGGGGACCCTGTCAAACGCTTTTTCCAGATCTATGAAACAAAGATGGATCTCACTCTTATATTCAAGGGCCTTTTCACTCAGCTGATTAGTGTGAAGACTAGGTCTTGAGTACTTCGGTTAGCTCAGAATCCGCACTGGACCTCATCCGATTGTGGCTCTGCTAGGCGTCGGAGTCTCTGCTCTAGGATTCTAGAGTAGATTTTACCAGGGACACTGAGAACGGATATGCCTCTATGGTTTCCACATTGTCGATTGTCACCCTTTTTGAAAATTGGTGTTATGATGGCAATCTCCCAATCCTTTGGTATGGTCTTGTTGCACCACGCTGCATGTAGGACCCTTAAGAGTGATAAGTCGCCTGATGCTCCCATGTACTTAACCATTTCTGGTGTTATACCATCATGGCCTGCTGCTTTGCCCATCTTTATTTTCTCCAGTGCTGCCTTCAGTTCTTCCATCTTTATGTCATCTTCATCACCATTAGTTTCCTCTTCTGTGCTAGTGGTTATTACTTCTGATGCTCGACCTTGCTCACGATCAAGGAGTTCTGAAAAATATTCTTTCTATCTTTCCATTACTTCCTTCAGGGCAGTAAGCAATTCGCCTTGTTGCTTATCCTTTATAAATTTGAGAGGGCATTGTTTTTCCTTCCTCATGTTTTTTAGGGTCTTATACAGGATTCATAGCAAATTTCTTCAAGCATTTTCCAGGTTTTTTCCAGGTCCAGCACGTGATTTTCAAGGATGGGAAACTCTAATATTTTCCTCATCTAATTTTCTCAGATATAATTATCACTTTGCTGACCAGCAATCCGGAGCATTAACGTCTCCCATTGCCAAGGGTGTTTGCAGATTTCTTTAAAAATAACTTTTTTTTTTTTTTTAAATTCATAAAAGATTGAAAAACAGACATCTTTTCCAAGTTTTTAGTGAATTTGTTCAACATCAGTGCAATAAAATGTTAGTGACATGGATGGTTATGAATAAAATAAGCTTGACTGACGTATTGATTTAACGATTAACCACGTATATCAACATAAAAGGCTAATACAATTGGAATAAAATGTTTAAAAAAAAACCTGTATTTTTCGTGTTTGTCTTTTTTGAATGTATTCTGCGTCTGTGGCATCTGACAATGATGCGTTTGTAAACGTTTGAGTAGTTAAGTACCTCTAGTTGGAGTCTGAGCTGCTTTTTTCATTAACTGGGGTTGAAGTTGTAGCTGTAGGCCTCTGCAAGAGTCTTTGTCAATGATCCACATTGATAATAATTGACTGTGTGGTATAACTTGAAGCAGGGTATCAGGCATATAGGTACATTGCAATCTGGGCAGTACATGCAAGCCTGGCTTCTGTTCCCTGCAGCCTTACACACTTTACAGTCTGGTTTGTAACTTGCCCTTTCATATTTATCAATGAAGTGGTGCTCATTAAGTCGTGTTGTTGTGACCTGTGGTTTTGAAGGTGTCACATTGCGTCGAAGAATAGCAGGTTCAATAAGAGTCATACTGACATCCTGATCTTCGCTTTGATCTTTTTTGTAGAGTTGGCAGTGTTGTAGGTTATGTGCCCATTGACCAGGGCAGTTTCAACTAAGAAATAATATAAAAATAGGATCTGTGTGGGTAGGGCTAGCTTGCACCTAGTTGGCTGAAGTGGTTGACACCTCCCATACTTTTGCTGTATTTTTCTGCAAGCACTGGCTTCTGAATTGTTCTGCTCTAAAGAATTTGTTTTTCTAACTGTCTTCTTTATATTATCATTGGAGTGAGCAGTGGATATAAGGTTAAATCTTTTCGTATCATGCCAGGTGACTGTCGGCATGCCTTATCTTCTGTCGCACAAAACACAGGATGATTTGTCTTTTTCAATTTGAGTTGTTTTTTCTTCAGTGCTACAGGAAAATGCTTCCTATTTTCCGCTACTGTTCCAAATGCACCAATCTGAATTTCAGGTCTTGAAATAAAGCTGAAGGCTGAATCAAAACTACCACAGAAGAGAATATGTCCCTTGTTGCATATGAAATTTGAATTAAAACTATGGTGACTTTTCACTGAAAAAAGAGTCCAAATAATCTCAGCTCTCAAGAGTTTTTTCCTTGGTCACAAATGATGTCACATCTGTAGGTCTCCTAGTAGTGTTAGTTTAAAAAAAAAAAAAAAAAAAGGGAACACACAAATAACTTATGAGTAGACCTAAGCTATGTATGTTTACCAATTCAAAATTCTAAACGCATACATAATATAGTCAAACAATATTTAACTAGAACAAAATATAGTGAAAATCTATTAAATATGTAAGTGGAGACTGCAGACCTTTACACACACACACACACCCCCCCCCCCCCCCCCCCCGATAACTTTGCGCAAAGGGAAGTAAAAAGTGTACTGTAACTTTACAATTTTTACTTCCCTTTGCGCACTAAATCCATTTCCAGAAGTTTTCGGCGGTTTCGTTTTCGGCGCTTTGCATTAATGGCGTGAACGCAGATTTATTTTTAGCACTCGTCGCGTCTGTTGTTGTGGAAAATACCATCAATAACCGAAAAATGGACACACAGTAACGAACTTTCAATTTTGCATTTTTTTTCAAGGTTCGATGTGGAAAATTCAAGGCTTTTAGCCATTTTTCCAGGCCTGGAATGTCTTTTTTTCGTTTTTCAGGTTTTTCAAGGTTTTTTCCAGGTCACTACAAACCCTGCTTATAGAACAATTTCTGGTTTTCTTGTGCATCTTTTTTCTAGCTTTTTTTCCAAATTCTTCCCAGGACTTCTGTTTTGCTGCTAGCACCTTGTTCTTTGCTTCTGTTCTGAATGTCACAAATTCTCTATTTGTCCTGCTGTGTTTTTAGCTCCTAAGTATTGTTTCCATGTCATTTTCTTCTCTCTTACTTTCTCTTTGACTTCCTCTGTCCCCAAGGTGTCCTCTTTCTCTTGTTCCCACGTCGGACTTCACCACATGCTTCTGCAGCAGATGTCTTTACGTCCTTGAATTTAAGCCACAGGGTTTCCAAGTCAGCAGGTTTTTCTTCTGTGTTTCTCACAGCTGTAGCAATAAGCCTCTGATATCTGGTCTAAATTTCTGGCTACCTCAGCTTGTAGGTCTTAATGCTCATTTCTTCCGTTCGTTTACTTGGTTTCTTGCGTGGTGCTGGGCAGTTCCTAGGCTGAGCAACTCTTTCAGTTGTTCTTTTGATTGTAAGCAGGTAGTGATCACTTATATTCCTGTCGCTACAGAGTGCGGACGTGTTTTCATAGAGCTCTATTTTCGAATTTGTAAAAGTGTGTTTCTGCTATAATTCATGATGGATTTTAATATCATTGTGTTCGGTATTATTGTGGCTTTGTCGTGAAATCATTTTTTGTGGTGTCAATATGAACAGAAATGTTAGATTTTGTTCTAAAAGGATCTACTATTATAATACACTGTGCTGTTTTGCACATAAACTTGTAGTATTGTTAAATGGGTAGCCGACAACCCTCGAATTGAGCGCCCAACAATGACCAAGCCACCCAGGTGTTTAATTATAGGTCCTCAGCGCGGGGCCTTTTTGGAAAATCCACTATAAAATGAAACCCCGCGACCCAAATCGTCACGCCAGAGCGATGATTATCAGCCATGAACAAAGCTAATTACCTTCTTCCTTCGCGGTACCAGCAATAACATTCACAATGCCAAACGTAAACTCCGTCACCACCACTCGACCGAGCAGAAAGAAACAAAAGGACTACATCTGAAATGCGCCTAAGGCGGTGAAAAAGAAGACCAGGGTTCTCAATGCAGACACGCCCTCAGCACCATTAGTAACGCTACAATACAAAAACCAGAACCAGTGTGTCATATTAACATTCCAAACATTGTTCGAGTACGAAGCATTGCGTGGCTTGTCCAAGGCCTACTATAAATCTATCGCTTCAATTGAATCTCGCACTGACGCTAATGGTGCTCATGTCGAAGATGTTATTTCTACTGGACACGTTTTTCTCCATTTCTATAATACATCCAACAAGGTCATGGTACAAGGCTCAGAGACTGCAGTTAAAGAGTGATCCAGAATGATTTGAATCATTTATGGAAAACAGCAACGACTGCTGGAGTCAGTCGAATGGCTATAACGTCAACAGCTGTTCTCAACAATGCACCAACCACTTCCGATACCCAGAAATAGCCCTCACACACTGTTCCTTTCCCGTTGTCTCTGATACATTCGTTCAGGAGCATGACAAACAGATACAGGTAGTACAAGACACGCCTTCCTCTACATCAAGATCTATCATTACAGAGACGCCTTCCGTTACATCAAGATCTACCATTACAGAGCCAGAGCATAATTCATTAATAGGATTGCTTGATAGTAGTCTAGAAAGGACACCACGCGAGCAAACTATACAATCACCACATGATGATGTGTATACAAAAATAACATCTGAGATGGAACTACTGAAAGCTGAATTGAGCAGTCTTAAAAAATCTTATGAACAGCTTCAGGCTGATCACCTGTCTCTAAAAAGTCGCTACGAAAACAGCAAAACACACATTCAGCAGCAGACTAAACAACAGCACACAAAAGAATTGGGTCACAAACAAACACGTGCGGAGAGCCTCCGACCTCAACAACAAATACCTCATTCAGAACTACGCCTTAATGAACGTAATTCCCTGGACACTCCGGAAAATCCTGCAGCCAGTGTCTGCAGAATTCCGGTCAAAATTTCAAATCGCCATCCGCCACTTCGACCGGCAGCTGCCAGCACACACCACAGGACTTCTAGCAGCCACGGCACAACTGGAACAAGAGAAGATATAGCTGTTATCACTGGCACCCACACGAACAGAAGAAAACATCTCATCTTTGGGGACCAAACCATGAAGGAGCTTCAACAATCAAAACTAGTAACTGGTGATACTGATTCGGTGTCTGTTCGCTTCAAGAACTGGGCATCAACTTACGACTTACTGACCCTCCTTAAACGGTATTCGCCTGATCTCTCTGTAATTAGAGTAACTGTGCACATAGGTCTGTCAGACTCAATAAAAGATATTGAACTCTCACAGACAGACCTAAACGAGATCACATTCATATTTCGGTCGCTATTCCATAATGCCAAAATTTATTTTTCCTCTATTACCGCAAATGTGTTGAAACTAACAACGCTATACTTAAAAAACACTGCCTCAAGAATGAACATATTTTCATAGATCACAGCTCGGTCTTCCTTGCCACTTCAGGAGCCCCTAGAAAGCATCTTTACAGTGGCGAAATTACATTGTCCAGACAAGGGACCAGTATGTTGGTGACAAATATAAAGTATCCAGAAAGCACACTCAGAGGCACTACTCACACATCAGCATCCATATATCCATCCAAACGCCATGTGAATATAAATAGCTACTCATCTAATGCCAATTATGACCTTCATTTTCCATCACTACCCCCAACTTTAAACACCAGCCGTGCAAAATCATCAGACAATCAGGATCATCTCGTTATACCTCTTGTTAGCACCACAGATGTGCAGGAAACCAACAATGTCTGCCTTCAACAACCTTCTGCCACAGACGACCCTCCTCGACAACACCAACTTGACCCACTTCATTCCCAGAGGTCTGTAAGTGATCCAATTCAATCTGCTCAGCCTTCATCAACAGAAGTGTCACCATGTCCGCTGTCGTCCCAGACATCAATGAGAGTTCCCCGCTCATCGCTGTCATCACAGGTTCACCCACATCAACCCACATACCCAGCATTTCATCATTTCCTACATCAACAAAGACTCTTGGACTATGCACCTTACACTTGGAGGTCGTACTTGCCGGAATACCCCACTGATTCAACAACTGTACCTCAATATCCCGCTTTCCACCAAATGCATCATCTATCAAGGCCAAATCCACCGCACTTCTATTTTCAACAACCCTCTACTCCATATTAACAACGACTGTTGGCCTCACTAGTTGTCTCTGTAACACCAGCAACTGTCGATTGTTGTTTTCTATATATATATATATATATATATATATATATATATATATATATATATGGGATTTCCAAACCACCTTATACAACTCATCGCACTGCTGTACCAAGAACAACAGGCAGCCGTAAGAATAGAGGGGGAAACATCAGAATGGTTTGAAGTACAGAAAGGAGTAAGACAAGGCTGTACCCTTTCCCCTTACCTGTTTAACATTTATGCCGAGAATATCATGAGAAACGTAAGAGATGACCAAGAACACACAGAGTTTGACTCATTTAACATCGGCGGGTACCAGATCCCGGAAATCAGATATGCTGACGACACAGTCCTCCTATCGACCAACCCAGAAGGACTTGAACAATTACTTCTGTCCACCAAAAAACACAGCGAGGCCCAGAATCTATACCTAAACACCAAGAAGACCAAAGTATTGACAACAGACAAAGTAAAGACCAAACCAGAAATTGAAATTGATAACGAAGAACTGGAAAGTGTCAATGAATTCGAATACTTAGGATCAATCATTAACAGCTCTGGCGACTGTGCAGTAGAAATTAAAAGAAGACTTGCAATTGCTTCACATAAGCTAATACAGATGAAAAACCTATGGCAAGGCACAAGCAAAGAAACAAAGTTACAACTGATCAGAGCATGTATATTCCCAGTAGCAACATACGGCTGCGAGACTTGGACACTCAATAAAACAGTTGCAAAAAAGATTACATCATTCGAAATGAAATGCTACAGAAGGATGTTGAGAATACCCTGGACAGAAAAAAAGACCAACAGAGAAGTACTGCACTCACTAAATGTACAGGAACATTGGCTCCTAAATACCATCGCAATAAGGAAGCTGAAATTTTTTTCGGTCATATAAAAAGACATAATAGTCTGGAAAAAACAGTGATGGAAGGCATGGTCCCTGGAAAAAGGGGAAGGGGTCGACCTAGACGACGGTGGACCCAGGACATCACAGAGAGTCTGAACTTGTCTTTGGCTGATGCAGGTCGACTTGCCCAGAATCGTGATGCGTTCAGAGCAGCTGTAATGGAGACAACGTTCTGGAAAGAATACGTCACATGATGATGATGATATATATATATATATATATATATATATATATATATATATATATATATATATATATATATATATAATTTTATTATATTATTATAATTTTTTTTCTTTTCCACACTGTTTGACTGTCTGATATGAGCGCTTGATTTGTTACATTTTTCACCTATTTTTGACGTAATTCAATTGGCTGAATTGTTTGTAATTAGTTTTCAATGTGCCCCACTTATTAATACCACCATTAATTCCCCTTCATTGGTAAAATTTGTTAAATTTAGTATTTGAGCGCGAGCTTTTTTTACATAACATAAATGCCAGGTACTTATGAACAGTTACTAACCATGAATGGTTTACGACTTGGCCATCTGAACGTAAACCATCTTCTAGGTAAATTTCCAGAACTCACACAAGTTCTGAAAAAAATTTCCATGTTTTTGGGCTTTCAGAAAGTCGTCTGAATGAGAAAATAACAGATGGTGACATTGCACGTACTGGTTTTAACACTATTCGGCGAGATTCTAGTAGACAATTAGAGACGGGTTTAGCAGTCTATATTTCCACTTCTCTCAGTTATCGCCGCAGAAACGATCTAGAGACCATAGATATAGAATGCATATGGTTAGAGGTAAAGCCACATAAGCAAAGACCCATTTTAATAGGATATCTTTATCGTAACCCCAGTGTAGGAACAACATGGTTTGAAGATTTCACGAACATGATGGATAAAGTTATCACTACAGTCAATGAAATTATTCTTCTTGGTGATTTCAATATTGATATGCATAAGCCGAATCAAACATGGACCAACATCATAGCATCGTACAACATGAAACAAATAGTCAACAAACCTACCAGAGTAACAAAAACATCATCAACACTGATCGATCACATATATGTAACCTGTCCAGAAAACGTTATAGAATGTTCCATCCCTACTATTGCTATGAGTGACCACTATCCCATATGTTGCACTTGGGCAAAAAATGGGTACAAATCTCCAAAAAATAAACACATCAGTATTGAATATAGAAGTCTAAAAAATTTCAACCAAGAATTATTTTTAAATGATTTGCGAAATGCGCCTTTTGCCGATGTTTACCAACTTCCTGATCCTGATGACGCCATTGCATATTGGACACGGACATTTTATAGTATTTTTAATAAGCATGCGCCTACTAAAGAAATTCGCGTAAAAAGACAAATAAAATCTCCATTTATCACACAAGAAGTACTTGCCACTATGAGGCAGAGGGATCGAGCGCACAAAAATAAGGACATCATTACATATCGGGCGGCAAGGAACAAAGTACAATATTTAATTCGCAGAGAAAAGAAAAACTACTTGAGTCATTTAGTTCAAAGCAAAAGCAACAGTAGAAATATATGGAAGGCAATCAATACCTTAGTGAACAAAAGAAATTCGCCAGACTCACAAAAAACCCAATACTTCATTTACTTGTACAGATTTCAGCAATCATTTTCAGGCAGACATCCACAATATAAAATCCGCCATACCTTCTTCCCCTTGTGACTTCAGCGAATTATCTACGTTCTGCGAGAACAAGTGTACTAACACCATTCCATGCGACATTCCTTTTATAACAGTTAATGAAGTTTATAACTATCTTATTGATCTTAAAGATAATAACTCATCGGGACTTGATGGAATCAGTAATCGAATACTGCGTTATGCTGCACCAGCTATTACTGATACACTAACATACATATATAATCAATGTCTCGCAAGGAGTTACTTTCCATCTGCCTTTAAAATCGCTAAAGTATACCCTCTTGTTAAACCTGGTTCATCAGATAATAGCAGCCTTGGTAACTATAGGCCCATTTCGCTTATATCATCGCTGTCCAAACCACTGGAAAAACACATACACAAAACAGCAATGGAACACCTAGCTAATAATGACCTGCTTGTTGATAGTCAGTCAGGGTTTAGACCAAAGCATTCATGCCACACAGCCTTAACAAAAATGATAGAGAACTGGCATCTAAACATCAATAACGATAACTTATGTGGAGCAATCTTTGTAGACTTTAAAAAAGCATTCGATATGATAGATCACTCTATTTTAATCAGAAAATTAGAAACAATGAAAGTAAATCTTAAGCTGGTGAAGTTAATTAAATCATTCCTGACAGACAGACAACAAGTGGTGTCTTACAATAATTCTTTGTCTAACCCAACTGTTGTCGATATTGGTGTTCCTCAGGGTTCTATCCTCGGCCCTCTTCTCTTTGCTGTATACATTAATGATCTTCCTCTGTACATCAAACACTCATCCTGTGATCTGTTTGCCGATGACTGTACTGTTTACACTAGTGACAAAAGTTGCGCCACACTAGAACTATCTTTACAAACTGATACACATAATATTATTAAGTGGAGCAACGAGAATTGAATGCAAATAAATATTAGTAAAACGATATCAACCAGACAAAAACTACAAAACTCGCAGAAAACAACACTTCAGCTCTACATTGGAACATCACTAATTGAAAACGTAAATGAACATAAAACTCTAGGTCTAACTGTTGACCAGCACCTAAGTTGGAACTCACATGTAAGTGCACTCACAAAGCTAACGGCACAAAAAGTTTACCAATTAGCCAAAATCAAACACTTCCTGGATGAGGGGGCAAGGAAAATGTTCTACACATCTCACATACAAACATACCTAGACTATTGTTCCACAATCTGGGATGGTTGTTCCATATCCAACACAAAAAGGCTTCATTCACTTCAAAAACGTGCAGTGCGCCTAGTTGCTGATAAACACCAAATACATTGTACAGATTTATCTTCTTCTTCTTCCGTCCTTAGCCACCGACCGTCAAAGCAGTCAGTGGCCATTACCCCTAGTGGCGTCTTAGGGCAACAGCAGATAGGTTTTCTTTGCCATTGTTTCCCATCACGCCTATTGGCGTCTTTAGGGCAACGGCAAATCAATCCATTTGCTGTTGTTTCCGTAATCGAAGTGACTGGCAAACGGGTGATCAGCCCGTTGGTGTACAGATTTATATAACTATCTTAAAATATTACCCCTTAGAAAGCGCTTCCTATTTAACAAAGCTAAATTCGCTCACAAAATCTTGTCACAGAATGCTCCAACGTATCTGTGGCCTCTTTTAAAATTCAATGAAAAACGTAGTAACCGCTTAAACCAGTTACAGGTACCCAAGCCCAGGCTAGATTTGTTCAAGAAGAGCTTGGCTTACTCAGCTGCTCATCTTTGGAACAATCTTCCACATGATCTTAAAAACATGCACAGTCCCTACTCATATAATCGTAGACTGTTCAAATACATTATGAGTGCCAATTATATGCCGCCCTAAGGGATTATCTTTCGAATTATTATCTAATATACTGTATGGAGGGTCTAATGATCTAGTTTTTCATTTTTATATATCTTACTTCTTAATTGTAATCAAATACTGTAAATGTATGCTTTTATACTACTTATAATGTTGCATCGCCATTAAACTAACACCTTAAGTATGGAGAATGTCTGAATAACTAGCAATAAAAGATGAGTAAGAGGAAGGGCAAAATGTAAGACGGGCCTATATGCACGATTCTTATCTATCAGTCAATACCCTTTACCTCCCTAAGGAGCATAAGTCATAAAGCTGGATCTCGTATAGTGGAGGCGTAAACAATTCACTCCCTGTGGCAGTATCTGTTTGGGACTCAAAGCTGCTCACCTGTGGGAACATTTTCCGCATGTGCTGACAACACACCAAGTCCCAGGTCATTCAGTAGCGGATTCCCAAAATGTCACGAGTTCTTATTATATACCACCATAAACTATCTATCTATCTATCTATCTATCTATCTATCTATCTATCTATCTATCTATCTATCTATCTATCTATCTATCTATCTATCTATCTATCTATCTATCTATCTATCTATCTATCTATCTATCTATCTATCTATCTATCTATCTATCTATCTATCTATCTATCTATCTATCTATCTATCTCTATCTATCTATCTATCTATCTATCTATCTATCTATCTATCTATCTATCTATCTATCTATCTATCTATCTATCTATCTATCTATTTATCTATCTAATCTATGTATTAATGTTTATTTTTATTTTTTTTTATTTTTACATTCATTATTATTATTATTATTCTTTTTTTTAATGTTAAAAACGTACTTTAAGTATGATGATTATTGCAAATGTAATATTACTTTTATAATGATAAATGCCTTAATTATGCTTATAGTAAATGTGAGGATGAAAGGATATAGTATATATGATGAGAGAGAGAGGAAGGGCAGAATGTCAGATGGGCCTGCGTGCCCAATTCTTAACCCTTTGAAAATAAAGTTCGTTCATTCATTCGTTCCAATCTCTGGCCCCTTCCAGACTCTAGCATCCCGGACATATTTGAATGAGCTCCTCCTATAGTCAATCACTGACTTCTCATTCTTTGTTGGTCTATCTAATCACAAAAGATAAAAATAAAATTATGGTCATTCCAATAAGGACCCCTTGTTGAGTGTCCTACCGTTTTATCCTATAGAAGACAACTGAAGGCTAGTGTAAAAGTATAACAGGTGGGATGACAAGTTAGGAAACAAAATTACATATATGCATAAGCAATAATGGTCTTCATTTCAATGAGAAATGAACTCATTTCTTTGTTCCTAGAGTCCTATGCTGCTATCATGCTTCCTGAGCTATAGTGATAATCAATTTTTTCAAGAATTCATCAAAGATCAAACCAACTGTTTAGACCAGCGGTAGGTGACCTAGGTGCTGGTAGGGATCTCTTTAGATACACTGTGCTCTTTAAAGATCTATTTTGATAAAATCATACATTTTAACATGCTATGCACCAACAAATGACAGCGATGAAGAGGTCAAGGATGAATTCTATCAACAACTGCAGAAAGAAATGGAAGACACACCTAGATATGATCTTATTATAGTAATGGGAGACCTCAATGCGAAAGTTGGTACACACAATACATATAATGAAAGAGTAATGGGGAAATGCGGCAGCGGAACAGCAAACGAAAATGGGGATAAATTAATAAGTTTCTGTAGTATTAACAACCTGGTCATTGAAGGAACACTTTTCCCACATAAAGAAATTCACAAATTAACATGGGAATCCCCAAATGGTCGGGACAGAAACCAGATAGACCACATAATGATTAAGATGTGAAGGTAAGAAGAGGTGCAGATGCGGGAAGCGATCACCATTTAGTAGTAGCAAAACTGAAAGTGAAACTAAGAAGGGCTGGACCAACTGTAACTACACAGAAAAGGTTTGACATCAGCAAATTGAAGGACCCCCTTACCAGAAAAGCTTTTGCGGCTGACATAAAGAAACGATATCAATTTGCCAAAAGTCAGGAAAAAACATTGACTGATGATATAGACCAGAAATTCAACACCATTTCAACAATATATAAGGAAAGCAGCAAATCATGCTTGGGATTCCAGGAAAGGAAGAAGCAAGACTAGATAACACCAGAAACATTAAACACCATAACACTGAGAAAGGAAATGAAAAGAAAGAAAACAGAAGCGAAGTTCCCCAGGTTAAAGCAACTATATAGCGAACAGTACAGTCAGCTGGACAAGGCAGTTAAATGCCAAACCCAAGCCAACAAAAGGAATTTCCTAGACGATCTTGCAAGACAGGCAGAAGAGGCAGCACTGAGAAATGAACAAAGCACAGTATACAAAATAACTAAATTCATCAGCGGAAAATGAGGTGCAAACAATATTACATTAGTAAGAGATAAGCAAGGAAATCTCATCACGACAGCAGAGGGACAGGAAACAAGATGGGCAGAGCACTTCAGAGAAACTCTGAACAAGGAACCACCAGAGACACAATTGAATGTTCCTGAGGCTGAAAACGATCTAGATGTAAATACAGACATTCCATGAAAAGAAGAAATCATCACAGCAATCAAAGGGTTAAAGAACAGATAAGATCCTGGCCATGATAACTTAAATGCAGAGCTATTTAAGACAGACCCTGAGCTAGCAGCAGAACTATTAGAACCACTATTTGCACAAGTGTGGAAAACGGGGACAACACCATCAGAGTGGAACAAAGGAATAATTGTCAAATTACCCAAGAAGGGAGATCTTGCAGACTGCAATAATTGGAGAGGAATCACTCTCCTCTCAGTTCCCAGCAAAATACTAGGCAGGATAATTATACAGAGAATTTCAAAAGCAGTAGACCACAAACTGAGGAAAGAACAAGCAGGATTTAGAAAGAACAGAAGATGTGTAGATCATATATTCACTCTCATGAACATTATAGAGCAGTGCTCAGAATGGCAAAGACAGCTGTACATTAATTTCATTGATTTTGAAAAGGCTTTTGACAACATACATAGGGACAGTTTATGGAAAATACTGAGGGTTTATGGAATTCCAAGCTGCATAGTGTCAATCATAAAAAGTCTCTATGCCAACTTTACGTGTAGTGTTGGGCAGAGCAACCTAACCTTTGAGGTGAAGACAGGAGTACGACAGGGATGCCCCTTATCAACCACTCTATTTTTAACAATCATAGACTGGGTGATGCGCCAGACAACATAGGGCAGTCCAAGAGGAATAAGATGTACTACATTTTCTACATTGGAAGATCTGGAATATGCAGATGACATTGCACTACTTTCAGCAGCCAAGAACTACTTATTCGGAGTAACCAGGAGGACATGCACACCATCATAGCTGGCAGACGCTGGAGTTGGGTTGGCCATGTCCTCAGAAGGGGCCTTGATACCATCACAAGAACAGCTATGCTATGGACCCCTGAGGGAAAGCGAAAGAGAGGCTGACCAAAAACAACTTGGCAGAGAACTGTGGAAGCTGAGATGCAAAGAATAAACCACAGTTGAGGCACTGTACGAAGGATGACCGCCGACCGAGCAAAGTGGAATCAATTTGTTGCTGCCCTACAAGACGCCACCAGGCGTGATGGCCACTGACTGCTTTGACGTTTATGGATCAAAGAAAGAAGAAGAATAATTGCACTACTAGCACATTCACATCAACACATCCAAGAAAAAATGGATAGACTTAATAAGTTTAGCCAGCAGGTGGGCTTGAACATCAATTTAAAGAAGTCAGAGGTCATGACGCTCAATGTGAGCAACCCTGAGCCCATATCAGTAAGGAATCAGCAACTGCTACAGACAGACACCTTCACATACCTAAGATCCATAGTAACACCAGATGGCGGAGCAGGCAAAGACATCAACATCAGAATGAATAAGGCAAGAACAGTCTTTTTTAGCCTAAACAACATCTGGAAGTCCTCTCAATACAGCACAAGCACAAAATTAAGATTATATCAGAGCTGTGTGCTTTCTGTGCTTCTCTATGATGCGGAATGCTGGAGTTACAGAGAACGAAATGTCAAAATTGTCCTCTTTTCACACAACATGCCTAAGAAAAATTCACTGAATCTTTTGGTCGAATACCATCACCAACCAAGATCTGCTTACTTGGAGCAAGCAAGAGGACATGCACACCATCATAGCTCGCAGACGCTGGAGCTGGGTTGGCCATGTCCTCAGAAGAGACCCCGATGCCATCACAAGAACAGCTATGCTTTGGACCCCTGAAGGAAAACGAGAGAGGCTGACCAAAAACAACCTGGCGGCGGACTGTGGAGGCTGAGATGCAGAGAATAAACCAGAGTTGGGGCACTGTATGAAGGATGGCCACCGATCGAGCAAAGTGGAATCAATTTGTTGTTGCCCTACAAGACGCCACTAGGCATGATGGCCACTGACTGCTTTGACGGTCGGTGGCTAAGGATCAAAGAAGAAGAAGAAGAATGGAATAAATGCAATGGACTATGAAATTCAGGACAGTAATTTATTTTCAACATAAGGGTTACTTTTACAATTTGAAAGTTGAAAGCTGCAACCAAGGTTGGAGTGGGTTCAATTATCTGCACAAGACAACAACAGGGTGACCCAAGTGTTCTCCCCCACACAGAGTGTAAAGGAGATTAAAAAGCAGAATGTTAGGAAACAAAATTACACATATGCATATGTAATAATAATCTCCTGTTGTTACGCTCTTTATAGAGTTTCCAATCATGAATTTAAAACAAATGCAGGCTATAAGTTAACTTTTATCTCTGCTGCATGATCTGATTCCTTCAACTCCATGGATACAGCAGAGGGAAATGTGAACTATATGAAATATTACAAATGTTAAGTTCACTTAAAAGAAACACATTCTTAACTAATGTAGTTCATGAACAGAATGAATTTTACAGGGTTCATAGCAAATTTTTTCAAGCATTTTCCAGGCTTTTTCCAGGTTTTTCCAGGTCCAGCACGTGATTTTCAAGGATGGGAAACTCTAATATTTTCCTCATCTAATTTTCTCAAATATAATTATCACTTTGCTGATCAGCAATCCGGAGCATTACCGTCTCCCATTACCAAGGGTGTTTGCAGATTTCTTTAAAAAGAACCTTTTTTTTTTAAATTCATAAAAGATTGAAAAACAGACATCTTTTCCATGTTTTTAGTGAATTTGTTCAACATCAGCGCAATAAAATGTTAGTGACATGGATGGTAATGAATAACATAAGCTTGATTGACGTATTGATTTAACGATTAACCACGTATATCAACATAAAAGGCTAATAAAATTGGAATAAAATGTTTAAAAAAAACTATTTTTCGTGTTTGTCTTTTTTGAATGTATTCTGCGTCTGTGGCATCTGACAATGAGCGTTTGTAAATGTTTGAGTAGTTAAGTACCTCTAGTTGGAGTCTGAGCTGCTCTTTTCATTAACTGGGGTTGAAGTTGTAGCTGTAGGCCTCTGCAAGAGTCTTTGTCAACGATCCACGTTGATAATCTTTGACTGTGTGGTATAACTTGAAGCAGGGTATCAGGCATAGAGGTACATTGCAATCTGGGCAGTACATGCAAGTCTGGCTTCTGTTCCCTGCAGCCTTACACACTTTACAGTCTGGTTTGTACCTTGCCCTTTCATATTTATCAATGAAGTGGTGCTCAGTAAGTCGTGTTGTTGTGACCTGTGGTTTTGAAGGTGTCACATTGCGTCAAAGAATAGCAGGTTCAATAAGAGTCATACTGACATCCTGATCTTCGCTTTGATCTTTTTTTTGTAGAGTTGGCAGTGTTGTAGGTTATGTGCCCACTGACCAGGGCAGTTTCAACTAAGAAATAATATAAAAATATGATCTGTGTGGGTAGGGGTAGCTTGCACCTAGTTGGCTGAAGTTTCCACACCTCCCATACTTTTGCTGTATTTTTCTGCAAGCACTGGCTTCTGAATTGTTCTGCCCTAAAGAATTTGTCTTTCTAACTGTCTTGTTTATATTATCATTGGAGTGAACAGTGGATATAAGGTTAAATCTTTTCGTATCATGCCATGTGACTGTTGGCATGCCTTATCTTCTGTTCCACAAAACACAGGATGATTTGTCTTTTTCAATTTGAGTTGTTTTTTCTTCAGTGCTACAGGAAAATGCTTCCTATTTTCCGCTACTGTTCCAAATGCACCAATCTGAATTTCAGGTCTTGAAATAAAGCTGAAGGCTGAATCAAAACTACAACAGAAGAGAATATGTCCCTTGTTGCATATGAAATTTGAATTAAAACTATGGTGACTTTTCACTGAAAAAAAAGAGTCCAAATAATCTCAGCTCTCAAGAGTTTTTTCCTTGGTCACAAATGTAGGTCTCCTAGTAGTGTTAGTTTAAAAAAAAAAAAAAAGGGAACACAAATAACTTATGAGTAGGCCTAAGCTATGTATATTTACCAATTCAAAATTCTAAACGCATACATAATACAGTCAAAACAATATTTAACTAGAACAAAAGGTAATATATATAGTAATTGGGAGGGTAATACTTATGATAAGTGAAAATCTATTAAATATCTAACTGGAGACCTTTACCCCCCCCCCCCCCCCCCCCCCCCCCCCACATCTTTACTATTTTTGTTGGGTTTTGTTTCGTTTGTTTGTTTAGATTTTTTAAAAAAAATTTAATTTAATTTTTTTTTTTAATTTTAAATAACATAGGCCTATCCACAAAATTGCTGATTTTCATTTATCTTAATTACAGTGATTTGACTAGTGTTGGAGCGCAAGTGATGCTCTGGCAGCCTTCTCATCAGAAGGCCCTCTCATCTGTCTCCAAGAAAAATTTTGCACCAATAAGGTAGCGCTGCTATTTTCAAATACAATATACCACAGCGAGCAATTCCCGCTTGACAATGGGGTATTTTTTCTCTGTGGGTGTTATTTACGACTGACATACAGAATTGGATGTAGACAATCATCGAATTCCTGCATAAGTGTACCACCGATTCCCGAATCACAGGCGTCGACTCTAAGGATAAAGGAAATCGAGTATCAGGCAATCTTAAAATTGGTGATTTTGAGAAAAAAGACTTAAGCAAATTTAATGACGCATTACACGAATGTGTCTAAACAATCTTATTTGGAGAGTTCTTTCTTAATAACGAAGACAGAACTGAAGTAATTTCTGAAACATTGGGTAAAAATTTTCTATAGAATCCTACAAAACTGTGAACCTTTTTTTTTTTAAATCAAATTTACTGAAAAAGGGAGCTGTAGATAGTCTATCCAATAGAGAATCTAACAAAGGAAGATGTTCAGCATCCAAGTTTGTCAAAGCATTCATACGCCTTAAATCAATGCAAATCTGAATGGATTTGTCCTTCTTTCTAATCAACACCATTGGAAAACTGTATGGAGATTGAGAAGGAGAAATTATGTTTAATTTTATCATATGCTCTATTTCTTTTTGTACTTGTGATTGAAAATGTACAGAGATAGGATAAGGTTTCAGCTTGATTGGTCTGAAACCAGTAAGGAGAATATCATGTTCAATGATATTTGTATGCCCAGGAATATCCGTGAGCCATGTCAGGAAAAGATTGTAGTAACAACGAAATCTGATCTTTTTGATATGGAGCAAGATTTGGCAAAACAGACATATTCCTCCAATTCTCAGTAGATGAAAGTGGTAAGGTAGGTAGAGAAAAAAGAGGCTCAGAAATATTAGGTAATTCAGACAACTCTTCCTGTATGACAGCTAAGGAAGAGTGACGATCAATGGGTTCATCGACAGCCTCAAAGACTGGTTTAAGATGTGGAGGTCAAGAGTGAAATTGTTGCGGCATGTTGATGTGAAAGGTTTTTTTCCTTTCCTTTAATAGATATAATATAGTCAACATCTGACAATCTTTCAAGTACAGTATATGGTCCTCTCCAAGATACAAGTACTTTATTGTTCTTATTGGGTTACAATACATAGGTCTCATCACCCGGCCATAATTGGCGCAGTTTTCTGTTTTAATTAACAAACAATCTTGCCTATGGTTTAGCTTTTTCTGATGCTTCTACAGCTATCTGGCATGCATCAATAATTTTCTTTCTCAAGTTAACCACGTATTGGTAGGAGGTTTGAACATTTCCAGACATGTCAGCTCCAACCAATAACTGTTTTAGTATAGACATATGTCCTCTTGGCTTGGCACCAAAGACTAATTCAAGCGTAGCAAATCCAGTATGTTTGTTAGGTATTTCCCGATAGGTGAACAATACCGCTGGGAGCACTCTATCCCAATGCTGCGGGTATTTCACAGTTACCTTGCCTAGCATTTGTTTAGCCTTACGCATGCTGCGGTCGTAAAATTGCGCCAGAGGTACGATATGTTCTGAACGCTGAAGGCACAATTTTGCTACTTTCGGATACAGTCAGTTTTCCTGGCATAAAACATGTGTACACGTGATATTACCCCTGGATGTTAATTTTATTTCTGAAAGAGTTCACTTCCTTTTCTGGTCTATATTTGTGACGGGTGTTTCAGTGTTTAATTTTTTTGTGCACATTTCAAATCGAAATCAATCGGCATGGAATACGCTGCCATTTTCACGGATTATGACTGCAATGATGAGGAGTTTCTTAGCTTTAAAAGCGCTGATATCGGTTCTCATAAATTGGTTAATGGCTGAGATGGGGAGGACAGTAGTGTAAGTTTCGAAGGAGTAGGTGAGTTTCTTAGTTTGTTGTTGTTTTTTTGGTTTGTTGTTGTTTTTTTATCTTCTTTTCATCTTTCCATTCCTCTCTTCATATCACATCTAACATAGAAAGCAACAAAACTTATATCATCAGATTCATCATTCATTTATTTATAAACATTCCAAAAATTAAAGCAATTGATCAAGAAAAAAAAACCACTACAAAAACGGGCGTCGAGAAAAAGAATGCAGCGGCAGGGCAAATTTTCCGTCATTTTAATGCAGCGTGCGTAAGGTTAGGACAACGGTTGAGCTTCTCAATTTTCCCGTTTGAAATAGGATGATAGGCACTTCTGAGAGATCTATCTATTTCTAGGTATCACAAACTGCCTCTTCGCCGCGGTCGAGAAATTCTGTGACGCGCAAGTGAGGCCCAATTTGGGCCCTTTTCAACCTCGCTCTGCCAAGTAATTTATTTGCCTTTTCTAAATAAAAATTATATCTTCGATCTTTCTTCTTTCATAATATGTCAATTATAACTTTCTGCGTGTCACTGAAATTGAGTGAGACAAAAAAACAAAAAACACCATTAAAACTGCTCTTGTCGTGCACTGGCTGACTGGGGCTCAAGAGAGCGAAATTCGCTGAAAGGACCCCCATCTCATTCAAAGAGTCGGCGCTGTGTCCTCAAACATGCTACATTCATACGGTTTTCACCAATGAGAAGAGCTTTACACACATGTAACACAAGGCACAGATTTGTTATAGGAAGAGATCGTAAATTTGAAGTGAATGAGAAAGTTTGGATTTTAATACACATCTGGGAGGCCTACCTACACTCGTGTTACATCAAACAAACGAGCAACCATTCTGCTAAAATCGTATCAAAGTTTTAAAAATCATAGTAATTTGATGAAAGAGCAAACGAACGTTAAAACAGAGCACCTCCAACACATTTCGGCGTGTAAACATAAAGGCGGATGTTCCATCTGACAAACCCGGACACGATGGGCCGGCTGTACGAAACACAGCACGAAATGACTAAGGCGCTGAAATGAAAGTTTCACCAATGGAAGTTGACCCAATTTGTGTTCTGAGTAAGTTTTGAATTTTGTTTTATTTCTATTCATTTCAGACCTATTTTGTTTATTTGCAATATAGCAACGGTAAGTGACGGAGGGCGGATGTATTAGTAAAAGAACAACCAAATGTGGCTGCTCGATTCACACATTTAGACAGAAAGTTTTTAGTTTTTTAAGCAATTTTGGGAGTGGGGTATTGTTGTTTATGTAGCTATTTGGTTGTTTTATCGGACCATCACCATTTTCTAAACATTCGGTATCAGAATTAAGGTCTAACACTTAGTAACAGCTTGTAAAGCCGCTGCCCTACTTTCGATAACGTTATGGATGTCAAAGGTCATGTTTAGAATTTAGCTTGCTACACATTTGTGAACGTTAATCTTTTTTTAAAAATTGCCTCTCTCACATAATTAACCTTTTTTTTCCCTCACTTATTTCAGGGGACAATCGTTATGATGCACATTTTTCAATGACGGGAAGAGGCAGACGTCCGGCTCTGCCACGGATTTCTACTGGGACAAATAGACTATTGGCACAGTTCTGTCTTCTGAAGGACTAGGAAAATGCAACATTGGAGCTAGTACATCTTGTTGTGTAAAGTTTATATATCATATTATTTCCTCTCATTCTCTGATGTTAAAAATCATTAGGCTACTATGTAGCTGAAGCTTTCCTAGAAGCCTCTACAGGTTTTGAGTTTATTTTACAATTACAATCATAAAAGACAAATGTCCCTGAGCACTGAAACAAGTTGGTTGTTTACAAAACCCCTATTAACCTTTAGCATGCTGCATTACTTGGGCGGAAATTTATGCCTGCAGCTGCATTCTTTTTCACAACATTCCGTTTTTATTGTCTTCTTCTTCGATCCTTAACCACCGACCGTCAAAGCAGTCAGTGGCCATCACGCCTAGTGGCGTCTTGTAGGGCAACAACAAATTGATTCCACTTTGCACGGTCGGTGGCCATCCTTCGTACAGTGCCCCAACTCTGGTTCATTCTTTGCATCTCAGCCTCCACAGTCCTTCACCAAGTTGTTTTTGGTCGGCCTCTCTTTCGCTTTCCTTCAGGGGTCCAAAGCATAGCTGTTCTTGTGATGGCATCGGGGTCTCTTCTGAGGACATGACCAACCCAGCTCCAGCGTCTGCCAGCTATGATGGTATGCATGTCCTCTTGCTTGCTACGAGTAAGCAGATCTTGGTTGGTGATGGTATTCGGCCAAAAGATTCGGTGAATTTTTCTTAGGCATGTTGTGTGAAAAGAGGACAATTTTGACATTTCCTTCTCTGTGACTCTCCAGCATTCCGCACCATAGAGAAGCACAGAAAGCACGCAACTCTGGTATAATCTTAATTTTGTGCTTGTGCTGTATTGGGAGGACATCCAGATGTTATTTAGGCTAAAGAAGGCTGTTCTTGCCTTATTCATTCTGATGTTGATGTCTTTGCCTGCCCCACCGTCTGGTGTTACTATGCTTCCTAGGTATGTGAAGGTATCTGTCTGTACCAGTTGCTGATTCCTTACTGATATGGGCTCAGGGTTGCTCACATTGAGCGTCATGACCTCAGACTTCTTTAAATTGATGTTCAAGCCCACCTGCTGGCTAAATTTATTAAGTCTATCCGTTTTTTCCTGGATGTGTTGATGTGAATGTGCCAGCAGTGCAATGTCATCTGCATATTCCAGATCTTCCAATGTTGAAAATGTAGTCCATCTTATTCCTCTTGGACTGCCCTCTGTTGTCTGGAGCATCACCCAGTCTATGACTGTTAAAAATAGAGTGGTTAGAGAAGAGTGATTCCTCTCCAATTATTGCAGTCTGAAAGATCTCCCTTCTTGGGCAATTTGACAATTATTCTTTTGTTCCACTCTGATGGTGTTGTCCCCGTTTTCCACACTTGTGCAAATAGTGGTTCTAATAGTTCTGCTGCTAGCTCAGGGTCTGTCTTAAATAGCTCTGCATTTAAGTTATCATGGCCCGGAGCTTTGCCGTTCTTTAACCCTTTGATTGCTGTGATGATTTCTTCTTTTCGTGGAATGTCTGTATTTACATCTAGATCGTTTTCAGCCTCAGGAACATTCAATTGTGTCTCTGGTATTTCCTTGTTCAGAGTTTCTCTGAAGTGCTCTGCCCATCTTGTTTCCTGTCCCTCTGCTGTCTTGATGAGATTTCCTTGCTTATCTCTTACTAATGTAATATTGTTTGCACCTTGTTTTCCGCTGATGAATTTAGTTATTTTGTATACTGTGCTTTGTTCATTTCTCAGTGCTGCCTCCTCTGCCTCTCTTGAAAGATCGTCTAGGAAATTCCTTTTGTTGGCTCGTGTTTGGCGTTTAACTTCCTTGTCCAGCTGACTGTACTGTTCGCTATATAGTTGCTTTAACCTGGGGGACTTCGCTTCTTTTTTCTTCTTTTTCATTTCCTTTCTCATCTTTATGGTGTTTAGTGTTTCTGGTGTTATCCAGTCTTGCTTCTTCCTTTCCTGGAATCCCAAGCATGATTTGCTGCTTTCCTTATATATTGTTGAAATGGTGTTGAAATTCTGGTCTATATCATCAGTTAATGTCTTTTCCTGGATTTTGGCAAATTGATATCATTTCTTAATGTTGGCCGCAAAAGCTTTTCTGGTAAGGGGGTCCTTCAGTTTGCTGATGTCAAACCTTTTCTGTGTAGTTACAGTTGGTCTAGCCCTTCTTAGTTTCACTTTCAGTTTTGCTACTACTAAATGATGATCACTTCCCACATCTGCACCTCTTCTTACCTTCACATCTTGTAATGCATGTCTCCATCTACTGTTAACCATGATGTGGTCTATCTGGTTTCTGTCCCGACCATTTGGTGATTCCCATGTTAACTTGTGAATTTCCTTATGTGGGAAAGTGTTCCTCCAATGACCAGGTTGTTAATGCTACAGAAACTTATTAGCTTATCCCCATTTTCGTTTGCTATTCCGCTGCCGCATTTCCCCATTGTTCTTTCATTATATGTATTGTGTGTACCAACTTTCGCATTGAGGTCTCCCATTACTATAACAAGATCATATCTAGGTGTGTCCTCCATTTCTTTCTGCAGTTGTTGATAGAATTCATCCTTGACCTCCTCATCGCTATCATTCGTTGGTGCGTAGCATTGTATTATTGTAGTGTTGGTGAATCTCCCTCTCAATCTCAATCGTATCAGTCTGTTGTTGATGGGTTTCCATTCCAGTAATGTCCTTTCTATCCCTTTCTGTAGAATAATGGCTATGCCTTCACTGTGTCCTGACATTCCAAAATCCTATTCTTGTATCCTGTTTTGCGGTCAGGACATCTGTTTTCATGTCAGTGGCTTCCTTTCGGCTTTCACCACTGACAGTCATACGAGCCACAGACTCCGAATGTCCATCCTGCAGCAAAGTTTGTTCATTTGATGTTGTTTCCATAACTTCATTATTTTTTTTACATAGACAGGGGTGTCAGCCCTATGCTAAAACCCCCAACATGGAGGACCAGGGTACCAGCTTTTGTCTGACCCCTACCCACACAGACCAGTCCAGCTTGGTTGAACCTACCAGGAGTAAAACTCCCACTGGCATAGCTCTGGGGATTGTCAGGGTACGCAAGCTGCCATACCGCTACAAGGTATAGGTACCATTGATGGCAGGTTTTTATTGTGGGTGACTTGTAATGTCTATAGTTTTTGTGTTTCTTGGTCAATTGCTATCATTTTTGGAATTTATATAAATAAATGAATGGTGAATCTGATGATATAAAATTTGTTTGTGTACAAGTTAGATGTGATAGGAAGAGAGGAAAGGAAAGATGAAAAAAACTAAATAAAAATTTTTAAAAATAATTTTTTAATTTAAAAAAAAAAAACACCAACAAACGAAGAGTCCATATTCCTTGCATCTCAGTGAAAGTCATTTGACCAATACAAATCAAATGACGATCTTTTCGTTACACCCATCATCAATAGCAAAGCAACAAACGCCCTTGTCAGCAGTGACATTTGGCCGTAACCCTAAACCTTTCCGATAAACCTAAACCTAACCCCTAAAATTAGACATACTAGCAATGACATTCTACTTTCGTTTCCATCTCTACCATCACCCATATTCTGAGAACCGATATCAGCGCTAATAAAGACAACAATCTCCTCGCCATCGCATCTGAGTCAGAATCCATTAAAATTAGAGCGAAATCGGCCATGTGTTCGATGCCGATTGATTTCGATTTTAAAAAATTCACAGAAAATAAACGCAAATACACCAATCACTAAATAAAGATCGGAAACGGAAGCTAACTCTCTCCCAGATAAGATTAAAACTTAACATCCGGGGCTAATATCATGTGTACACAATTCCTAATGCTAGAAAACAAAGATATCCGAAGGCGACTTAAGTCGCCTGCAGCATGCTAAAGGTTTACACTACTGAATCTGTCCCACCCTAAGAGGACATGACTGGCAAAGGATGTCCACACAGGAGCCTAGGAACTCCCTGTAGCTGAAAAGAAGAATTACATTCAGAACAATTAGTACTATTTGACAAGTCCACACTACATGCATTTGCATGAGCAGCAATATTGTTATTCTGGACTGTATTATCATTTTGATGCACAACTGCATTGAAACGTTCATGATTTCTAGAACGTCGAAAGTTATTGTTCTGTTAAGAACTTCTGTTGTTGTAATTATTTCATTGTTTCCATAACATGACCTTTGGCCTCTGTTTCACTGGAATTGTATCCACCTGTTCCAATCCCTGCTAGGTCTGAAAGAGGATTGTTGAGGTATATATCCATCATATGAATGGAAAATCCTTTGAGGTTGTTGCGACCTATTGTTAAAATTATATCTCCCTCTGTCCATGCCATTTGATCTTTGAGTGGATTGGACATCATGGTTCTAGCTGATGTCACTGGGAATGAATCCTTTATGTTAGTCCTGCTAAGATCTCTTCCAGCATGTGCAATTTGGTATTGTCGTCCAAGATTTTCTACAGCCACCAACGTTTCAGGCTTCCTGCAAAAAGGACAAAAAGTCACCACTGACTGAAGACAGCACTTCGTCTCTTAAAATTAAGTCAGTCAGCCCATCAAAAGTTTTATCAATTTTTGACAAATCAACCCATCTAGAAAAGCAAAGCTTAACTGATAAAATAAATTCAGCAAAATCCTTGGCTGAATCAAGCAACAATAATTTCAGTTTCAATCTGTAACCATTTTCCTCTAGTTGATACTTTTTTACTTCACAGCATCATAATCATTTCTAGTATGATCATCCATGGTGCAGACTGCAGTAAGAGCCTCACCAACTAATTAACTCATTAATCTGCTGAGTCATGTAGCTCTATCAATCTTAAACTTCTGGCAACAAGTTTCATATCTATTTAAAAAGCATGAAATGTCTATATTGGGATTAAATTTTGGCAAATTTAGTTTAAAAGTAGACGCATTGTCTTTTTTCCCAGCCTCTTCACCTGTTTATGTTGAACTCTTAATTTTTTTCTAAATCAATTTCTGCCATTCTCTGAGCACAGGCCATTTCTGCTTGAACATGTGCCATTTTTTTCTCCTTAAGTTTTTGTTGTGCCTTTATTTCTGCTTGAACTTGAGCGTGTGTCAATTTTTTTCCTCACATTCTTGTTCTCTTATTTTCTCTGCTAATTCTTCCTTTCTTCTCTTCTCAGTTAATTCTTCCTCTCTTCTCTTCTCAGTTAATTCTTCCTCTCTTCTCTTCTCAGCTAATTCTTCCTCTCTTCTCTTCTCAGATAATTCTTCCTCTCTTCTCTCTTCTTATCTTCTCTATCTAAGAGCCTCTGATCGCTTGCCACATCCTCTAACCTCTTTATTTCCTTTGCATGCTCAGTGAATGCAAATGTTTTTAAAGCTTCACCCTCCATACAGAAGTCCTTTCCAACCTTGATAAAAGAATCCAAGGTAGCCATAATTCACTATTAATGTGACTCCAAATTGTCCAATAATAATTTAAATAATATATATATTTAATATGTGAGCAATATTAGCAACAATTATTTCACCGCTCAATATCAATCAACTGCATTGAAATATAGATGGTGTATTAGGAGCAAAAAAAAAAAAAAAAAAAAAAAAAAGATACAAACAAGATTACAGGAAAACAGTAGAATGAGTCAACCAAAGAAAATACTAATGAATAATAATAATAATAGCCCCTTCAGTCATAACTCACTATGGGAATGTGCCCCTGAGGTGGCAGCCCTCAGCTGCTTATTTTCCTGGTGCTCCTATTGACGTTTTCTTCCCTCCTCTGCTTGTTGTGTGAGCCTCTCTTCTCCCAATCTGAGGTGGCGCCATAAATAGCATCGCCACTTAGTGCGATTGTCAGCTTCATCCTCCCATGTTGCGGGATCCATGTCCAGTGCCCTCATATCTCTCTTGCACACATCTTTGAACCTCAGCTGTGGTCGCCCAACTGTTCTCTTACCATCTGCTAATTGTCCGTAGAAGATATCCTTTGGGATGCGACCATCTTCCATGCGGTGAACATGATCAAGCCAGCAAAGTCTGCACTGTCTAAGCAGTGTATACATACTTTGAAGGCCAGCACGTGACAACACCTCGGCATTTGTCACTTTATCTTTCCACGAGATGCCGAGGATGCGGCGTAGACACCGTAATGGAAGGTATTGAGCCTTCTTTCTTGCTTAGCATAGGTCGTCCAGGTCTCGCTGCCATATAGGAGTGTGCTGGTGATGCAGGCATTATATACTGCAGCTTTGGTCTTCATGGGGAGTTTGGAGTTTCCCCAAACACGCGATGTGAGGCAGGCAAAGGTAGCTGCAGCTTTGCCAATGCGGCTGTCGATTTCTGTATCCAGTGAGAGTTTGTCATTGATGGTAGACCCCAGGTATGTTAGGTGGTGCACCACTGCCAATTCATAGTCATCGATAGTGATAACTGGTGCAGCACCAACATCCTGACTCAGCACATTCGTTTTCTTTAGACTTATTGTGAGACCAAAGTCATTGCATGTTTTAGTGAAGCGATTAATCAAGCTCTGAAGCCCCTGTTGGCTTTGAGTGACGACTGCAGCATCATCAGCGAACATCAAGTCTCTTATAGTGACCCTTCTGGTTTTTGTTTCAGCCTTGAAAGATTAAACAGACGGCTATCTGACCTAGTGTGAAGGCATATTCCTTCAGTTGCATCTCTAAATGCATGTTTCAAGACTAAGGCAAAGAAGATCCCGAAGAGGGTCGGAGCCAGAACACAGCCTTGTTTAATGCCACTTTGTATGTCAAAGTGCTGTGACGTGCATCCAGCATATTGGACTGTTCCCTTCATGTCGTCATGGAATGACTTTAACATTTCCAGCATTTTAGAAGGGCATCCTATTTTCAGGATTTTTAAGAGTCCATCCCTACTAACCAGGTCAAATGCTTTTGTGAGGTCTATAAAGGCGATATATATTTTCTGCTTTCTTGATTTTTTCCTGAAGCTGGCAGAGTGAGATCATGTCTGTTGTTGATCTACCAGCTCAGAATCCACACTGTGCCTCTGGATATATGCGCTCAGCTAACTTGTGTAGTCGCATTAAGATGACTTTGGCAAAAGCCTTACCAACAATACTAAGAAGAGAGATGCCTCTGTAGTTATTGCAATCACTTCTGTCTCCTTTATTTTTATAGTGTTACAATCTTGGCATCTCGCATGTCTTCAGGAATAGTTGTCTCTTCCCAGAACTGGCACAGCATCCTATTCTACTGACAGTAGACAACTGTCCTGGCCACCCACAAGTGGAACATCTCACAAACGTGACACTGAAATTTCTGCCTCCAAACACGACTTCAAAAACCCAACCTCTTGACCAAGGCATCATCAAAACATTTAAAATGCACCACCGGGCCCAGCTCCTGCAGTGGGTCATTACCAAAACACAGATCTGTGGTCCGCCTGTGGAAGCAACTTCCTCCGCTGCATCAGTTAACGCTCTGGATGCTGTCCTCTGGATCAGTTCTGCTTGAAATAAAGTTCAGCCGGAAATGATACAGAAGTGTTTCAAGAAATGTGGATTTGTCACAACCCAAGAGCATGACGTTTTAGCCCCATAGGACAGTCCATCGCCAATGGCAGAATTCGAAGGAGTAGATTTTGAAGGTTTTGTTGCAATGGATGATGAGGTGGACACCTGTAATGAACCTGACCCAGAAGGAATTTTCCAAGCGATATTGACCGAAGTACAGACAAGTATAACAGTGCATGAAGCAGCTGGTGAAGTTGAAGAAGCAAGTGACGATGACACACAAATTGCAGAGACTCCAAAAGAAGAGGCTGTCAGCATCTGATAATGCAGTTGAAGTCATTTGCTGTGGAAAAATGCCCAGGTATGTTGAGTGGTGTAGCCAGCGGTGAGAGTGCTTTCTCCACTTATGTTTGTAATAAGAATAAGACACAGACCAAGATTGACCCTTTTTTTTTCAGAAAGAATGATTAAACCATGATAAAACAGATGATGATTTGATTTGATGTTGTGATTATGTACGATTTCGTATGATACTGTATTCTCCAATATAAGCTGTTCAAGGAAGTAAAATATCAGAACAATAGGCCTCGTTCCGTATGTTGACCACCTCCATATGTTGACCGGTTTGCTACAGTCCCTTGGGTGGTCAATTTATAGAGGTTCTACTGTAATAGGAAAAAAGCAACGAAAATCCACATAGCGATAGTATTTTGCAGAAAGTTATTTTCTAGTTAAGTACTTCAATCCTGCAATTATTAGGAAAGCACTTAAACTGGTTTACATTTCACGCCTTTTCATGCCAAAGTCAGCTGATATTTCCCCCCAACGTAAACCATCCCCGTCTTCGCCAGTTGTGATAAACGAGCGCAAAGGCCTTTTTGCTCCATCTTTTCCTACATTTTTCATATTTTATTTTCTCCGACATTTGCTCTTTCATCCCATATTTGCAACCCACATTTGCTATTTCATCGTTGTGATTACTCGCGACCGGTATCTAGAGAACCACATATTTTCTTTCATCAGGGGAAATAAAAGTCCTTTGATTGAGTCCCCATGCCTGACATTATCGTTTGAAGCCCACATTGGATCGTGATAAATCTGGTGAAAACACATCTGGTCATCCTAATCAAACATCTGGGCATGCTGTAATTTCTGTGACACCACATTGGACACCCAGATTGGCCAGGGGAAAACGTCTCATGCTGTAATGGTGTTATCTTTGGTCGGCCGCTGTTCAGACAAGCATTGGGTTACCACATTGGACGCCCACCTTGGCCAGGTGAACGATAAACAATCAGAGGTCAAACTAAACCCACGTTTGGACTGACAAGGGACAAGAGCGATCCTGTGAATGAGTGACCAGAGGGGTGATTAAGGATTGGTTGGTATGGGCGGAGCTGTACAAGAAACCCATATTGGACTGGCAGAAATATAATCTACTGCGTAGCTTGCAAGAGGAGGGAGTCCAGTTTTTTACATTGTGAGGAAGAGATTAATCCCAAAAACGCCTAGCCTAATACACGTGTTTATTCAGAGTGGATATAATTCAGTTCTGTGATGAATTGTGTTCTTAACTCTTTAAGCCCCAAGAGCCAGTATACTGTACTTCCCGCTAGACCCATTTGGCCCAATCAACAGTATACTGGCTTTCGTATCTCTTGATCCTTTCTAGGGCTGTTTTCTAATTTTGACAACTCAAAAACGCTATTTTCTTAAAGTATAGCCATCCATTATGGACTTTTCTTATTTATGAATATGAACATTTAAAAAAAATTATTTCCAAACAAAAACAATAAAAACATACTGGTATGGCCATTTTTGTTTGGGCCAAACCCACCTTTTTGCTTGGGACTGAAAGAGTTAAAGGATTTTGCGAAAAGAAAAGAAGGTTAGTAGATCTTATACTTATTAATACATTTTCTTATTTTTGTTTATTTTAACCTCACAGTTAAAATGTGCGAAAGATAGTTTCAAATAATTCTTGGCATAACTGATTAATAAAATCAGAAGATTTTCCTAGAAGATGATAGGATGATAGGAGGTAATTAATAGTTCATCATCATCACAGTCTCCCATGCGCTCACACTCTCATGCACAAGATATTTAACATCATTAGAATTGAACTCAGAGAGAGAGAGATGAATAATGAGCAGTAGTTTAAATGCAAGTCAACCAGTGATGTTAAATGTAAAAAACTTACGAAGACTTTTGTGTGTCTTCAGTTCATCAGA
This sequence comes from Oreohelix idahoensis, assembly GCA_024509875.1. NCBI lineage: Eukaryota > Metazoa > Mollusca > Gastropoda > Stylommatophora > Oreohelicidae > Oreohelix > Oreohelix idahoensis. The sequence goes on from JAMPIV010009920.1 coordinate 380,592, forward strand.
AGTCTGAGTCTACACGCAACGTGTCTGACGTCTAACCAGAAATAAGTTATCAAAAACGGACATTTGGCTAGCAGAATTCGCCATAGGACATCTTTCATTCCTCAATTAAAAAGGAATATTGTCTCACCCACAAGTCAGAAGGTGGACGCAGCATTTTTCGTCACCATATACTGCTTGCTCACACAAGTTCAATACAGAGTTATCACAAGTTCAATACAGAGTTATCACAAGTTCAATACAGAGTCATCATAAATTCAAATCACTCGAAAGATCGTTATTATCTGAAGTCAAGCAAAAGAGCTCAAAAGAGGAATCGCATATTTATAGCAAGGGCAACACCCTCTTAAGCGCATTCTATGAAGCAGACTATATATATATTGTATGAATCACGACTACATATGCAAGGTTATAAGTCTACATATCACTAACATTTCGTGAAAATATCCAGTCTGGCCAGTACCCTCGGGAGATTAGACAACAGACCTTTTGTTCATATGACAGCTATTAACTGTTGATCAACACTACAGAGATATACTCAAACAGTGAAGGAATATACATAGATATCTCGTCAGCGTTCTCCGTACGACAACAGTATTCATCAGAACGTCCTCAGCTTAGAGATACCCCACTCGACATAACGTATAACAACTTGGGACATTTTATGCATACATGTGAATCCTCATATCTAGGAGAAGCATTTAGAGACACATGGACTGTGTAGAGTACTCACCATTTTGGTAACACGTATCATATCACATCATCATTTCACTTTACACCAGTTCATTCTTAATTAACTATTACTTAATTAACTGCAATTTTATTATCTCATCTGTGTGTTTTTTGTGAATCGTCTTTCACCATCATCACATTCTAACCATTACTAACCCTATATGTGTGGATATTTCATTAACTCTTAGTATACGTGCTCAAAAACCGCGTTTTTACGAGCTGATTTAAGAGAGTACATTTTTAGACATGACTGCCTTTACTGATTTTGCATTAAGTAACTTATTTATAATGATAACATAAAGTGTTATATATTAAAATGTAGAAAAATGAAACATCTATGACATGCACTTAACTTAATTGTTAAGTGGTGTTAAACATGCATGCAACATATACAGTAATGAGTGCAGAAAAATGTTTAAATTGAAAAAATTGAGAAACAAATTGTACTTATCAATATGTATAATTAATTCTGGTAAACTTCTACCCCTAAGCCTACTTTCATTTTAAAGTACATCCATTTTCACATAATGTAGGAAAGTTGGAGCTGTTTCTGAGCACAAATAAAGTTTTTTATCACAATTTGAATTTTTTTGGTATATTTAGATAAAGCGCACAAATATTTTAACTTTTATTTACAGACATGACTACCATTACTGATTTTGCATTAAATAATTTATTTATAATGATAACATAAAGTGTTATATATCTAAATATAGAGAAATGAAACCCCTTTGACATGCACTTAACTGAATTATTCAATGATTTTAAACATGCATGCAACATATGCAGTAATGAATGCAGAAAAATTTAAAAAGATAAAAAATTGAAAAACAAATTGTCCTTATCAATATATATAATTAATTCTGGTAAACTTCTACCCCTAAACCTACTTTCATTTTAAAGTACATCCATTTTCACATAATGTAGGAAAGTTGGAGTTGTTTCTGAGCACAAATAAAGTTTTTATCACAATTTGAATTTATTTGGTATATTTAGATAAAGCGCACAAATATTTTAAACTTTATTCACAGACATGACTACCTTTACTGATTTTGCATTAAATAATTTATTTATAAAGATAACATGAAGTGTTATATATCTAAATATAGAGAAATGAAACCCCTTTGACATGCATCTAACTTAATTGTTAAGTGGTGTTAAACATGCATGCAACATATACAGTAATGAGTGCAGAACAATTTTAAAATATTAAAAAATTTGGAAAAAAGTTGTACTTACCCACAAAAATAATCCAATTTGGAAGCCTGGAACTCCTAGAACCACTTTCATCCAATTATACGGAACACAGACAAGTTTCACTTGTTTTGAATACTAAATAAAAATGTTTCCTTTTGAAATGTTCAGGTCACATATTGAAAAATCATGACAAAAATAAACTATGTACACACTTTATACACAACTGATATTTACCACAAACTATTTTCTTTCACTATAAGCAGCAAAACAGTTATTTGGATGTAGATGGGGATTATTTGTGCATCCTTCACAATAAAAGGATGTCCTGACCCTTACTTGAGGGGTGCTGCAAACGACACAGTTGCGATGAGATTTGAATTTTTTAATTAAATGGTTTGTTCCTCCTAGTCTGTTGACTGGATTGTTCACTTGATTGCCATGTTCAATCCTGGGAGAAATTTGCTGGAAATCCACAGCAGCAACAAGAGAGAGCTCATTAACAAGTTGCCACTTAAATTGAAGCAGGCTCTGTTTTTTGGCATTTGTTGTTCTTGACAGTGCAAATAATTTATACGCATTGAGCTGAGCTATTTCAAAAATCCAGAAGAAAATATTTTTCTTGTTCTTCTGCTAAATGTGCCATATGTTACAATGCTTTGGTCCACTCTGTCACATCCATCCATTCATGTGTTGATTGTAATAATCAATCATCAGTGGGTTTTTTTTTGTTTCACCAAAGCGATTGGTGATGTCCTTGCTTTCCACTGTTGCGCAACTTGAAACAAGAATGCATGGTTTTTTTGGGTTGAACATTTTGTGAGCCCATCTGCCTTTCCACCCAATTACTATTTCATCCAAAGACAGCTCCTTGTAAGGGTAAAATGCTTCCTGGAATCTAGATAATATTTTCTGTAGAAATGGTTCGATCTTTGCTTTACCTTGTGCGTCTACATCACTCACATGAAACATCATGTGATATAACATCTGAAACCTATCCCGTATAACCATCTGTCTGTACCAGGGAGTTTGCATAAAGCCTTCATTAGACCAATAATCACTAATGGCTGGTTTTTTCACAATTCCAATTGCTATTATCACAGCAAAAAACTTGCACAGTTCTGGAGATGTAACTGCATACCAGTTTTGATAGACAGATCTTTTTGTCGCCGTTTCTGAATTTGACTGACAGAGTCAGTATATGAGGCAATATATTCATTTATAGAAACAGTAAGCTCATCTATAATCTCATTAGTTAAAAGAGCTTTGAGACAATAAAATGCAGAAGAATCATCAGGTATAATATTTGAATTCACACCTGTAATCCTAGCATGAAGTGGTACAAAGCGGAAAGCATTTTGTGTTGAGCCAGCATCAACTTCATTCCACCTAATTTCCTCATTCATTGTACTTGTATTACCATCAGTACTTGTGGATTCTGCTTCTTTATGGGTTGATCTAGATGTAGGCCTATCTTTTCTTCATGGGAGCTTTACTTTTCCTTGTTGTCTTTTCACTGGCCTGGCATTTCTAGTGCTAGTACTACTGACAGAACCAGCTGGGGGAAACGCCCCTTCTCATCTGATTCGGTGTTTTGAATACATATATCTTCGCTGGGCAAGATATATTCTGAATCTGAACTGTAGGCCTAACCTTCACTCAATAACTGATCATCATGTTCGATCCAAGAAGAAATAAGTCGTGCTACTTGCACCACCGATAACCTTTGCTTACAATCGTTTGAAGATGAAGCCATGTTGGTTAGAACAAATTTGTTTACGAACAGCCGAACAAAACACTAAAAATTGAACTTAATAACTCATCAAAACGATAACCACGCTAATATTTGTAAACAGATTGAATACAGGAAGTGAATATAAATGTTGGATTGGATAAAACATCGACAATTTGTCATTAAACTTTGCCGAAAGAGACTTCACGTCTATCGCCACTTCACGGGGCGAGCCGTATATTTGGTACCAAATACAAGCCACTTCACGGGGCGAGCCGGATACTAAGAGTTAATAAACCCAATGATCGTTTGATCATTATCTAGTTTGTTAATGTATCACTCGTGCTGTCGGTGTTACATATTCACCTATAGGAACCTTTCTCTACTCAGATGAGGTTGGGGGCTTTTTCTTTACGGGATCTAAGGGCAGAAGCTAAGGTCGTGGGGAAACAACTCTTTCCATAATTAATTAGAAAACACTGTCTAGTGGAAAGCATTCGCATTCCTGTCTTCTTGTCCCTATCTCGAATAGGTCTTTTTTTCTTTCTTAACGAGCCAATTTCTAGAGACCTTACATCTAATATCTCATAGACTATTCCTGGCAAAAACTACTGTTGTAGTTGCCCCAGTGACTCACCACATGACAATTGTGGGCTCGTCTTGGGATTAGTGAACCCGGACTTAGAAGGGTGATAAATCACATTTTCATCTCTGCTATACAATTGCGATAATTGCAAAATTTGTTGGCATTTTGAGGGATTACCTTCTAGACTGACTCTTACTATAATTTGTCTATTTCATAGGGGGGGATAATTTATATCTCTAAAGCACGAGTGATACTTTTTAAATTGAGTATCAAACGGACAGAGTAAGCACTTTTTGAGAACAGAAGATACTGTAGGGAATTGATTTTTTTTAATCTTTTTCTGTAACTGCTGGGAACATTTTTATCATAAATATTTAGCAAATTTTTCATAGAAAACTTCGAGATAATCTGTTATATAATTTTCAGAATACGCTGAGTGAGTGATTTTTTTTAAAGAACTATTTGAACTTGATTACTAATTTAAACCTAGATGGTTTTAAGAGATAATTACTTGTGCGAGTCAAACAATTTGCTTGGAGGTCACTGCCAATTTTTCCCTTCGTGAACCCATACTGCATATCATGGCAGATGCCGCAAAAATTAGGACTAGTTTAATGGAGGCAGGGCATGAATACGGGATAAGTGGAAAAGATCTGATGAAATTTGTGAGTGAGGAGACTGATAAACTCCATGCAAGAGAGATGGAAGTGCAGAAACTTGCAATGGAGAAGGAGAAAGCCGCAGCAGAAGCAGCGGAGCGGAAGGAGAAAGCTGCAGCAGAAGCAGTGGAGCGGAAGGCCGCAGCAGAAGCAGCGGAGCGGAAAGCCGCAGCAGAAGCAGTGGAGCGGAAAGAAGCAGCAGAGCATGCACTTAACATGAAGCAACTGGAAATCCAGGGACAGACCAATCAGATAGAGCTGGCAAAAAGTGCAGCGGCTTCCAACTTTGATGGAGGGTACTCACCCCACTCAGATGGTTGCCTACTTCGCAACCTGCACCACCCAATGCCATGAACTTTCTGCTGGAACCTTTTTCAGAAAGGAACGATACCATGGACGCCTTTTTAGACCGCTTCAAACGCTTTGCAACAGGGTTTGGACTTGAAGAACGGAAGTGGAACTTGAAACTTTCCCAGGGCCTAAGAGGAGCCGCCTACGAAGTTTTTAATAAACTTAAGGCCGGAGAGCAAGATGACTATCAGGCATTGAAAAAAGCTCTCTTGGTGAGGTACGAGCTTCATTCAGAGGCTTACCGGAAAAAATTTTGAGGTTCTAGGAAGGAGGCCGGAGAGACTTTCTCACAGTTCGCAGCCCGTATTGAAGACTACTTAGTGAAGTGGTGTACACTGGGAAACTTTACCGAGAACTATGACGGGTTGAAAGAGCTGATTGTGATAGAGCAACTAAAAGAGTCTATGTCGGTGGAAATGCGTAGATTTCTCACTGAAAACGGCGCTGACCGGTTAGAAAATATTCTTACACTGGCAGAGCGATTCCAAAATGCTCTCATGGAGTCTCAAGGAGCCAGAAAGAAGTTTTCGGATCAGGCGCCAAAGCAACCTGCTCGCTCCCAACCAGACCAACAAAGCAAAGGACCACACATCTCGCATAAACAGCACGCAAAACAAGATAACTACAAAGAGCAAAACAAGAAAAATGCTGCGCCACACCAGAGACAGGGAGATAAATGGTGCAAGTACTGTCGCTTGAACAATCACAACACTAATGAGTGCAAGCGCAGACCTCCTCCCCAACATGCTGCCTGTCTGCAGACAAAATCATCACCCCAGAAGGAGCAGAGGACCGGAAACGTTTCTCATCCTCCCGTCATCGAATCAGTCCTCGTAAACGGACAATCTGTGGAGTGCCTTTATGACACAGGACTTGCTTTCGATGCAGTGGTCAGGGCATCTCTTGTCACCCCTGACCAGATAACAGACGAGAGTGTTGACATCCAAGGTCCGACGAAGGATGTTGCACCCATGACACTGCCAATTGCACTTATCAGAGTGGAATCTCGTTATGTGACAGGAGAGATTCGTGCAGCTATAATGGAAGAACCAATCTACTCTTTAATCTTGGGATGTAGATATGTGTTCCTTGGAGAACCTACTCAACCACTAGTCATAACGGCCGTACAGACTAGAGGACAGTCAAAAAAAGACGCAGAGCAGGAACCTCCTACCAATATCCTCCCCGAGGAATTGAAGAGGGCCCATATGGAAGATTCCTCACTGGTGCCCTGTTTTAAAAAATTACCTAGGACACACAACCCACCTACCAAGGGAGACTTCTTTATGAAAAATGGATTGATGTATCGCCGAGCTGGAAATGAAGGACAGGAACACAACCAATTAGTAGTTCCTGCAACCTATAGGAACCAGGTGCTTGAGATGGGCCACTCTATCCCATTTAGTGGACACATGGGAATGAGCGCCACGACTCAAAGGATCGCATGCCACTATTATTGGCCAGGGATCACCGGCGACATTGAACGTTTCGTCAAGTCTTGTCCTCAGTGCCAGAAAGTTGCACCAAAACACTGGACGGCACCCGCGACCCTTGGGGAGATGCCAATCTTGGGCACCCCATTTGAAAGAGTGGCCGTGGATATAATTGGACCTCTGCTGAGAACTAAGAAGAGGAACTCCCATATCCTTACCTTAGTGGACACCTGTTCCATGTGGGGCGAAGCCATAGCCATGCCAGCATGCGACTCAGTGCATGTAGCTGACGCTTTACTGAATATCTTTACTAGATTGGGCTTCCCGCATGAAATTCTCACAGACAACGGGTCATAATTTAGAGGCAAGTTGACAGAGGAGGTGCTTAGAATATACAAGACTAGGCATATCCATACTTCGCCCTATCACCCCCAAAGTAACGGGCAAGTAGAGCGGTTTAACAGGACGCTCACCTCTATTCTTCGGAAGTTGGCACAGGAGAAGCCAGAAACTTGGGATCAGTATCTTCCTGCCGCATTATTTGCTTATAGGGACGTACCGCATGCGTCAACTGGAGTTCCTCCGGCCACATTACTCTTCGGAAGACCTATTAAAGGTCCATTAGAAGCATTACTAAGAACATGGACAGATGCCAAGGCAGACGACACTGTCACATCAGCCTTCCAGTACGTCACAGACTTGAAACAACGCCTGAAGACTGGCTGGGAATTAGCCACAGCAAAAGTACGGGAGGCTAGGCGGAAACATGCCAAATATTACAATCGCAATGCGAAGGACCGAGAACTAGCAGTAGGAGAGAAGGTGCTACTTCTTCTGCCAAGTAGCAGTAATAAATTGCAGATTTGCTGGAGGGGACCTACAAAGTGGTGGAAAAGATTTCTCACACCAACTATAAAATCGCCGTGAACGGAAAGCAGAAAATTTATCACTTAAATCTGCTTAAGAAGTTTTACGAGCGAGCCCCTGCCGAACCAGCGCACCTCATGACTATGGCCATTGCTATGCAAATGGAAGAAGAGCCATTATCATCCGTAGAGTACCCGGTGATACAGGAGGAATCACATTTAGATGTGAAAATAAGCTCCACCTTAACGGAAGCCCAGCAAGAAAAATTAAGGAGATTGATGGAAAACCCCGCCGACTCTCTGACAGACAAACCGGGCCGGACAAACCTGATGGAGTTTGACATGGAAGTCACGAATCCTACGCCCGTCCGAATGAGAACCTATCCAATTCCGTATGCCAAGGCACAATTTCGAAGTCGGAGTCCCCTTACAGTGCGGGAGTGGTGCTGTTACGCAAACCCAGTGGAGAACACCGCCTGTGCATCGACTACCGACAGCTGAATGCGTTAACACAGAACCAGCCAGAACCGTTACCGGACCAGAACCAGCTATTTACTAAGCTGAGCAGGGCTCGCTATTTTTCAAAGATCGACCTCAGTAAAGGGTACTATCAAATACCGGTAAAAGCTGAGGTGAGGAACCTGTTAGCCTTCAGTACTCCAGATGGACACTTCGAGTTTAATGTGATGCCATTTGGACGGAACAATGCTCCTAGTGTCTTCACAAGGATGATGCGAAAGTTATTGGATCCTTTGAATCATCCCGCCATCAACAATTTTATGGATGATATCCTAGTAGCTACTGAATTGTTTGAAGAACATATATCAGCGCTATCCTTGCTGTTTAACAGACTCAGAGAAGCGGGACTAACCGCCTGCCCAACCAAATGTCAAATTGGGTGTGAACAGCTAGAGTTCCTAGGACATACTATATCCCATGGGACCATGTTCCCCGAGACTCAAAACGTTGAGAAGCTGAGAAATGCACCGAGACCGTCCACAAACAGGGATGTCCGGTCATTTGTATCTTTCTGTGGATTCTACCAGAGATATATAAAGGATTTTAATAGCCTCTGTGCGCCGCTTACATTGCTAACCAAGAAAGGAAACCCAGATAAAGTGACATGGTCAGCAGAATGTGAACATGCATATGCACTGTTAAAAGAGAAACTCACCACAAAACCTATTTTACGGCTTCCGGATTTAACTAGAAAATTCATCTTGCGCACAGATGCCAGTAACATTGGAATCGGGGCTACATTACTACAGCCAGATGACAGAAGCCCACCAAATCTATTTCCGGTCGCATATGCGAGTCGGAAGTTAAACCGAGCAGAACAAAACTATTCCACAATCGAAAAGGAATGTTTGTCCCTCGTCTGGGGAATACAAAAATTTCAAGCATACCTGTACGGAAGGAAATTTACAATCCAGAGTGATCACCAACCTCTGACCTTCCTCGCCAATTCAAAGAATTTGAATGCTAGACTGATGAGGTGGTCGCTTGTTCTACAACCTTACACGTTCCAAGTGGACTATATCCAAGGAAAACATAACGTAGGAGCGGATTTTTTAAGCCGTCATCCTATGAGGCAGGACGGAGAGCACAGACAAGTAGAATAAAGGGTGGAAATTGGAGAGAAAAACGAAGATGAGTAAAAGGATTAAGGAATCCCAAGCAAGAAGGCTAAGCTCTCCTGAGTACGATTGACATCACACTTGAGGAGGGGCTATTGTGATAAACGAGCGCAAAGGCCTTTTTGCTCCATCTTTTCCTACATTTTTCATATTGTATTTTCTCCGACATTTGCTCTTTCATCCCATATTTGCAACCCACATTTGCTATTTCATCGTTGTGATTACTCGCGACCGGTATCTAGAGAACCACATTTGTTCTTTCATAGGGGGAAATAAAAGTCCTTTGATTGAGTCCCCATGCCTGACATTATCGTTTGAAGCCCACATTGCATCGTGATAAATCTGGTGAAAACACATCTGGTCATCCTAATCAAACATCTGGGCATGCTGTAATTTCTGTGACACCACATTGGATGCCCAGATTGGCCAGGGGAAAATGTCTCATGCTGTAATGGTGTTATCTTTGGTCGGCCGCTGTTCAGACAAGCGTTGGGTTACCACATTGGATGCCCACCTTAGCCAGGTGAACAATAAACAATCAGAGGTCAAACTACACCCACGTTTGGATTGACAGGGGACAAGAGCAATCCTGTGAATGAGTGACCAGAGGGGCGATTAAGGATTGGTTGGTATGGGCGGAGCTGTACAAGAAACCCATATTGGACTGGCAGAAATATAATCTACTGCGTAGCTTGCAAGAGGAGGGAGTCCAGTTTTTTACATTGTGAGGAAGAGATTAATCCCAAAAACGCCTAGCCTAATACACGTGTTTATTCAGAGTGGATATAATTCAGTTCTGTGATGAATTGTGTTCTTAAAGGATTTTGCGAAGGGAAAAGAAGGTTAGTAGATCTTATACTTATTAATAAATTTTCTTATTTTTGTTTATTTTAACCTCACAGCTAAAATGTGCGAAAGATAAAGTTTCAAATAATTCTTGGCATAACTGATTAATAAAATCAGAAGATTTTCCTAGAAGATGATAGGATGATAGGAGGTAATTAATAGTTCATCATCATCACAGTCTCCCATGCACACACACTCTCATGCACAAGATATTTAACATCATTAGAATTGAACTCAGAGAGAGAGAGATGAATAATGAGCAGTAGTTTAAATGCAAGTCAACCAGTGATGTTAAATGTGAAAAACTTACGAAGACTTTTGTGTGTCTTCAGTTCATCAGAAGTCTGAGTCTACACGCAACGTGTCTGACGTCTAACCAGAAATAAGTTATCAAAAACGGACATTTGGCTAGCAGAATTCGCCATAGGACATCTTTCATTCCTCAATTAAAAAGGAATATTGTCTCACCCACAAGTCAGAAGGTGGACGCAGCATTTTTCGTCACCATATACTGCTTGCTCACAAGTTCAATACAGAGTTATCACAAGTTCAATACAGAGTTATCACAAGTTCAATACAGAGTCATCATAAATTCAAATCACTCGAAAGATCATTATTATCTGAAGTCAAGCAAAAGAGCTCAAAAGAGGAATCGCATATTTATAGCAAGGGCAACACCCTCTTAAGCGCATTCTATGAAGCAGACTATATATATATTGTATGAATCACGACTTCATATGCAAGGTTATGAGTCTACATATCACTAACATTTCGTGAAAATATCCAGTCTGGCCAGTACCCTCGGGAGATTAGACAACAGACCTTTTGTTCATATGACAGCTATTAACTGTTGATCAACACTACAGAGATATACTCAAACAGTGAAGGAATATACATAGATATCTCGTCAGCGTATGCCGTCTTCTTCTTCTTCTTCCGTCCTTAGCCAAAGACCAACCAAGCAGTCAGTGGCCATTACGCCTTGCGGCGTCTTAGGGCAACAAGAAATTATCCATTGTTCCGTTACGCCTAAAGGCATTTATTGGTACAACAGAATATTAATTGTTGTTTCCGTAATCAATGTGACAAGCAAGCGGTTGATCAATCCGCTGTGCCCCGAACTTGCCCTCGTGTGTACTGCCGCTATAAAACCATTTCGCTACCGAGACGTCTGTCCAGCCAAAATTCTCTCAGGACCGAAGGTCCGCGAAAAAGAGCAATCTGGTACAGGCACAGCACCCATACGACAGTATTCATCAGAACGTCCTCAGTTTAGAGATACCCCACTCGACATAACGTATAACAACTTGGGACATTTTATGCATACATGTGAATCCTCATATCTAGGAGAAGCATTTAGAGACACATGGACTGTGTAGAGTACTCACCATTTTGGTAACACGTATCATATCACATCATCATTTCACTTTACACCAGTTCATTCTTAATTAACTATTACTTAATTAACTGCAATTTTATTATCTCATCTGTGTTTTTTGTGAATCGTCTTTCACCATCATCATGTTCTAACCATTACTAACCCTATATGTGTGGATATTTCATTAATAAACCCAACGATCGTTTGATCATTATCTAGTTTGTTAATGTATCACTCGTGCTGTCGGTGTTACATATTCACCTATAGGAACCTTTCTCTACTCAGATGAGGTTGGGGGCTTTTTCTTTACGGGATCTAAGGGCAGAAGCTAAGGTCGTGGGGAAACAGAACTCTTTCCATAATTAATTAGAAAACACTGTCTAGTGGAAAGCATTCGCATTCCTGTCTTCTTGTCCCTATCTCGAATAGGTCTTTTTTTCTTTCTTAACGAGCCAATTTCTAGAGACCTTACATCTAATATCTCATAAACTATTCCTGGCAAAAACTACTGTCATAGTTGCCCCAGTGACTCACCACACAACACCAGTCAACAAGATTTATTGCCTTCAGGTCAGGTGAAAAGGCGCAAAACTAAAGTAGCGACTTTTTAGAAGGCGTAAACAGCCATGTGGAATAATGCAACAAAACACAGAATACTGCAGGGGCTCAAAATACATACGTCCGCTCACTTCTAAACAAACGTCGCATCTCTCTTCCAGATGATCACATCACTTCTACCAGTAAACCATATCGGCATGACGTCCCTTCCTTTATTAAAAAGTGAGTCCATATAAAATAAACAAAAAAGGAGCCATGTTGAGCTACCTATTATACCGACATAATCGTTATGAATTTTAACCACAACAGTAAGCACAAAAAGCAATTAATGTCCTACCACTTGTAAGATGATATATACATGTTGCTGGTCTCCTGATTTCCATACATGAAACCGGTCTCTTGACGCGTCATTTAGATACCAGCTATGCCTTGACCTAAAGATTGATATGAAACATCACAATGCGTAAATCGTAATCCTTTGGTATCTAACATAAAAATTTATAAAATGGAAAGGATTATGCTTCACCTAACAGTCAGAAAATAACAGGAAACTTCAATAGTCAAGCAAACAAGGCATAACCTCATAAAGCTGGTCAAACAGTAATAAAAAAAAGCATTTGATGAAAAAACTAATATACCGAGGGAAAATGCATAGAGACATCTGGAGTCATCCTTATATGACCACCAGCTAAGCACAATGCTACAATATACATATGTGGAAGTGAACGTCTGTCTGTGAGGATAATTACACCGTCAATGACTTGAAATCATCAACACATGTCCATGGATTCCCTCTGTGGTGAAATTTGTTGAGAACCCAGCAATGCACACTAAGCTTGGAGAAGTCACTTGAGCCCCAGACGTGATTCTTTAGCTTTGACCTGGTTGAGTGCATGCAGTAGGACCTCATTATGGACCCAGTGATAGGCAAGGGAAGCTGAGAAGTGGCTCTGTGCAGGGCATGACAATTCCTTGGGAGAGCCCAGAAGCAGAGCACAGTATTTTAGCTCTGCTTAGCTGGAGAGCCCCCTTGGATGGCGGGAATTTACAGTATGCCACGTGCTTCTTACTCCTAGCTTGTAATCAGATGTGATGATCCTTGAAATGCAAGCCAAGTTGGAGAAACTGGAGCTCATGAATTCAACTAAACACATTTCGGAATGGCAGAAAAGCTACAGGAAAAGCCTAGATCTACAATGTAGATAATACCAAGGAGTCTTCAACTTGGTATTGGCTGTAAAAGAGTGAGAAGCTCAGCAGCCCTAGTTAAACAACAACAACCTAGGATAAGATCAGTGCTGCCATGAAAGCTGATCTCTCTTGTTATCTCCATCTCCAAGCAAGTTTATTAGAGAAATTTGTACTGAACTAACCAGATATCATGCTGAGCCGTAATGTTAATATGACATAGTATTTCACGTAACAAAATGTCACTTATTTCATTCTGATGTTTGCTGCACATAAATTAGTTGGAAATGATTTCTCTAAACTTTGGCGTTTGCTTCAAATAAATTAGTTGGTTAGGAGTGCATAATTCACATTGATTAAGCAGAACCTTTCATGGACCAATACTGACTCATTTCAGGTGATGTGTACACTCAGCATTCTTACATGGGTTTAAATGAAAAACAGTGGGTCGTGTTCTTTGATGTCATCCTAGTAAGCCACCAACATCGTTAGGGTGAGGATTACGGTTAGGTTTGTTATCTAAACCTAACACTCCATTTTACTGCATTCTTTCTTAAGGCATATCGAAAAGAAAGCCCACTATTCTTCATTTCAACCATTACATGTGTGACATGAGATAATTGTTACAGAAGCAACACTATGTGCACTGAGTTAGATTTCTGTGCACAAAAGGTTGCTTGACACAACTATTTCAAACAATGGCACCCAATCCACTTGACAGAAATTAAATAAATGTTGCATGCTGCATGTTAATTAAAAACTGACCACAGCTCCCTTCCATCCTGCATCAAATGAAGAAGATTTGTCACAACTTCTGCTATGACAAAAATCTACTGAGGAGGAACACACTAAACACTGTACATTAGATGAAGCACTAGGCTAATGATAGCCAAGCTAAATTTCACACTCTTTAATACATAAGCTTCACCCCCCCCGAGATAAAACCAAAGGTTAAGGGGATGGGGGATGTGACCTAATTCTTAATTACCTTGATATCTTCAATCATCCCCAATTTTTATTAGATGTTTAAGATAAAATTCATATATTATGTTACTACATGCTAGCATATGTCCATTTATTTGAGATGTGTTCGCTTGTAGAAAAACAACTTTTCCATGATCGTTCACTTGTGTTGAACGACGGTCACTAATGACGTAGCATATCACATATTTTGGTTTTTAACTATTAACCATCTGGGCCTTTTCATATTCGTTCACTGGTAGGAGGTGGACGTGATTTTTCAAGCTCCATGATTTTTATGGAGGGTGTTTAATAATATATTATGGCATTAATATATTTTGCGAGGGCCGCAACCTATTCAAGGATATAAGAAATGGTTTCCGAGCTTAATGAGAAGTCTCACACCATGGTTTTTCACATAAGGAGTAATCTCACATTTTGAAGCAACTATTATTGTCTATCATAAGTGACTTCTGAAACATTACTTGGGTACCGCGGATTTTGCCTGAACCACTTAGTATAATTGCCAGAATTAATGGAAATGGTGGGAAGTATTATATTATTTGGCTATTGCCATTATTCATAAACCTCCCTAGCGTTTTTTTCAAGCCTGTTATTGACAGACCAAATTTTTGCTATGACAAGTATCCTATGCCATGTACTTTGATGTTCTTTTTGCCAAGAAGATTGTGTGTGTAATAAACGTTAACCATGTTTTCATGGACCTGTTCACCTACCGGCTTATGTTGTTTTCCATGCCAGTAAATGTCCTGAATGAAAGCCCACAATCAATCGTGTACACAGCATGATGTGCTCTGCATTCCAGGCGTAACATTAATGTTGTGCCATTTACTATAATTCAGTGGTTCTCAAAGTGTGATCCCAGAGACCTTTCTAGGGTCCGCCAGGTAAAAACTATTTTCATTATAATCTAAGACGTTATTTTCCTTTTTCACTCTCACTCTCGCAAGTGTAAAGTGGAGTTTTCCAGAGGCTATATGATGTGTGATGACATCATAGCTCTGACAACTTGTGGAATGTGAGCTTATATTTTCTTTTGTTTCAATTAACATGGTTCATAGCAAATTTCTTCAAGCATTTTCCAGGTTTTTCCAGGTCCAGCACGTAATTTTCAAGGATGGGAAACTCTAATATTTTCCTCATCTAATTTTCTCAGATATAATTATCACGTTGCTGACCAGCAATCCGGAGGATTACCATCTCCCATTACCAAGGGTGTTTGCAGATTTCTTTAATAAGAACTGTTTTTTTGTTTTTTAAATTCATAAAAGATTGAAAAACAGACATCTTTTTCCAGTTTTTAGTGAATTTGTTCAACGTCAGCGCAATAAAATGTTAGTGACATGGATGGTAATGAATAAAATAAGCTTGATTGACGTATTGATTTAACGATTAACCACATATATCAACATAAAAGGCTAATAAAATTGTGAATAAAATGCCAAAAAAAAACCCTGTATTTTTCGTGTTTGTCTTTTTTGAATGTATTCTGCATCTGTGGCATCTGACAATGAGCGTTTGTAAATGTTTAAGTAGTTAAGTACCTCTAGTTGGAGTCTGAGCTGCTTTTTTTCATTAATTGGGGTTGAAGTTGTAGCTGTAGGCCTCTGCAAGAGTCTTTGTCTGGATTGTTGATAACCCTTGACAGTGTGGTATAACTTGAAGCAGGGTATCAGGCATATAGGTACATTGCAATCTGGGCAGTACATGCAAGTCTGGCTTCTGTTCCCTGCAGCCTTACACACTTTACAGTCTGGTTTGTACCTTGCCCTTTCATATTTATTAATGAAGTGGTGCTCAGTAAGTCGTGTTGTTGTGACCTGTTGTTTTGAAGGTGTCACATTGCGTCAAAAAATAGCAGGTTCAATAAGAGTCATACCGACATCCTGATCTTTGCTTTGATTTTTTTGGTAGAGTTGGCAGTGTTGTAGGTTATGTGCCCATTGACCATGGCAGTTTCAACTAAGAAATTATATAAAGGTAGAATCTGTGTGGGTAGGGGTAGCCTGCACCTAGTTGGCTGAAGTGGTCGACACCTCCCATACTTTTGATGTATTTTTCTGCAAGCACTGGCTTCTGAATTCTTCTGCCCTAAAGAATTTGTCTTTCTAACTGTCTTCTTTATATTATCATTGGACTGAACAGTAGATATAAGTTTAAATCTTTTCGTATCATGCCAGGTGACTGTCGGCATGCCTTATCTTCTGTCACACAAAACACAGGATGATTTGTCTTTTTCAATTTGAGTTGATTTTTCTTCAGTGCTACAGGAAAATGCTTCCTATTTTCAGCTACTGTTCCAAATGCACCAATCTGAAATTCAGGTCTTGAAATAAAGCTGAAGGCTGAATAAAAACTACCACAGAAGAGAATATGTCCCTTGTTGCGTTTGAAATTTGAATTAAAACTATGGTGACTTTTCACTGAAAAAAAAGAGTCCAAATAATCTCAGCTCTGAGAGTTTCTTCCTTGGTCACAAGTGATGTCACATTTGTAGGTCTCCTAGTAGTGTTAGACATTTCTGAAGTGTCCGAGGGAGTAGTGTTAGATGGTTTTGATGTTTCTGAGGGAAAAACTGCTCCTTGGAGTTGTGTTCTTTTCTGTTTAAATAAAAAAATTAAAAAAATGGAACACACAAATAACTTATGAGTAGGCCTATGTTATGTAAATTTACCAAGTCAAAGTTCTAAACGCATGAATAATATAGTCAAACAATATTTAACTAGAAGTTAATATATAGTAATTCGGAGGGTGAAGGTATGATGATATCCTTATAACACTTGTGATAAGTGAAAAACTATTAAATATGTAATTGGAAACATTAGGCCTTTACACACACACACCCTCCCCATCTTTACTATTTTTGTTTGATTTTTTTGTTGGGGTTTGTTTTGTTTTATCGTTTCTGTTTGTTTCGATTAAAAAAAAAAAATTTCAATTATTTTTTTAATTTAAAAAAAAAAAACATAGGCCTGTGCACAAAATTGGCAATTTTCATGTATCCTAATTACAGTGATTTGACAGATGTGATGCCACTTTCATGTATCGGCGGTTATTCATGTTATCTGGAATTGAAAACATGTAGGCCTAGGCATATCCTAATTATAACCCTGCAGAGGAGAACGGGATATGTCTCATCCTCATAAATATAATAAAAAAGCATTCAAAATATATTTATTTCCAAAAAATGTGGTGAAATGAAAAGTGGGACATGGTCTGATAACAGGGTAATCTATAGGATATGGAATCGCCATCAATTTCTATTCCTGACCATCTTAAACTGTGTCAAACATATTCCCGTAAGCAGTTGTAAACCAAGAAATTTCATTCAAACACTGTAATTTTGGCCATGGTTAAAAATAAAACTAGTTTAAATATGCCTACATTGTAAATTACAGACGCAAGTACAGTAGGCCTATCTATAAACTGCACTTATTTAAATATGTTTTTTTTTAACCAGCGGCACTTGGGCTTTCAGCCCTTCGGCCCAATGACATGTCATTGCGAGGCTGGGGAACCTGAGGACTTTTCTTCCAACCCGGTCAGAAGCTTCGCTCCTTCCCATCCACAGAGGGTTTATCACAGGAGCCGTTCAGGTTATTCAGTCAAATCTCCGGTCGTAAACATTCCTTCAAACGCGCATGCCCGGGTTTGAACCATGAACACCTGGTCGCCAGTACAACGCCGAAGCCATTACACCAGCGCGGCTCCCAAATATGTTTTATAAGTGAGATAAATGAATTTATTACTTTTTTTTTTAATTAATGAAGAAAAATATCCTGTTCAACATCTATTGGGTTATACAGTGCAGACCTGATAAGGAGAACTCACCAGGGACCCAAGAAATAGTTCTTCTTATCAGAAATTCTTCTTATCCAGATAAGAGTTCAAGCATATGGTAATGCATTTACAACGTACAATACAATAATGAATTAGCGTTGAATATGACAGATGTATGACACAGAAAATATGTAAATCACCAAAAGTGTTAATGTACAAAGTTGGCACAAATATCTAGAGAATAACAGCACTTTTTACACTTTGAAATGAAAAAAGCTGCAATTCTCCTATGTATCTTACTTAGTACCTGTACTTGAGTTAATAAAAATGTTTTTCCATGACATCCTTAAATTCCAAGAAATGATAAATTAAATCATCTTGGCATCCAGCCTGCATTATATACATGTTAGTTTTATCCATGCAATTTGAAACTTCCAACTGTGAAATAGTTTGTACCATTAACCAACAGTCATCATTATCTCTAGAATTTGTACACTCTTAAATGATAATGCACTCTTAAATTAAAAAGTCTGTAATTTTCCTCTGTACTGCATCAATGTGACCTACAAGTTTGGACAACATTGCTGACCTATAATGAACCTTCAGATTTTGAATAATACCTTGGTCACAAGGCTGAAGTTTGGATGTCGCATTTGGTGGTAAAAATAAAAGTTCTGTTGCTTTTAGATTTTGAACATTTATGTGGGCTGAACAGTTGTAAAGCACCAAAAGAACTTTGTGATGTTGATGTTCCATAGAATGATCAAATGCATATAGCCACTTGGTGAAAATGTATGATGTCATCCAGGCTATTGAATTAGCTGCATAATCAACACACAATTTTTTCAAACCTTTAAAACAGCGTGGATTTTTTAATTTAATGATTTCAAGTAATGGCAATTTATCTGAACCATCCATATTTGTACACACAACAATTGTGATTCTTTCTTTCCCTTGCCCCCCCCCCCCCCCCCCCCCCCCCCCCCCCCCCCCGGCACTTTTCATTTCTGAAGGAAAAAGTCTTGTCAGGCAGCAATCTCCAAAACAATCCAGTTTCATCAGCATTAAACAAATCAACGGAATTATACCTACTCATGGCTGGTTTTAGCACCTCCTCCGTCCATAACTAGGTAGTCGTTTCATTAACAGAATGCCTTTCCCCACACAAAAAAAAGGTAAAGGAACCCGTTACACGCCCATTGAGGCATATTGGGAATATGGTGTTAGGCCCATATTATCTTGACCGTCGGCACACTAGGGGTGATGTGGTTGGCATTAGTCCAGCCGCCTTAACCTTCACAGGGTTGCTCTGGTACCCATTTGGGGCTGGGTCGACCCAGGAGCCGTTTGTAACCTAAAAAATTCCCATCTCATCTGGGGATCGAACCATAGACTACTGCGCTAGGAAGCCAGTGCAATAACCACTATGCTACCGCGGCTTTGTAAGTAATGTGCCGTTTTTTAAAACAACCCAACCAGCCAGGACTACATTTCCAGCCAGTCCGACCTTCCAGAAGTGCTAACTCTTCTGCCTTTGCACTTAATATAGGTCCATTTGCAGGAACATTTGCTGATCTCGCCATGGTGAACCATTTTAGGAGTGCCGTGTCAACCACATCACACGTCGCTTTTCGGTTCTTCATTCTGTGACAATCAACTTGTCCACCATAAAACATTTTTCTGTACCGATCCTTATTTTTTATGATTCCTGAAAGCGTTGATTTTGGAATATCGAATTCCTTTGCTATTTCCATTTTCTTTTTGCCACTATTTTCCACTTCATGTACTAGCTCAATCTTTCTTTTCAAAGATATGGATTTTAACTTTCCAGCCATTTTTAGAGGGGAAATAACTCAAATTCTAACACTGACGAAGCGTGCAATTTCCGAAAATAGCCGAAAAGTTGTACAAATGTCCAGGTACTGTATTTGAAAAAAAGTTCGCCTTAAGCAGATCAAATTATATAGTCGGGACACGTTTAATCATTCGGCATATCCGAAAATTCGTGATAAACGGATTCCGCTTAACCGGACATTTTTTACAAAGACAAAGAAGAAAAATTGCCGGGGATAAACAAATTGTTCTTCACAACAGAAATTCGCCACATCCGAGATCGCCTTAAGCGGTTTGCACTGTAATTAGGATATATATTGTTTTTAATTCCAAATAATATGAACAACTGTCGATATGAGAAAGTGGCATCATATTTAACAAATCATTGTAAATAGGCTAGGGACAATAACAATTATGCTTAGGCCTATACGCTAAAATAAAATAAAAATCAAGAAGAAAATCTGAACAAGAATAATAAAGTGGAGGGGTGTACAGGCCTGGTGGTTCCAGTTATATAACTGACTTTAACATATATTTAATTGACTTTCATCTGTTAAAAGTCATATGCATTGTAAGAACAGCACCAGACCTTCACATTCACAGCCACTAGAATTTATTACTTACCTCAGTTGAAATGAACGATTTAATACAACTTGAATGCGTAGATACAAGTTCTTGGTGTTTTTTTTTTTTAAAGTTTTGCCTCGTTTTGGCGAGGCGCGTCCCATTCAACATAGTCGGTTATATTAGGGCGCATGTCCAAATATAAAAGACCCTTTAGGTCTGAGGTTATAAATCAATTTTTTCCCAGTAATTTTTGAGTAACAGACGCGGCCGCTAAAAATAAATCTGCATTCACATCATTAACGCAAATCGCCAAAAACGCAAATCGCCAATAACGCAAATCGCCGAAAACGTCTGGAAATGGATTTAGTGCGCAAAGGGAAGTAAAAATTATACGGTAACTGAAGTTTAACGAAAAATACCACCAATATTTAATAACCGAAAATGGACAACTTTCGATTTGTAATTTTTTTTCCAGGTCCGATGCGGGAAATTCAAGGCTTTTAGCCATTTTCCCAGGCTTTTCAAGGCCTGGAATTTTTTTTTTCATTTTCCAGGTTTTTCAAGGTTTTTCCAGGCTGCTACAAAACCTGAATTAATCTTTCAGAACTACCCCTTGTGTAGTGTTTGGTGTGGTATCAAAAGAGAATATCTACAATTATCTGAAAAGGCTGTTAAAATACTCCTTCCTTTTCCAACCACATATCTGTGTTAGGGCAGGACTTTCTTCACATACTTCCTTCAGGAGCAGATGAGGTGGACGGAATATTTTGAGGACCTTCTCAATAAACCAGCTCCACAAAACCCCCCCGACATCCAGCCAGCAGAAGAAAAGCAACAAATTAACGGTGAAAGACCAGCGAAGGAAGAAATAGAGAAAGCCATGGAGCTTCTAGGGGATGGAGGGGTGTCTGGGTCTGGTGGCATTCCGGTGGAGGCCATCGGGGCAGATGTAGACACAGCTGCAGAGATGTTATATAAATTGCTTGGTGGAATCTGGGAGGGGGAGGAGGTGCCAGCGGAGTGGAGGTGGGAATGTCTGGCTGGGTTGCCTGGAAGGGGCGATTTGCAAGAGTGCACAAATTCTAGAGGAGTGGTGTTGCTATCGGTGCCTGGAAGTATTAGACAGGATTGTCCTTGGGAGATTAGGAGTCCGTGGACAGGAGGCTGGGAAATGGGCGGGCAGGTTTTCGACGGGGTGGATCCTGTGCAGACCAGATGGCCACTTTGAGAATAGTGGTTGAATGAAGTTCACCACTGTACATCAAATTTGTGGAGTGGGGGTGGGGGGGGGGGGGGGGGGGGGGGGAGGAGGGGTGGGCGGGGTGGACGGGGGGTCAGTTTGGGGGTTGATGGGGCGCTGTGGAGTTCCCCTGGGGATCATTGGTTTAGTGGGGACATGGCGTGCAGAGTTCTTCATGGGGGCGGCTTGCAAAGCAGTTTGGGATGGGGACAGGAGTGCAACAGGGATGCCTCTTGTCTCCATTTCTTTTCTTGCTAGCGGTGGACTGGGTTATGGGAGCATCGATGGCACACAACAGGGGTGGAGTCCAGTGTACTCTGGCTGGGCGGTTGGATAATCTGGATTTTGCTGGTGGCTTGGCTCTTCTGTCCCATGGCCGTGGTCAGATGCAGGATGTTGGGGGCACTCAATCAGAGGCCACAGCGGTTGGGTCTGAGGGTGCACGGGGATGGTGAGGGTGGGTGCAGGTGGTGATGGTGGGGCTGAACTTGAGGCGGCACCGGTAGAGGATGTGGGGTCGTGCACGTGTCTTGGTGGCGGTGTGGACGGGGTTAGAGAGAGGGACGGTGACATCAAGGTGGTAATGCAGAGGGCAAGAGGAGCTTTCATTGCTTTGGGAAAATATGTGGAGATCAGGAGAGGTCGGATTCAACGTGAAAATGGGGTCTTCATCTCAGGTGTGAAGTCAGTCCTGTTGTGTGGCTCTGAGACATGGAGAGCAACAGGGACGGCAACCAGGGAGCTACAGACTTTCATAAATGGGTGCTTGCATGGAATAGAAGGATTGGAATGGTATGGTGGGGTTGCCGGCGTAGAACTGATGGTGGGAGCTGGACAGGTGCCGGTGGAGCGAGAGATGGGAGGAGGATGATGGCATGGATAGGACGCGCACTGAGGAGGCCTGTTGATAGCATTACAAGGCAGTCCTTGTTCTGGGATCCCTGGGGCGGGAGGGGCAGGTGTAGACCAGGAGGCACATGGAGAGGAGGGCTGGAAACTGAGGTGAAAATGATAAGGAGAACGTGGAAAGAACTTGAGATGATGGCACGTGACAGGAGGACTTGGCATGTGTTTGTTGAAGGCATATGGCTCCTTTGGGAGTAGAGGGTTATGAATGAGTAAAACAAAGCCACTCTTTGCACTAATGTATAAATTCTTGGGGGGAAGAGAATATTTATTTTTCATAAAACATATGTTATATATGCCAATACATAATTGTTTTTAAAATGTATTCATTTTAATTTCTAATAGGCCTACGGTAAATACAGAGATATAACCCACATTAAGAAGAGCTCTTTGGGGTTCTCAATAATTTTTAAGTGAAAAGGGGTCCTGAGAAATACATGTTTCAGAAAACAAACTATAATCTATTGCAAGCTTGTTCAAGTGTGAGCTCTAAGTCTGATCAATTCCATCAATAAATTAGAATAGTTGAAAAAATAACTTTGATTAAAAATTAGACTGAAATGAAGATGAAAGAAAGAACAGTGGACCGTGTTCTTCGATGACATCCAAATAAGTTGCCCATGTCTTAGGGTTTAGGATTTCTAAACCAACACTAACCCCTTATTATTGTGTCCGAATTCTTTTTGAAGGCTGTAGGGCAATGTGGGGCATTAAGCACACTGGTTGATAGGCGCGCGCCACATGGCATGCGCTGGGTATTATGATGTGATGCTTCCCATATAGCATGGGGGTGTTAGGCACTGCCTATGTTTGGTATAGACCAGTCAAATGCAATGTTTCATTCTCCATAAAGGTCAAGACAACCAATGAAATAGCTCCAATCTTTACAAATTTGGAGGTGTCATCTGACCACCTCATTGGCAGCCATTGTAAATGCATATTGAAACTTTTCAGTCGCTTTGTGACCCTGTATAAAACAAGTTTTCTTGTTAAATTACGTGAAAAAACAATCATCACCTTTGCATTTGAGGTAAAAAAATGGATAAACTATTAACACTATGTTGTTGTGTATAAATAATGATAAATCATTTGTTTTCATCAATGTGCTACCACTCTCCATTGCCATGAGCTGTTGCTGTGTCACATGTTGATTTCATTTTTTTTTTCATCTGAAACATTATAAAATGAGTTTTGTGTCACAGCCTCTGTTTATCTAGTGAAGTAACTAATGAATACGAATAAATGAAATTTTTTTTTGATGAATTGTGAAAAGTTATGACAGGAGAAGCATCAGATTTAATGGGGGTGTGCTTAATTCACCCATTAATGTTTTTTTTTACTAGTGTGTCTTTTTTCTTTTCTTAACCAGCCCAATCATGTCATTGCGGGGCTGGGAAGCCTGTGAACTTTCCTTCCAACCCGGTCAGGAGCTTTCCTCCTTCCCATCCACAGAGGGCTTATCTCTGAAGCTGTTCAGGTTATTCAGTCAAAATCATGTTCGATGACACTCCTACAAATGCCCACACCTGAACCTTGAACACCTGATCGCTAACTAGTGTGTCTTTAAAAATGAAACAAAATTTTATTTAAATCTGATGCATTTATTCTGTGTCATTACAAGTTGTATAGAAAAGGTATAAATGTTGGTGGGAAGTTATTTTTTGAAAAAAGATTATTTTTTTTTCTTTTCTAAATGAATAATAGCAATTGTGCTTAATGTCCCATTTTTTTCATATTTATTCACAGAATGGTTCGAAATTACAAGAAGGCAGTTGGAGGAAGAAAGAATTTTAGCAATTCTAAGGAGATGGACAACATGAACAAGACAGAGGTCATGACACTCAGTGTGGGTAATCCTGAGCTAATAACCATACAAAACCAGAAGTTAGAGCAGACAGACACATTTACTTACCTAGGATGCATAGTAACACCAGATGGCGGAACAAGCAAGGACATTAACAACAGAATGAATAAAGCGAGAACAGCCTTTGCTAGTCTCAATAACATTTGGAGGTCTTCCCAATACAGCACAAACACCAAATTAAGACTGTATGAGAGCTGTGTGCTTTCTGTGTTTCTCTACAATGCGGAATGCTGGAGAGTAACAGAGAAGGAAATGTCAAAATTGTCCTCCTTCCACACAATCTGCCTAAGGAAAATTCTAGGAATCTTTTGGCTGAATGCCATCAGCAACAAAGAACTTCTTATTCAGAGTAACCAGGAGGACATGCACACCATCATAGCTGGTAGACGCTGCAGTTGGCCACGTTCTCAGAAGGGACCCTGATACCATTAAGAGAACAGCTTTACTATGAATCCCCAAGGGAAAGCAAAAGAGAGGCAGACCAAAAACAACTTGGTGGAGAACTGTGGAAGCTGAGATGCAAAGAATGACCAGAGTTCAGGCACTGTACAAAGGATGGCCGCCGATCGAGCAAAGTGGAATCAATTTGTTGCTGCCCTACAAGACGCCACCAGGTGCGATGGCTGCTGACTGCTTTGACGGTCTGTGGTTATGGATCCAAGGAGATGGAAAATGTGTAAAATGCTATAATGAAGAAAAAGATGTCTGATGGAAAAATGCTATTTTGGAGTAAATTGCTAAGAAGAAGAGATTCCTGTCAATGTTCATGTTGGTCGCCAAAAAGTATTGCCTCATTTGCTATATCATCTCCACAGACTAAATCAGATGCAAGATCTTCATCCAGTCGCTCCTCCACTCTATCACTTAAAGATTTCTTTCTCAAGCAGCTCCAGCCACACTTTGCCAGCAATGCAAAAGGCAGGTCAGCTCGTGTACAGCAATTTCGGTATGGAGAGAGTCTCATTTGAGAAGAATGTCTTGAGCGACTTCAAGAAACAGCAGCTCAAAAGGAAGTAAGATCATCCAGAGGATGTGGGAGAGGTCTGGGAAAGGAGGAAGGCGAGGGCAGAGGAAAGCAATCACAGAGGGAGGACTCGCCAAGCAGTAGTTGGTCATGCAGCCTTTTAATGTAATGAGGAATGCCGAAGGTGTGGCCAATCAGGGGGTGATACTTGGGTCCAATGTGACATTTGTGATTCCTTCTACCATATTAGGTGTGCAAATATATTATCTAGCCTAGAAGAAGTACTGAAACTGACGAATGGATTTGTCATTTCCTGTGTTTAATACCCCAAGTGTATGTGCTTAATGCCACCAGTGTTGAATTTTTTATAACCTAGGCCTACCAATTAAAAAAAAAAATTAAATTAAATGTGTTCAAGTAGCCTACTTTTAAAATTAAAGAGTGTTTTTTTCTCAATGCAGGAATGATATTCTCAAAGGACTATGATATTATGTGCAAGAAACAACAATTATAAAGGGAAATATAGCAAAAAAGTATTATTTAGTGCAAAAGCATGTGCTTAATAATTCCCCACACCACCCTATTGAACGCATCCCACTACGGCCTATTCATAATCTCAACCAAAAATATATGTAAAGTATCACAAAAATATGAACCAAAATTTCATATTTGATGTCCAAAAGAACCAAGATAAACAAACAATTTTCCCAAAACAACATAGGGTAACACGGGGCAAAAAGCACGTGGGGGCAATAGGCACAGCCCGCCGACCAAGCTGCGTTTGTTCTGTTGTTATACTACTCATGAACCATGGAGGCAATAGTTTATTACACATAAGGAAGGGAAACCCGAGGCCTGTAAACAGTAAATTAATATGAAACAAATATAAAGGTATGTTATCAGGCACTCACAGGAAATAAAGAAGTAGAACACCAGAAAAACAACCGACATGAGTGGCTTACCCAGGATTTGAACACTGGACCTTCCGTGCGACAACCCCGCCTAGCCATGCAAGTGAATCACACTATCCTCCCTGCCATCTACGCATCATCAAAAAATGACGTTTCAATGGCAGGTCATCAGTGCGAACCACAATACATGACACCGGAAGTCTACCATGGGAAGTTCAGCCTATTAATGACGCAATCACTTCTGTTGTTTCTCTATCCTGCAGTATAGGCCAATCCAACAAGACAAGGACCTTAATACTGTGTCCAGTAAATGATAGTAGAC
This sequence comes from Oreohelix idahoensis, assembly GCA_024509875.1. Classification (NCBI taxonomy): domain Eukaryota; kingdom Metazoa; phylum Mollusca; class Gastropoda; order Stylommatophora; family Oreohelicidae; genus Oreohelix; species Oreohelix idahoensis. Next base: position 407,117 of record JAMPIV010009920.1, read on the forward strand.
TAGAACAGTGAGAACAGGACAGTGGGTAGGTTTGGTATAGTATAAACATTTATTACACATAAGGAAGGGAAACTCGAGGCCTGTAAACAGTAAATTAATATTCTTCTTCTTCTTCTTGCGATCGCATCTTTGATGATTACACCGTCAGACGAGTTCTCATGATGAATTCGACTGTTGTTTGAAGTTCCTCTTTAACTCCATATAGCTTTGAGTTTAAAGTTGAGTCATTGGGCCAGTATATCTTTCTTAACTGGTCATACAGAGGACAGTCCTGTAGAACATGCTCAGCCATTTGTTCGTTTAATCCACATGTGCACAGTGGTGAAGCAGACAATCGTAGCTTGTGCATGTGTTTATTCAGTTTGTTATGCCCTGTCCTGAGTCGAAAAATAGTTATCTGTCCCTGCCGGTCGAGAGTGTGATAGTCGTCTTTGGGTTGGTTCTGTTCTCTTCTGATAGTCTGGATAGCTCTCTTTTTTCTCAAAGTATGTGACTTCATTATCTTCTTGTTCACATTCTCCTCCCTTTTTTGCAAGTTTATCTGCCTTTTCATTTCCGGGTACACCACAATGAGATGGTACCCACTGAAGTATGGTTCTCTTTTTGGCAGCTACCTTGTTTAGTTCATTTCTCAGATGCGGGAGTTTACCACCCTTGAGAGCTTGTAGGACAGACAGTGCATCTGTGAGGATGACTACCTGGTGGCAGTCAGAGTTGGTGTTATAAATCATATTTGCAGCTTGCTCTAGAGCTTGAACCTCAGCTGTATAGTTGGAACAGAATTTACCAGTGGGAATGTGCCTAGTCTCATAGTGGTTGTCAGGATATGAGATAAAGATACCGGCACCTCCATTCCTAACAGCATTAGTTGCTGATCCATCTGTATAGGCATGTATCCATGATTGATCGGGACAGCTTTCTTGGATCATACTCAATGTAGCAGTTCGTTTTTGCAGATCATTATACTCACATCCACTTGTGAGACCACTGACTGATGTATTAATTTGGAGGGCACTGCTGGCCTGCTCCCATGGTACAGGGTATAGGGTAGGCTTCAGTGGTGTTGTCTTCATGGATAGGTCTTCTTGATGCTGTCTTATAAGTCTTTTTCCCCGATGCACAAAGCTGCTACGCTTTAGACGTCCCAATGCCAGATCATCTAGTCTTGCCTTCATTGGGTGCATTGGCATACTGTTGTACTTTTCCATCTGGATCATGGTTTTTGTGTCTCTTCTATGAGACAATGTCTGTAATCCAGCAACCTTCTGCATCTCTGTTATTGGTGTAGTTTTCATGGCTCCTGTAATGAGCCTGAGAGCTTGATTTTGCACCTTGTCCAAAGACTGCAGATGTGAGTTAGCAGCTGATGACCATGCTGCTGAGCTAAACTCTAAGTGTGGTCTTATTACTCCATTATAAACCTTCTTTAGATTTTGTTCATTTGCTCCCCAGTTGGTACCTGCTAATTTTCTGAGTATGCCTAGTCGTCTTCGGGCCTTTCCTTCTGCATTTTCAATATGCTTATTCCATGTAAGCCTTTGGTCAAATGTCACCCCAAGATAGGTGGGGTAGCTTTCTTCCTTGATCACGGTTGTCCCTAGGTGTATGTAAGCTCTTCACCACGCACAACGATCTTGGGGTATGAGAGGTTTTGCTAGGCCAAGAGACTGACACCGCAATGGTCGCTCCTTTCATGAACAAGAATTCACTAGGCCTAGGGTGAAGCAAGGGGGGAAACCCACTACCCACAACACCAACACATCATACAAGTATGCGATAACACTACAAAGACAAGAATATAGAACAACCGAAAACATTCGCAGAAGTCAAATGAAAAATAAAGCTTAACTAAATCTAATGTTGCAAAAAATTACAATGATAACTGCAAAAAATCAAAACAAATGACAACACTGTTATAAACAAAAAGATGTATAGAAATAAATGAAAGAAAGAGAGGCAGACCAATACAAACAAATGAAATCAAAACTAAAGAGAAAAAATAACAACAACGATGAAAAGTACACTACGTCACAGTGTTACCAACAGATCACTGGTATATGTGGGAAAATTTTCCCTGGTCAAAGCGATATCACCCATGTTGAGTTTATACTTTTATTATATGGGTTGTCTTTCCTGAATGTCGAACTCGGCGTAGGAATGTAGGTTTACAGCGATCTATTCTTTGTTTGGTTAGAAATAGATTGTTCTTGCTTCAGAATATCTATGGCCCGAATCTATGTGTATTTCTTGTCTATGTAGGACGAGTCTGTCTTATATCTTAATATCTTTGGATGTCTAAGTCAAACTATATCTTCGGTGTCGAACTCGGGGTCAAAGGTTGTTCGGCGGATGTGTCGCTAGGTCGAGGTGAGAAGGTTCATATTAATTTAGGGGCAAAGTCGAATTAGTAACTCTACCAACGCAACAAACAGCCGTATCGATAGTTTTACGAAACAAGCCTCATCCGGGTATTTTTAACATTCCAAAATGGCTGCGCCCATGAATGATATCGTGAATCGCTGTTTATAGCGGAGTTTTGATTAAAATTTCATTATTTTTAGTACAAGAGCCCATTCTTTGTTTTCATCATGTGTGATGATGAAAACCAGACTTATAACAGAGATGATTCTGACTCTGGCAGCGAATCTGGGGCCGAAAGTGATATCTCATGGCTAAGTAGAGATGTATCACTCAATCGTAACGCAACTGATATTAGTGATAACGAATTTGGATTAGATGAAGGTGATGTAGGTACATCTGAAGCAGGAGATGGGCGTGGCACAAGAGACCACAGCAAGACTGCACATCAAAATAATCTGTGGAGATGGAGAAAGCTTGCTCAAAACGAACTTGTTGAGCTTGACATGCTTCCTTCATATGAAGAACAACAAGGTGTCACGGCAGACACAACTGACTATATGTCAATTGATTTTTTCAAACTTTTTTTCCCCGACACTGCCATAGATCTGATCACTGACGAAGTGAATAGGTACAGAGAAAATCACCTCTCTCAGTACACAGGAAATGCTAAGTACAAGAAATGTACTTGGGATAAAACTGATGCAGTTGAAATTTCTGCATTCATAGGCCTTCAGATTGGTATGGGAATGTGTTGCAAACCAGCAGTCTCAGACTACTGGTGTAAGAATTTTTGGTTGAATGATACACCATATTCGAGGGTCATGAGTTGGAACAGGTACCAACAGCTCCACAGAAATCTCCATTTTAATAATAATTATGATAACAATTGAGAGGGGGCAGCCTGGGTATGACCCCCTCTTCAAGCTCAGACCCTTACTGGATATTATTTTGCCTACATATAAGCAACAACACTACACACCTGGGCGGGAGTTGTCAATAGATGAATCGATGGTGAGGTTCAAGGGTAGAATATATTTCAAGCAATACCTGCCAGCAAAACCCACAAAGTGGGGATTCAAAGTATTTGTACTCACTGATGCTAAAACACAATACTGCCTGAAATTGAAAATCTATACTGGTAAGGCAAATGATGAAGGTTCTGTTGGGGCAACTTCCAGGGTTGTGAAAGATCTTCTTGATGGATATGGCAACAAAGGACATATTCTCTACTGCGACAGCTTTTATTCAGCCCCAGCTTCATTTCAAGAGCTGAAAGAAATTCAGATTGGTGCATGTGGAACAGTAGCTGAGAATAGGAAGCATTTTCCTGAAGCACTGAAGAAAAAGCAACTCAAATTGAAAAAGGCAGATCATCCTGTGTTTTGTGCCACAGAAGATAAAGGCATGTTGGCAGTTACCTGGCATGACACAAAAAGAGTTAACCTTTTATCTACTGTTCACTCCAATGATGTTATGGACAAGACAGTTAGAAAACGAGGAATGCCTGAGGGCAGAACAATTCAGAAGCCAGTGCTAGCAGAAAAATACAACAAAAGTATGGGAGGTGTCGACCACTTCGGCCAACTGGGTGCAAGCTATCCCTACCCACACAGATCATATATCATTTCTTAGTTGAAACTGCCCTGGTTAATGGGCACATAACCTACAACACTGCCAACTCTACAAAAAAGATCACAGCAAAGAAGTTCAGGCAGGATGTCAGTTTCGCTCTTATTGAACCTGCTATTCTTCGACGCAATGTGACACCTTCAAAACCACAAGTCACAACAACACGACTTACTGAGCGCCACTTCATTGATAAATATGAAAGGGCAAGGTACAAACCAGACTGTAAAGTGTGTAAGGCTGCAGGGAAAAGAAGCCAGACTGTCATGTACTGCCCAGATTGCAATGTACCTCTATGCACGATACCGTGCTTCAAATTATACCACACAGTCGAGGATTATCAACGATCCAGACAAAGACTCTTGCAGAGGCCTACAGCTACAACTTCAACCCCAGTTAATGAAGGAAGCAGCTCAGACTCCAACTAGAGGTATGTAACTATTCAAAACATTCACAAACACTCATTGTCAGATGCCGCAGACACAGAATACACTCAAAAAAAGACAAAACAAAAATTAAATTTTCTTTGCATTTTATTCACAATTTTTATGAGCCTTTTATGTCGAAATACTTGGTTATTGTTAAATCAGTACGTCAATTAAGATTATTTTCTTCATTGCCATCAATGTCCCTAACATTTTATTGCACTGACATCAAACAAATTCACTAAACACTGGAAAATATCATGGTTTTAAAACATCTCCTGAAATTTCTATAAATAGCCACACAAATTCAAAATGGCCGCCATGATCATGTGACCAATTTGCATAAAATATATTTTTATAGATGTAGCAACCATTCATAATGGCGCTCTGAAAATTTCAAAACCCTATGTCTGTTTTTCAATTTTTTATGAATTTAAAACAAAACCAGTTATTTTTAAATAAATCGGCAAACAAACTTGGTAATGGGAGACATTAATGCACTGGATTGCTGGTTAATCGTTAAATCAGTACGTCAATTAAGATTATTTTCTTCATTGCCATCAATGTCCCTAACATTTTATTGCACTGACATCAAACAAATTCACTAAACACTGGAAAAATATCATGGTTTTAAAACATCTGAAATTTCTATAAATAGCCACACAAATTCAAGATGGCCGCCATGATCATGTGACCAATTTGCATGAAATATATTTTTTCAGATTTAGCAACCATTCATAGTGGTGCTCTGAAAATTTCAAAACCCTATGTCTGTTTTTCAATTTTTTATGAATTTAAAAAAAAAAACAGTTATTTTTAAAGAAATCTGCAAACACCCTTGGTAATGGGAGACATTAATGCTCCGGATCGCTGGTCAGCAAAGTGTTTTAAGTACTGTAATGGCAGTAGAGGAAACTGATAGAACTAATTATGATGTTGTCAGGGCAACATTACTTAAAAGATATAAATTAAAAGAAGAAGATTATCGTCTTCGTTTTAAGACAATGCTACCAGAAACTGGAGTAGAGTTCTTTGACTTTATTACTAAGATACGTCTTACATTCACACGTTGGATTGAGCTGTCTAAAACAGAAAAAACATATGAAGCCCTTATGGACTTATTACTTCGAGATAAAGTTATGTCATCTGTCAATGAGTCTTTCCTTGCTTTTATTCATGAGCGTAAACCTAAGGACATAAAAGACATGGAAGAATATTGTTGCCAGTACGTCACTGCACATCCCCATGCTACGGTTAGCAACGCTAAGGTGAAAGAAGAGTTGCCGGTTGCTTCTGCAGCACCATATGGCCCTAACTTTATGCATAAATTCCAAGGTGCTCAACACAACTTCAATAAGAAGAGCAATCATAATTATGATCAGAATCAGGGTAACCCATCACATAATGGGTCTTCTTCAAAGAACTGGAGGCGATCTGATAGTCCTCGTTATTTCGGGACCAATAATTATGGAAACTTGCGGAGAGGTAGTCACTATAGACACTTTCAAGGCTATCCTTCGCGGGGGCATCGAAACCAAACAGGTAGACACTATAATCAATGGGAAAATGACAATAGTGATTATGGAAACTGGGATTCGAACCAGAGCGGTGGTCAAGGTAGATCAAACTATGATAATTTCAGAGGGAATAATAATCGTGGTAGATCTCAATACAAGAAAAAGAGATCACATCACCAGGGAAACTCTGTACAACAAGAGCCTCATGGTGCCAATAATCAAGTGAACGATAATACAAATTCTAATGCTGTCACTTGTGCTGCTTTTGACTTTGGGAGGGCATCTAAATGCACCCAATGCTCAACATTATTTGAACCGACCACTGTAACTACTTTAAGTTGTGGTCACCCTCTTCCCACTCTCCCTGCTGCAATTGCGCATGACGGGAGAGGATCGCTTATCTTGCATAGAGGTCTCGTGGATAGTAACCCAGTCTCAGTGCTTTTTTATTCTGGGTGCACTACTATTGGGGTTAAGCAATCTCTTATAGATCCTCGCTGTGCCATGGGAAAAATAGTTAAATGTGTAACATTTGGTGGCACAGTAGAAAATTACTTGACTGCTATTATTCACATTGCTACTCCTTTCTTTACGGGACATGTCCACGTGTGTCTTCTACCTAATCCAATTGCGGATCTTATAATCGGTCGTATTCACGGGGTTAAGAAATGCACCCTGCAGCAAATTGCCACCTGGGAAGAACAGAATATGCAAACAGCCAATGCAGTTGTAACAAGAGCACAAGCTCTTATTCCTCGAACTTCATCTACTAAAGTTAATGAAGTAGGTAGCCAAGATGATCACTTGGAGATTCAAATTCTCGTGCCCAAAAGTATGAGAGCCTTAATTCTTCAACATGCACACGATTCTCAGTGTGCTGGACACATGGGTTTTTCCCGAACTAAATCGAGAGCTGGGGTCTTTCTTTTGGCCATTTGTCTATTCATTGCCGGTCTTGGCAAGAGCTAGAGGTCCACGGCATGCTGCGCCTATTCCTATTCGGCCGTTTCAGAAAATGGCCATAGATATCATTGGCCCTTTTAAGACTAAATCGGCCAGGGGACATCAATTTATCCTTATGTGCATTGATATGTGCACGCGTTGGCCAGAGGCTATTCCTCTTAAGAGCATTTCCACTGCTGATATCGCAGATGCTCTTTGGCTTATATTCTCTCGTTTAGGTTTTCCTGGGGAAATATTGTCAGACCATGGCACACAATTGATATCAGAGACAATGTCGCAGGTAATGTCTACTCTGCACATTAAAAGATCTTTGAGTAGTATTTATCACCCAATGTCTAATGGGTTAGTTGAGCGTCTTAATAGAACACTCAAGAACTTACTGGGGAAGATAACTGAGGATCATCCTCAGGATTGGGACAGGGTCCTACCCGTGGCTCTCTTTGCCTATAGGGAGGTCCCCAACGAACATACAGGATTTTCTCCTTTTGAACTTGTCTTTGGCGCGAAACCGCGCGGTCCTATGTCTTTGCTGCATGATCTTATAACTACTGATAATATCGACAATGACACACAATCTTCATATGAGTATGTCATTGCTCTCAGAAAAGATTATTGAAGCATGCAAGCTAGCAACTTCATCCGAATTTGCTAAGGAAAAGGCAAGGCGATTTGCTAATAAGAAGAGACGCCTACGTCAACTTTGTCCTGGAGACAAAGCGTTTGTTTTACTTCTTTCTAGGGAGAACAGACTCCTTATTACATGGAAAGGTCCATATACTAGTCTCGAAAATTTCCGATGTCGACTATGTTGTCGATATTGATGGAAGACATAAAACCTTCCATATAAATATGCTTACGGAATATCATGAGCGACCAGACTATTTGCAGCCTATTTTCCAGGCGACGAACGATTCTCCAGTCCAACAAGGTCATATCTCATCCCTGTCAGTTATACAGGATGAGGAAACTTCTTTTTCGGATGTTAATCTACCTCTTCCTATGATTCTACTTACTTCTACGGAATCATGGAAAAATGTTACTGTTTCGTCTAATTTGTGTTTTGAGGAACAGCGACAAATATCTTCTACGCTACAAGCATTTCAGGATGTCCTTACCGACATTCCTGGACACACACATGTCATTGAGCAGGACATTATACTTACTGATCATATTCCGATCAGAGTAAGACCGTATCCTATTCCTATTCATTTTCAGGCACAAGTCGAGAAAGAAATGGATGAAATGATACAATTGAAGATAATTGAACCATCCACCTCAGCATACGCTTCGTCCATGGTTATTGTTCGAAAGAAAGACAATAACATACGCCTTTGCGTAGATTATCACAAATTGAACCAAGTTAAGAAGTTCGATGCTGAACCTATGCCTTTATTAGAAGATCTACTTACTAGACTTTCTAACTCTTGATTCTTTACTAAACTTGACTTGTCAAAAGACTATTGGCAAGTTCCGTTAACTGAACACGCCAAACCTCTCACTGCTTTCTCAACACCTAGGGGTTTCTTTCAGTGGAATTTTATGCCTTTCGGGCTTATGAACGCCCCGGCTACTTTCGTACGCATGATGCGTCAAATTCTCTCATATCGTTCAGATGTCATTGCATACTTAGACGACATCTGTCTTTTCAGTAATACTTGGGAAGATCACTATTTGGGTTTAAATGAATTACTGTCTACTCTACGCGAGCATAATTTGACTGCAAAACCCTCTAAAGCCTATGTTGGGTTTAGTGAAATTTCTTTCCTGGGTCATCGAGCTGGTCATGGTCTATTGAAGACAGAAGACCAAAACATTTCTAAGATATTAACTCTGTAAGTCCCAATCGACTTTATATATCCTCAGGGGTTAGACGTGCTTGGCCCAATCGACTTTAAAAAGCGTTTAGTATATGTGCCTCTGTTTGAAATTATAACTACCCACAAACCACCCAAAACGTCATTTCCGACTGGAAGTACATTCTATTAAATACCGCACGTGTTTAAGAGTGGACTTTTTTTTTTTTGAGATATTTATTTTAGATTTTTAAAGCGATTTTTTTAAGCGCATATTTTCTAACAAAAAATGGCCACACCCACTTCTTCGAATGGTACTCCCAAAATTGTTAACGTCAGATCAAGCTCGTAAGTTATTTGAAGAAATTGTTGAGTGATTGCAGTATATTCACAGGATAGCGAGTGATCTTTTGTGATTTCCTATGGATTTTGTGCTTTCCTATGGATTATGATTATGTGTTTTCCTATGGATAATATCTTCATAAGAGGAGCAGCTCGGCAAGGTAAGAATATATCTATTTCTTTCAAATTTACCTGCTTCTTATTTCGCCTCCATTTTACTTTACATTTTACTAACTAATAAGTTTTATTGATAAATTTAAATTATGCACAAGATGCAGTTACTAACAATTATTCATGTGTAAATAATATAATTCCCATCTTTCTGATGTATAAACTGAAATTTCCTTTTTTTTAAACAACAATATGACCTGTTGTTGTAATTTGTGAAATTAACAATCTTCTGAGTGTTTATTGATTAAAAACTGATTGTACTTTGTAAGAGTACTTCTGTTTGTGACATTTTGAAACTTTAACGTTGGATATTCTCATGAGGAACAATTGTAGAAGAATTTTAATGAATACTTTTTCTAATTTTGCACCGGCTTCTTCTTTTGTCCTCCATTTTACCTTGAATTACTAATCATTTTTCAATGAAAGCTTTTATACTTGTAGCACAAGAGTAAAGTACATCCAATTACCTTCAGTTTCATATACAACAACAAAGTTATTTATGCATATGAACATTTTAAAAAAATATTTCCAAACAACAATAAAAACGCACTGGGGTGGCCATTTTTTCTTGGGCCAAACCCACTTTTTTGCTTGGGGCTGAAAGAGTTAAATATCTCTGCCTAAAACAAAAAAACAAGTACGTAGTCTCTTGGGATTAATACAATTAAACGGAAGATTCATTAAGAATCTATCCTCTATCATGGCACCACTCTCAACCCTATTGGAAAAAGGGTCTCCTAACATGGTGCGCTGGTCCCAAGAATGTCAAGCTTCATTGGATCAGATTAAGAATTTGTTCTCATCCTTACCAATCTTAAGGCTACCTATTGCCGATAAGACTTTAGTTCTTCGTAGTGATGCCTCATCCACAGGGATTGGAGCGGCACTAATGCAGGAGTATTCAGGAACTCTGCATCCGGTAATGTATATTTCTAGGAAACTTAATGCGGCAGAAAAGAATTACTCGGTTTTAGACCGTGAATTGTTGGCTATGGTTTGGTCAATCCTTAAGTTACAAAGATTCCTTCTTGGTGCGCATTTCATTGTGGAAACAGACCAAAAAGCTCTTACAGCTATTCAGTGTAAGAATTTGAAGAGCTCGAGATCTACTCGATATGCTATTGCTCTTCAACCTTTTCATTTCATGGTGCGAGCTATCCATGGTTTGGATAATGTGATGGCAGACATACTGTCTAGATGCCCACATGAGTCCACTTAAGTCTTGTGTCCTAGATTTTCCTGATACACTGCTAAACATATGTCTCTTCACTATAACAATATATATTAACACATTTGCTGTCACCTTAGAGTGGTAAATTACTTGTTTTCTTTCTCTATTACCATCTTTAGTGTAATGGAGAAAGTTGAGTTGACATAATATAAAGGTCGAAAAAATTAATGCGGCCATATGTAACACTTAGACATATAGTAGTAATTATAGTACATTATAGCATGTTGCTAATTGTGTCATTTGTATTGTTCTCAGTGCAAACAAGTACCAGGTATGGAGTGCTTTTGAGAATCATGATGTTGCCATACGTCTTCCTTACATACTACATGGATGCTGCTTACATTGATCTACGAGATACAGCATTGATTCATTCTATGTGGATGCCATCTTCTATTAGTTAGATTGCACACATGTATTGTCATATGTATGTATAATGACTTTACAAGTTTTGTTATGGCCATCCATTAGATGATAGTCATTATATAACATGATACTTCTATAGATTTATATGTTTACATGACTTTTCCATATATGTTATCATTTGCATTACTATAACATTGCATTTTTTTATATGTATATGATTTTTGTTAGCATCGCCAGCAACTGATGTTTATTTGATGGTACCTTCCAGATATATTTTACTTTGGAGAAAATATTTTCTCTTATCTTGTGAGGTGAATTTTTGTTCTCACTAGACGAGCTATTGTGCGTCGATTGGGTCTGACATTATGTCGTGATATTTATATTGATTCTTTCATCGGCGCATCATTCATGCGTTATGAGCTTGTTGCATCTCGCTCATTAATGTATTTCAAAAAAAAAAAAAAGTTTCATTTTTTTTTATCCGGAGGGTGCGGTAGTCTGTTGCTGTAGTTTTTGACGGTTTCATAAGACGTAAATCTATTTAATACTTTTGATGATCTAAGGTAGAGAACTGTGTGTTAACTCCCTGGGACAGGTTGATTTGGGGTTATCTTCCCTGTGTTTATTCTTAGTGGTTGATCTGTCTTAAGATGGGGGGTTAGCTGTTCTCAGATCTATTCTGTCTACGCATGCGCAAGTTTTTAGCGCGAACGGAGAAGACTTCCGTCAGTGAGTGATGAGCTGGTTTCTGACCGGACTAAGATGTCCGTTGTTCTTCTCTGCATTATCTGGGGGAAAGATAGTCTTCAGTATAACTGTGATGTCAGTGATTCTCCCCAGAGTTATTCTGTTCGTCTAGAATGACGACAGTTGTTATTTGTGTATTTCTCTGATTCTGTCCAAGGTAAAATAAACTTTATTATTATGCCAAGATTGCAGAACATTTAGTATCAACCTGTGAGTAGCGCTCACAGTTCTTGAGATCCAGAGTCTTTTATGTGTGCTTGATATAGCCAACTAAGACTATTCGTCTAGCTATTTTACAGAAGCCAGTAAAGAGATATTATTATGAAACCCGCATGATGGCGGTAGGTTCCGGCATGGATGATAATGCCTGCCTTTGAAGAATACACAGTGGTTCATCAATTATTATAGAGGCCCGACATTTCGGCCGATATCTTGAGCAGAAGAAGAAGTGTCTGGCGTGGGAAGCCAGATGAAGTCTTGACTGTTGTTAAACAAGTTCATAGACTTCGATATTAAACAACTATATTTGTTACAAGACTACCTGAAGCATTTAGACAGGGGCCCTGAGCTACAGTATGAAAGAATGTATATTATCAAGCCAGCGTTATTAGCATCTTATACACGAGCTATGCAACATTGATGATGCTCGATGTTCATAATCATTACCACACATGAAATGTCCATGATCCTTGTTCTATTGACTGTGTCGTCTGTCAACGTACTGTTACCGTAATAAATGTTGAAGAGAAAGTCATCTGCATTAACCACATCTATGACTTCTATGTGTGGTGGAGTGAGTTCGTGTGTCCCTGAATAAGAGCCTATATGACTTCGTGTTCTCGATCTGCTATATACACACACCATTACTCACTACAACATCTTACTACTTGTTCTACACACCTGAGAAACATGTATGCTATTTGTGTGTGAGTGACTGCACCACATCCTGGCAGCGCCTCATGCTGGTGACCTAGATTCATGACCACATTACACTGTCCAGGTGATAAACGACACGCCCACTCAGCAACACTTTCAATCACGATACAATAAATAGAACTGAACATCTTGAATCAGATTTAACATCAGGAAATAACACTTTAACAGAGTGCCTGATAACATACCTTTATATTTGTTTCATATTAATTTACTGTTTACAGGCCTCGGTTTCCCTTCCTTATGTGTAATAAATGTTTATACTATACCAAACCTACCGACTGTCCTGTTCTCACTGTTCTAGTCTACTATCATTTACTGGGCACAGTATTAAGGTCCTTGTCTTGTTGGATTGGCCTATACTGCAGGATAGAGAAACAACAGAAGTGATTGCGTCATTAATAGGCTGAACTTCCCATGGTGGACTTCTGGTGTCATGTATTGTGGTTCGCACTGATGACCTGCTATTGAAACATCATTTTTTGATGATGCGTAGATGGCAGGGAGGATAGTGTGATTCACTTGCTTGGCTAGGCAGGGTTGTCGCACAGAAGATCCAGTGTTCAAACCCTGGGTAAGCCACTCATGTCTGTTGTTTTTCTGTTGTCTGGTGATCTACTTCTTTATTTCCCGCGAGTGCCTGATAACATTCCTTTATATTTGTTTCATATTAATTTACTGTTTACAGGCCTCGGGTTTCCCTTCCTTATGTGTAATAAATGTTTATACTATACCAAACCTACCCACTGTCCTGTTCTCACTGTTCTAGTCTACTATCATTTACTGGACACAGTATTAAGGTCCTTGTCTTGTTGGATTGGCCTATACTGCAGGATAGAGAAACAACAGAAGCAATTGCGTCATTAATAGGCTGAACTTCCCATGGTGGACTTCCGGTGTCATGTATTGTGGTTCACACTGATGACCTGCCATTGAAACATCATTTTTTAATGATGCGTAGATGGCAGGGAGGATAGTGTGATTCACTTGCATGGCTAGGCGGGGTTGTCGCACGGAAGGACCAGTGTTCAAATCCTGGGTAAGCCACTCATGTCTTGTTTTTCTGTTGTCTGGTGTTCTACTTCTTTATTTCCTGTGAGTGCCTGATAACATACCTTTATATTTGTTTCATATTAATTTACTGTTTAAAGGCCTCGGGTTTCCCTTCCTTATGTGTAATAAATGTTTATACTATACCAAACCTACCCACTGTCCTGTTCTCACTGTTCTAGTCTACTATTATTTACTGGGCACAGTATTAAGGTCCTTGTCTTGTTGGATTGGCCTATACTGCAGGATAGAGAAACAACAGAAGTGATTGCGTCATTAATAGGCTGAACTTCCCATGGTGGACTTTCGGTGTCATGTATTGTGGTTCACACTGATGACCTGCCATTGAAACATCATTTTTTGATGATGCGTAGATGGCAGGGAGGATAGTGTGATTCACTTGCATGGCTAGGCAGGGTTGTCGCACGGAAGGTCCAGTGTTCAAATCCTGGGTAAGCCACTCATGTCTGTTGTTTTTCTGTTGTCTGGTGTTCTACTTCTTTATTTCCTGCGAGTGCCTAATAACATACTGTTAAGTCATATTCGAAGTTACAGTTAGGTGTTAAGGATTTTGGTGTATGGGGCTGGAGTTTAGTAGTAAGTAGGTTACGGTCATGAGATACATGATGTGTATATACATGTGTGTGGGTAGAGAATGGTGTAACTCTGTTTAGAGTGTATTTTTATTGAAGTATGCAAGCTTGGAATGTGACAAATAAAAGTTCACTGTTAGAAGCACGTAGAGTATGGTTGAAGAATACTCAGGGGTGTTCATGTGTGAATTGAGGTTTACAGGACATGACGAAAGCGTGCGAAGTGAATGAAGTTAGCATACGTGTCAGAGAAGAATACTGAGTTGTTAAAGGGGAGTCTGTGGCCATCCGTTGAGGGAGACGGTTGGTGTGTTTCTAGAGTGTGTGAATAGTTTATGTGATTTTCATTACAATATATTGGATGTGACGCGATGATGTACCGCGTAAGGTGTATTTACAAGGCCTTTATATATATTATTATTTATAAGCGCATTGTGGGTTTCCCGCGCTGTAAAGTTCAGGAGGAACTTGGATGCCTGGTGATTAGACCAGAGGTATAGATATATGTGCGAGGAGTGAATGCCGCACTTTGGATTAATAGACACGTCGTTTTCCCGTGTCAGAAGGAGGTCTATGTTAGGACCATTATATGCTATTATTTGAATGCACGTTGTTGGCTTTCCCGCACCAATAGGAGGTCTATATAAGCGCGTTGTGTGGTTTTCCCGTGCTGTGAAGTTCTGGAGGAACTAGGATGCCTGGTGATTAGACCAGAGATAGAAATATATGTGCGAGGAGTGAATGCCACACTTACATTGTATTACATTGTATACAGACCATATAGAGATTTATGTGTGAGGAGTGAATGCCTGCACTTACATTGAATATTGATCAGAGATAGAGATTTATGTGCGAGGGGTGAATGCCGCACTTACATTTAATGCAGTTGTTACCAGTATGTAAGGATGACTGTACTACATATTCTAATTATGCAAGTATGTTGAACTTTTGTTACTGATGTCCAGGACTATGCTGTTGAGATTATATGTAATGGAACTGTGACCCAGACTTCTGTGTCAGTATATCCATTTGCGTACGTACTTCTAAATGTCCGGTCTTCTAAACAACCACCATTTTAACATTTGGTGGTTTCCAGTGATTTAGGGGGCTCAATTTTCAGAACCCAGGACTATTGCGGAGAATCAATCAATTCGCCCTGGAATCTTGAAGTACTGTAAAACTTCAGAAATTCTTTGGACGGTAAATGAAGTGTTTGGACACTAATGAAATTCATCTAAAAGATTTGTCTGCACGCAGTCAATTGACATAATATGCTCACGTCAGATATCAACATCCCTACATCTGATTTCTTTTTTGGAGTCAACGTAACTAAGTTATGAAAGACAGATAGTAATTTCTACATAGAGCTGGACATTACGGTCCTGAGTCAAGCCGGAAAAGTAAACATGAAGTGCGTGGACTTTCTGCCAATCAGCGTACAACGGTCATGTTGTGACCCAATTTACACGGTCCAGCTAGTCCTGTTTACTGACAGACATCGGTACAGGGTGTGCAAGGTCAACTTTGCTTATGTGTGTACTCGGTCAAGTCATCGCATCAGAATCTGCACGAAGTTGCCTGCTTTTTCAACGTTCAAGTGTTTGAAAGCAACGTATTTGACGGGGGTGTACTGGCCCGTTCAAACTTATCAGAGGACCTGTTTGTACGTCACGTGTGTTGTGCTGTGCTGTCATTTTCATCATCAAGCCATCGGAAAGGAGAAGTGAAGTGGACAACACATCTTGAACATCGGTCTACAGTCAAGATCAACGAGCCTATCTGTATTAAAGATACGTATTACTTGTTGTTAATTTGTATTAGAAACTGAACTGTTGGATTTGTGCATTTTTGTGCGTAGTATTTTTTCTTTCCCTTTCGTTGTGCTGCAATTTGTCTTGTTTTGTTAATACTCATCAGTAGTTTTCATATAACTGACCTGTATTGTGTGTTCATGCATGTGTAAGTTCTGAGTGTTTGTTTCTGCTTTGTATTTGGTGCTGTGTAAATTATATATTAAGGTTAATGTTTGTAGCGGGAGGTTATTTAAAATTATTTATATGTAAGAGTATGCCAGTAAAGAGTTCTGACCTTACAAGTAATACCCCAGTCTTAGAAATAAGCACTGGTGTATTGTTATCATAAAAATAGTCAGACTGTAAAAACCCTGGCCCAGTTGGTAAGAAGTAGTACCAGGATTTAAGGTGTCTCCTCCCTATGACTATCTTATGATTACTTATATTCTAGGGGATAAGTAAAATGTACATTCACTGAAACCACAAATGGAAGAAGTGAATAAATCCTCAGGTACAGTTAAAATAGTTTAATAATTACACTAATATTCTATTTCTACTAGTTGGAAAAGAGCATATACATATATATAAAAGTATTCACACAATTACTATTATGGTCTGTTTATACTTCAAGATCTTAAATAATAAAGTTACTGAAATCACTGTTATTAGTCCTTTGAATTTAAGGATAACTGTCATCAGTTGACTGAGTTTCTGTATGGTTACTTATTGTTTTCAACTATTGGCTGTTTCACATGTATAGGTGGTCAGTGTCAAACAGGACACTTATCTTTCCAACTTGATACTGCTGAAACTGTCCTTTGCTGATATCAGACTTGGTAGGCCCAACAGTAGGGATGCCAATGACCAGTTGAAGTTCACTCTTTGGGGTCCTGCACTTTGGTGGGATTGCCTCGGATGAACTACACCGGCTTCTGATACTGGACAGTCTGGTTTGAGTTATTTCATGGAACCTGCAACATATCAGCCTTGGCTAGTATCTGGCTAGACTTGTAGCTGACTAGCACAGATGTCAGACCAGTCAGTCATCAGATGTCACCGTTATACAATCATAGTAAGTAAGGACATCATTTCAGTGATATAGCATTAATATTAACATTTCAATTAAGTATAACTGACTAGCACATAAGTCAGACAAGTCAGTCATCAGGTGTCAAAGTTATACAGTCATAGCAAGTAACATCAGTTCAATGATATAGAATTAATATTAACATATCAGTAATAAACATCATCTGGTTTATTCCGCTCCTATACATCCCTTCATATTCTATAACTTGATCCTTCCAAATCATATCAAGTACGAATTCAAATACTGATGCTATCCTTAGCATCTACACAAAAGTAATACATAAATAAAGAAAGTGAGTGACCACGTGATCAGGTTGCTTTCTACTGAAACTGGCTGTAGAACACTCCAGTTTACTAGCTGTAAATGGGTACAAAGTTGTGCGCTCGAACTGGGGAAGGCAAAGGCAGCGAGGAAGGGGACTAGTCACCTTAACCTCGTAAACTGGGATCTTCCATGATGAAGTTTCTAACACTTCATTTCCTTATGACAATCTCTGCCATGGGACTGCCTTTATCTTCGTAAGCGATAAAGCAATATGATAAATATAACTTCATTAGGCCGTGGGGCTATTTGTGATTACTTTTTGTACAAGCAACACTCATCCATAATGCACATGAATAAATCATATTAAAATAATAATACGTTATATCAATGAATATTATACAGGCATATTTTGTGAATTCTGTATGAACCTGAAATAACAAATATTATACACGGTAGTTATCATAATTTCGCTTACCCTCAGACTTCAGATACTGGACTTAAAAATGTTTCTGGCGATCCGCTCACAATTCATGGGTCGTGGCGAAACTCTGCCTCCAGTCTGTCTGAACCCTCTTTCGTTGTCTGTAGCTCAGTTTACCGATACGCTTTAAATACGTATAGCGCGGACGTATCGGAGAGTACCGACGTCACAGCTTAAACCTAAGCCTGAAAAATCCTTCCCGAACAGTGATTTCGGCCGAACTGTGCGTCGACTGAAATTTTGCCTTTATCATTCTCGGCATATATAATATCCATATAGTTCCATCTTATCTAGTTTTATACAGCTGATAAAACTCTATCTTCCTATCCATGTAATTTCCCAAACTGTTATTTGTTGATTTTAATATTTAGAACAGAAGTGGGTTTACATGCTTTTAGCGTAACTGTGGGCAGCCGAAATACGCATATATCTCCGTAAATGAGAACTTCCTACCGTTCCATCTTATATGCAGTTATACACCATCCTTCCCTGTACTGAAATGTAAAATCCTTTTCATACGGATTCCCTTCTGTTTTTATATATCGTTGGCGATTTCCTCTGTCCGATACACATTTCGCTGATACGCCGCCATTTTGAAAGCGGTCACTCGATCGTAGATGGGTTTATAAATCTAACTGAACCCATTTGCAATGACTTGAAACCAATTTCGCGACAATGTTATAGATTAATTATCTAGCCTAATTACAATCGTAAGAGTTTTTCTGTTTAAGTTTAATATATTAGTCTAGTAGTTTTATTTGTTTAATTAATCGTAAAGCTTATTTACTAGGTCTTTTCCCTCATTTGTTAAAGTTTATTATTATATTCGATTCTTTATTAAGCCTTCGTAATTATTCGGTGTTATATTCTTCTGTCATCTGGTAGAGACTAAAGAAGCTTATATTTATTCTTTTTTCCCTTTTTGCTTTCTACATTACTTTCAAGAATCGACTTAAATATTTTATGGGTATTTATTTCTTGTAATTTTGTATTAGGATTAGTGTTAGTCTACATCATATTTAAGTGGTTCTAAATGTGGTTATTAGTTTAATGTTTATGGCAATACTTGTGAGTTATTTACATTGTTTTGTATCTTGTACAGAATATGCGAGGTCGAATATCAGTGAGACAAGCTTGCTGTAGTGCCATAGCAACAAAGATATCCTTCAGCTGTAGATCTGCATTATCTCAGTGGAACCATAGACTGTAATCAAGACACACTTAAGATAAGTGTTAATGCCATTGTTGCACTTCTTTGTTCAGATACCATTCTACTGACATTCCTGATGGTCATTCATTTGTATTTGTTGTTGTGTTAGCGTTTCATATTTGTGTTTCTTGTTTATATATTATTAATACTTGTTTCTTCATTAGAAGGAATTGGTATTAATCTATTCTGTAGGTTTTTTTTTTTTGTAAAATTAATTCCAGAGTCTTGGAGAGACTCGGTAGCTAGTGCCCCATGGAATTCTTTGACATTTATTGGTGTTAGCTGTTATAGTTTGGTTTGTGTAATCATTGTTACATAATTTAGTCTCTTTTGTCATGTTTACTTGTAGTTTTCTTGTATTAATTTTCTACTATCTTGTAAATAAGTTCATTTCACAGTTCTATTGTTGTTGTTTGTTGCAGGGGTTTATTATCCCCCACCTGTCGGTTGTTGTTTGTTTGTTTATGGTTTTGTGTTAGCGGTGTACTTCATTATTATCATCATTCACTGTGTTTTGATCCTGGTTATTAGTTACAAATAGTTTGTATGATTACTGTGTTAGAATCTAAGCATTGTAGATATGATGGTCAAAGTATATTGAGGATTAGTGTGTTCAGCTACACGTCTTAGTCTAGACATAGGTGGATCTGATTATTATAATAAGTAACTGATTCTAGGGTTACTTGTGTGTATTATCTTTAGAATTATTGGTGATTTGTTACGGTGTTATTGTAGTACCTATGTAGAGATATATTAATACTGATAATTTAGTATTGTAGTGAATATCCTTTCTTATTTTGGAATCGAGTCTGTAAATCTATAGTCATGGCAGATTGTTCAAGAACAATTAGAAACAGAAAGAAAAGAATAGCCTTAAGAGACTTTATTTTGGCTATCAGAGATTGTGAGTCTTACGAATTGTTTAACATATTAACTACCGCAAGCCGCTGTCAGCGGCTCACAAAATAATCACATTTGGACCGCAAGCCGTTCAGAGCGCCCATCTAATTTTAATAAAA